>OY856410.1:1490035455-1490635455 GCA_963693085.1 Alisma plantago-aquatica
TCCATGAATGGTGTTACACTGAATGTATAATTCCTTTGTCACTAATGTCCTGAATGAACTCAAGGCATGGTATAGTCATCCTTTCAACATTCATCCATTTCCTTGATCTCAGAGAAGACTGGGTGAGATGTGTGTGACATCAATGTCTCATATTGATTCACACATGCATGTGCATGTCTTTCTCAATCCTACTCATCAAGTGGCCATGGACATCAAACTCCCTTAGGAGGGACAAATCCCATATCTATAACTCACCCCTCAAAAGCCCCATGTGTCAAAGCCACCCAATCATCACCTTTATAACAACCCATGTTTCAGGACTGCGTTTGATGATGTCAAAGTGTACCCAACGACATGTGTTGAGTGTAGTGATTTCAAGTCAAAGAATCACACTCACCACCATCACTGTGAGAGCTGACTGTGACTACCAAATCATGGTTCCATGTGTCACTCTCATGGTGGGTCTATCTGGTACACTTGTTCTCTAACAAGTACCTATGTGCTTGGTTTGATATCACTATATCATGACTAATGAAATTCTGTCATCAACCAGCACACATTCTAGTTTTTAGTGTTATTGATGTCTATGGTTATTTCCACAATAACAACCGACTAGGAACTAAACAAGAATGTATACTCTTAACATCCGTATGATCTCATCATTTAGGTCCTCAACCTAAAAGCATACGTCATTGAATAAAACAATTCTTTAGACATCTATCATGTTACCCTATCATCTCAGAAACAGTTAGAACATATAGATCGGAAATTGCCGTTATTATTATTCAAATCATTTACAAAGTATCCCATTACAATCATCACATGACTTGCTCTATGGGCATACATGCCAATAGACTCCCACTTGCACTTAGAGCCAGTCACCTACAAACCTCAGTCCTTGTGACCTAGCATGACCATCATGCTTTTGCTGAGAAAGGGCCTTAGTCAGTGGATCAGCTATGTTGTCTTCAGTTGGTATTTTGCAAATCTTCACATCTCCACATTGTACGATCGCTCGTATGAGATGGAAGCACCGTAGTATGTTCTTGGACCACTGATGTGATCTGGGCTCCTTAGCTTGAGCAATAGCTCCATTATTGTCACAATAAAGCTCAATTGCATCACAACTACTGGGAACTACACCAAGTTCAGTGATGAACTTCTTGATCCACACAACTTCCTTTGCTGCATGTGAAGCAGCAATATACTCGGCCTCTGTAGTAGAATCAGCAATTGTTTCTTGCTTGGAACTCTTCCAGCTCACAACTCCATTGTTTAGGCAAAATACAAATCCTGATTGCGATCTATAATCATCTTTGTTGGTTTGGAAGCTTGCATCAGTGTAACCCTTTACTACCAGTTCTTCCTCGCCACCGTATATAAGGAACTGATCCTTAGTCCTTCGCAAGTACTTGAGGATGTTCTTTACAGCTGTCCAGTGAGCATCCCCGAGATCTGACTGGTACCTACTCGTCATGCTGAGAGAATACCAGACATCTGGGCATGTGCACAATATAGTGTACATGATGGATTCGATGGCTGATGCATATGGGATCCCATTCATACGCTCCCTCTCTTCACAAGATTGGGGACATTGAGCTCTAGAGATGGTGACTCCTTGTAGCATGGGGATGTTGCCTCTCTTTGAGTTCTCCATGTTGAACCGCTTTAACACTTTGTCAATGTACGTGCTTTGACTTAGTCTGAGAAGCCTTTTAGATCTATCTCTATAGATCTTAATACCTAGAATGTAGGATGCTTCTCTTAAGTCCTTCATTGAGAAAGTAAATGCCAAGTCTTTACCTTCTCTAAGGCTGTGACATCATTCTCCATCAATAGTATGTCATCCACATACAATATGAGGAATGTGGTCATGCTCCCACTAACCTTCTTGTACACACCAAGGTTCATCTTCATTTTGAATAAATCCAAACACTTTGACTTCCTCATCAAATTAAAGATTCCAACTCTGAGATGCTTGCTTCAATCCATAGATTGACCTTTGTAGCTTACCAACTTTATTGGCATTCTTTGGATCTACAAAACCTTCAGGTTGTGTCATGTACACATCCTCATTTATATTCCCATTAAGGAATGCAGTTTTAACATCCATTTTCCAAATCTCATAGTCATAGTAAGCCGCAATAGCAAGCATGATCTTGATGGACTTAATCATGGCAACTGGAGAAAAAGTTTCATCATAGTCAACACCTTGAACTTGTCGGAAACCCTTTGCAACCAATCTGCCTGTATAAGTTTGCACATTTCCATCCATGTCGGTCTTCTTCTTGAAGACCCACTTCCACCCTATGGGTTTTACCCCTTCAGGTGGTTCCACCAAAGTCCATACTTTGTTGGAGTACATTGATTCCATCTCAGATTTCATGGCCTCAAGCCATTTGTTAGAATTTGGTCCTTCCATAGCCTCTAGATAGGTAGTTGGATCATCATCTATGATCAACTCACTTCCTTCCTGAGCCACAAGGTATCCAAAACTCTTAGGTTCAAGGCGTGTCCTACTAGATCTACAAGGTCCTTGTGTTACTTGAGGAGACTGAGATTCCACAACACCTTGTGAATTTCTACGTTCCTCATGTACATCTACCGGTTCAATGTTTTCTTGTTGGGCCTGAACCTCTTCAAGCTCTATTTTCCTCCCACTGCTTCCTTTGGAAATAAATTCCTTTTCTAGGAACACAACATCCCTGGAAACAAACACTTTGTTGTCAGTTGGGTGGTATAAGTAATATCCCTTGGTTTCCTTAGGATATCCAACAAAATAACATTTATCAGATCTAGGGCCTAGTTTGTCAGGAAACATTTTCTTGACATATGCCTCACATCCCCAAATCCTCATAAAAGACATATTGGGATGCTTCCCAGTCCATATCTCATATGGTGTCTTTTGAAACGATTTAGATGGTACTCGGTTAAGTGTAAACGTGGCGGTTTCAAGAGCATGACCCCAAAAGGAAATCAGAAGATCAGCAAAACTCATCATTGATCACACCATATCCAATAAAGTGTGATTCCTTCTTTCAAACACATCGTTATGTTGTGGTATTCTAGGTGGAGTCCATTGTGATACAATACCACAGGCTCACAGAAGGTTCTCAAACTCATGGCTTAAGTATTATCCACATCAATCGGATTGAAGTGCTTTAATACTTTTACCAAGTTGTTTTTGTACTTCATTCATGAAATCCTTGAACCTTTCAAGGGTTTCTGACTTATGTTTCATCAGGTACACATAGCCATACCTACTGAAGTCATCAATGAAGGTAATGAAGTACTGATACCCAATCTGGCATTAGTTCTAAAAGGCCCACATACATTAGTATGTATGAGTCCTAATAGATAACTAGCTCTCTCACCTTTACTTGAAAAGGGAGTCTTGGTCATCTTGCCCAACAAACAAGATTCACATGTCTCTATTGATTCCTAATTAAAAGAGTCTAGATAACCATCTTTATGGAGTCTAGAAATGCATTTCTCATTTATGTGCCCTAGACGACAATGCCAAAGATACATTTTGTTTGAGTTGTTGAGTTTTTTCCTTTTAGTGTTTACGTTGTATACACTTGTCTCTAGATCTATCAAGTATAAACCATAAGACATTGGGGCACTACCATAAAAAATCCCATCTTTTGAAATAGAACACTTTCCATTCTTAATAAGAAATTCAAAACCATACTTGTCCAAACAAGAGACAGAAATGATATTCCTATTTATGGCATGTACATAATAGTAGTTCTCCAACTCTATTATCATCCTACTAGGTAGAGTTAACTCATAGGTTCCTACGACACTAGCGGAAACTCTTGCCCCATTGGCAACACATAGTTCGACCTCACCTTTCCCCAAAGGCCTACTTCTCTTAAGATCCTTCACATTTGAACAAATGTGAGATCCACATCCGGTATCAAGTACCCATGAAAAAGAAGTAGTAAAGTTAATCTCTATCATGTATACACCAGAAGTAGAGATCTCTATCTCTCACTTCTTCTTCATCATTCCTTCCATCCTCTCCATGTTTTGAGCACAGAAGATTCTAACATTGGTTCGGCAAGAGAACCCTTCTCTCCCTCACCTTTGTCCTTAGACTTTGTTCCATTGATCTCCATCAATGAACTATCCTTCTTCTTAAGCATACATAGAGTGGATTCAAAGGCTATCAGTATATCTGGATTGTGTAGAACACTTCTCACAATCCCCAACCAGTTATGGAATTTATTCTCAATTAATTTGCCCATTTTAAAAGATTATTCTTTTACCATTCTACAAGAGAAAATTGCATTTGTCAAAATTCCTTTTGATTTGAATAAAATTTGACGATAGTTAATTAGGCTTTTAATTAATTATTGATCCCACTATTTTGATTCAAATTGATAGCCCTCACCATCAATTCGGAAGATTACAGTGCACAATCTTCTAGTGGGCAAGAACCGTATTTCATCAAGTCATGAGTCAGCTTTGGCTGATCGCCCACAACTTGACTATTTAGGTAGGCCATCATGCCAATTGCATCATATGCAACTCTTGATGAATGAACATGCGCAACACCTTGCAATGAACATTACGTGCCTCTAGGCTTAGACACTCTAAGAATCACCAGTTAAGTCTATCCAAAAAGCCAACATGGTAAACATGCACCCTGCTTTGACAGAACCTACATGTTCACCCTTCACACTTCCGTGAGATAGACAGCGCACCACGCTTTGGCATAACATATGCTTGGTCGATCAGGATTTTCATGTGTGTCGCTAATGGAAGGCGTGAAAGACTTAATATTTAGATGAGGGATTTGGTTTTTATAGGTACATATACATATCCAATCACCACAATATAGTAAGTATCATATACATGCTATACCCCACAAAACATGCAAAATGATAAAAGCAATGATTATGGCCATCCTAATGTGATTCCTCGAGCCAAGAGGAATCACAGTCATCTAGGTCCACATCACATGCAACATGTACAAGATGAACTCTGTGCTTTGCCTTTCTGGGTTTGATCAACTCATCTCCATGATTGATCGGCTCGCCATCAGACCGGTCGGTTGGGTGCCACCATCCGATCGACTGGCACCTCCAGTCAATCGGTTCAGTGGTCATCATGCATCTCCTCAGGCCGCCACCCACTCGTCTCTCTCCTCGAACCGGCCGCCAAAATGTCTGCTGTTCTTTGACATAACAGGAAATAAAAATCTGTCCTATTTTACATTTGAAAAAGGAAACCCCGAGTTACATTCGGGGAGAGCAAAGGTAGGAAAGAAATCTCGAATTATCTCGAGTTATATCAGGAATAGGAGATAGGGAATTGGTGCACAGACCGAGATGCAAGCATCCACATTCAACCAAGCACACATACATAGGGTTTATTGGCCATAACCATGCTATACATCCACCACAAAACTCGTTTAAGGGGACGCGCATCAAGTACATTTATAATTACATATCATATATGTATATTGGGATTTGTGGATTTAGGATTAGACATGCATAAAGCCAATTTTATTCGCATTGTATGCAATAAATAAAGGCGACAAACCAAAATCGATCACATCGATAATCCTAAAGTATAGAGCAGTTGACGTGGCTCTAATACCACTATTGGGTTTTAGGGGAGACAGAGAAGGCAGCGGAAACAAAAATTTTCTTCTCCCAAACCCAAAATAAAGGAATCTCATCAACGTCTATACAATAGGAAGGATGGTTTGTAAAGGCGTACCTTGTCTCGAGGCTTGCTCGGCGACGTTACCTCACGACTTGTGCTATCTTCACCTCTGGTCTTGGATGGTGTCTGTGTAGTTCCTGGTCTCATCGGGACTGTCAGGATTGATAGCTGTCCTCCGAGCGGCAGAAGTCTCCCACCTCTGCAGTCATCCACACGGACTGCCTGGAAATCTGATCGCCTTGTCGCACAAGGCACCAGAAGGAGTCGCACCCTCCTTTCGGAGTACTAGTCACTGACACACTCTCCTGCCACCAGTCACTTTTCTGCAGTTGTCTTTCCCTTGTTGTGCCTCCTTTATCGGGCATCACTTTCTCGGGCTCTCCTGGTTACCACAACCAGAGAGAACGACAAATTTGCAAAGCAACTAGTGTTCTGAGTTGTACTTTTTTGACGATGGGGCCTGTTATGGACAGACATAAGGTTACATTTTTGTATTTTTTTACTAGTGAATATATGCTTCATAAAGTGGATTTTTTGTGTATTTAATACTTGGGTTTTTCTAATGAAGCACCAAGTGTACCTTCTCATATAATAAGATGGTATGGAGTACATGGTGCCACCATTCTAGTCCCACCATGTGTTGTAGCATTTGTACAAAGAAAGCGAGGGCAAGAAAAGGGTGACTGACAAAAGCAACAAAGAAAATGAGAGAGAAGGAGGGAGGTGAGGCCTTCTATGTTTGAGATTGAAATAGAGACAAGGAGAAGGACACTCCCTCATTTTCTAGAAGTGAGAAAATAAGAGAGGAGGGAGTGAGGAGAAATACAAGGAGTTAATTGGGAGAAAGATTAAACAAAATACTAGGTGTTAGGTAACACAACATTTAATACATATAACCCATTACTAAAATCTCCAGTGTTCATATCCTAACAAAACCAAAACACAATAATATGTTTATATGTTATTTTATTTTGATATGCACATTTTTGGATAGAATTATATTATAACAATTAGAAAAATGTTTTTTTATATTTTGATATGTTTGTTGGAGTGTTTTTGTTTTCTCTACTTACAAAATTGTGTTCTCCCCAAGACAACTTATATGTCATTTTATAATTTTGAATGTGTAGTTAGTTTTGTGTTCATGTATGTTATAATGTGTTTTTGTTATTCGATAATGTTATTGATGCATCTCCTCTCTTGTGTCCTTACTCTTTCATCACTACTTCTCTTCCCCCTTTATCTCTCATCCCTATGTCCTCATCCTTCTTTCTATCTCGCTCATGATATCTCACTCTCTCTATTGTTTTATAGTCAAGCATTATTGTGAATAATATGTATGTGTAATGAGTAATTTTTTTATAATATTTTGTTATTTTTGTATAAATGTATTTTATAATGTGTTTTTAGTCACATAATAATGTGTTCAGCCATCTCTGCCTTAATTTTACTTCCCTACTACCTTCCTCCTTTTCTCCTTCTTCCTACAACTTCCCTCCTATTTTTCTTTCTCTCTCTTCATGCTTGTGTTATCCCTTTCTCTCTCTTTACACTATTCTCCTCCTCACTTCTATTTTTTCTTTAGGTGTATTTTCATTGCGTTCCTCCTCTCTCCCTTCATTTCTCTCTCTCTCTTCTCACTACTTCCCTCCTCCCTCACTCATATGTTTCTCTTTCTTTCCCTTCCCACTACTTCCCTCCCCCATTCGATCCTCGTATTTTCTATTTCTCTCTATCCATTACTTATATCCTCATTCCTTTTTATTTTCTATTTTCTCTTTTCCCACTACTTCCCTCCTGACTCCCTATTATTTATCAATTTCTCTCTCTTACTACTTCTTCCGTCTCCCTTAATCTTATAATTTAATTCTCTCTCCACTCTTCCCTTTTCCCTCACCCCTCCATATTTCTAAGGGTCATCCTAAAGATCATTTTTTAGGAAAATGTCAAATGAAACCCCTTCCCAAGGATGATGCATTCGGAAACATGACAAATTGACTCCATGTTGTGTTTTACAAATTGAATCCACAGATCATTATCATGAATATTATGTTGCATTTTATAATGTGTAAAAAAGTGAGTCTATATGCACTAACCTCATTAACTATTTAAGATAGTGTTTATCTGGGACAATAGCTATACGACATAAAAAGCATTCCATGTGCAGATGGGAAAGTATTGAGACAGTGCCCATTCCATCCATTTCTACACTCATATATGTAGAAGTGTAAGGGAATTAGCATAGGATGAGAAACAATAAGTGTTGTTTAGATAGTGGATATAGAGATACTATAACAAATATAAACAAGAGATAGTGGTTTCAAAGCGAGTGGAATGAATCGAAAGAGGAGTTCATGGATTTAGAATGACTGTGGTAAATAAAAAGAGTGATAATGAATGAAAATATAGTAAAATATATGGGGTAAATGATAGAGATAGGTAGTAGATGGAGAGTGAAACTTGTTAGGTGCATGCATTATTCAAATATAAGATTATGTACTACAATGTTTACTAAAATACACTTTTTTCATTCTTCATATATAGTACATGTTCTCCATCAACATTTATTGTTAATTTTATATGTAACTGTTTTATTCATATTTATGTATGTATGCATTTTTTTTCAAATATATATTCATTGCTTATTATTAGATAGTGTTTCTATAAAAATATGCATCACCATGTATATGAGTATATAATACATGTATAAGTTTACCCTTAAAATATATGGTAGTACTTTTAAATATACAATACTTGCATATGAATTAAAATATGCATTGTAGTACTATAGATACATGACATCCACATTGTTTTATTTTGAAATACATATATAACTAATAATATATAGATTCAACGGTAGAACATATACAGGTGCATTTTAATTTTAAATTGCATGTTGTTCTTAATGACTTTTATTATTAACAATATTTTATTATATTATTTCATTTTTTTCTCTTCTAAAAAATAGAGAATGGTCATTTTTTCTACACAAAACTTCTAAAAATAAAAAGTACTGTAAAAGAAAATTACCAAAGATCTTTATAGAAGCGTGAGTAATAAATTAGTTTGTCAATCCTTTCTGGATGGTGAACCTTATGGATCTAAATGTAAACTTATTAGATGTACATGTTGACACCGTAGGAATCCTTTTGTATATGTTGAAGGCATTTAGAAAGAGAAATCACACTATTGACAAGCATCCCAAAGATATCTAAGGAAAAAGTTAAAAATAAAGATGGTTTGTCATACAAGATGATTTGTTCTTATAAACTTATTTTGTATCGCAACGTCAAATACTACTTGACATGCTATAAAGCTTCTTGGAAGGATTCCTATTAGGAAAAATAAATCCATTTAAGTCTGCCCATGAGTGTTTGCATCTTCCCAATCAAATAACAACATGTCATTTGGTTATTGAGACTGAAGACTATCATATCCTTATGCAAGGTAGGACACTAGGGCTTTTTTTAGTATCTTTAGCCTAGTACGTGAGATAGGGTTAAAAAAGAGAACATCATGAATGATATCTAAAGAAACTTATAACCAAGCCATGAGAGGAAGTCCACAACAAACCATAGAATACATTGAGGTCAGCCATTTCCCAGGGTGGGCAATATTTATTGCAAAAATCAAAGGGGTCACAAACTAAAAATGAAGGATAGCTTGATGATGAATGACCACTACTCAAATTTATTTGTTGCATTTTAGATTTAGTTTTGCATACTTTTCTTACATTTCACTTGAGTTTTATATGATTTAGCTTTTTATTTTTTCATGTAACTTTTTTGGTATTTCATGTGTTTTTATGTTTAATTTGTAGGTTGATGCAAGAAGAAGATGAGAATTCAATAACTCTCTATTATTTTTGAATAAATATTCACTTAATTGATGCAAGAAGAAGAAAAGAATTCACAAAAACTCAAATCTTTTTCCCTTTTGGAAGATGCAGGAGAGAAACAATCAACCTATTGATATTAGAAGACCAAAAAGATTCTTCCAATGTCTCAAGACCTACCCCCTCCCATTAAGTAAGTCAAAACATTAAATCCACATTCCCAACTCCATCAATTAGAGAGAGGACCATTAATGTGTATCTAATTGACTTGTATATCTAGTTAGTAAATTTTCTCTATATTCCACATCTAATGTCGAAGTAAAGATTCAAAATGAGTTGGAAAGATAATTTGATCTACAAAATGAATATATCTAATGACTACATCCAACAAAATGATTGGTCCAAAAATAATTCATTTTTTCCAGATTTGTACATCTACATTAAACTACTCCCAATTATTTGATTATGTTAGAACAAATTTAAATCTTGGGGCATGCTATTAAATCACCAGAAGTATGTCTAAATAGAGTCATTATCCCATTCAATATCCATACACATCCTTAGCTATCACCAAAGAAGTCCAGACATAAAATCCGTAGGGTTAACATAGAGACATGCTTCACCAGAGGACTTGGTGATCACAAGTGTTATTTGTAGGGTGGTTTCGCACACCATGGAGCTTCTTTTCACGTCACTACCTTCTCCATGATCTTCTTATTCTCTATTTTATATCTTGTATCTTATATATGCGTAAAGAGTAATTCACCTTATTGGGGCATGGGATTAGTCCCACTTCTTACATATGTAGTCTTACATTGTGAACTACAACTAGTTTGAATTATTAGATTTTTTGATTAACTTTTTAATGCATCTTCTATGGATTATCTACCCATGTTGCTTGTTGATTAAAGTATTAGGTGTAGAGATATTGCAACCTAGGATTAGATTACCAGTTAATCATTGTTGAATCCAAAATATGATAGTTTATGGGTATTTTCTAGGGATATGAATTTGGGATATGTAGGTAATGAAACATAGAGCATACAAGGAAATCTGTTCTTGTGAGATTCCATAGTCTAAATGGATATATAATTTCCTTGGCCCCAATACAATAATCTTGTGAGTGATTCAATGTGAGAAAAGGATACATAGGTAGTGGCACTGAAACTCATTGCCTCTATGATTTTACCATTGTTAAAAACCAATTCTTGGCTAGTTTAATTTGTCTTTCTTGCTTCATTAAATTAATTATTAAAAAAATCTATCAATCATCCTTGTTAATTACTTTTTGTTATTTAGAATAAATATATTTTGTTCTTAATAAGTTTGACCTTTAGATTCGATCCTGAATCTATGTTGTGATAAGATCATTCCTCTTGTGGGTGGTGATTATTTCACTTAAGAAATTCACCCTAGGTGGATCTATTAGTGCAATAATTTCCACATCAGATTTTGGCACTGTAGCCGGGGAGAACAAGACATTTTGATTTTTTTTAGTCTATTAAGATAAACTACCTTGACTCACCTTTTAAAAAAAAATGTTTGGTTTACAACTTTTTGTTTAGTTTTATAGCTTTTGAGATTGCATTTATAATTTTTTAGATTTTTAACTCCTTAGTTTATTTAAAAAAAGATTAATTTGGTTCCATAAGTTTTTTAGGTTAGATATTTTTTCTTTCTATGGTATATTTTTGTAATATATTGTTTGGTAAAGAAAAAAATTTATCTTCATTCATTGAACAATTTTTTGCTTGTGCTTGATAATCAAATCTCTTTATTTATAAGGCATCACATTAATGGAATGGTAGTTACCATACGGAGTTCAATGTAGAATTTATGGCAACTGCAACCATGATGTGTGGAACTGTCTCGACTCACATCCACCATTAAATTCAATGCTACATGAAACTATCACTGAGTAAAATGACATTACTTCTTATTATTGTGGATATGAAGTTGACTTCAATCGACACTATTCTGGAAGATACCATGAGGAAACATGTCTTGTAGATGATTATACAGTAGAGGAAATCTACAATCAACTATATTTTGGGGGTTATGGTGAAGAAACCTACTATGAAGATCATTATTCACCCAAGATGAGTGATAGGATGGACCCCTAGATAAGATGCAAAGTTATCACGAAGACACGCTAACTAAACAGGAAGTCCAACAAATAAGAATGCAAGCACTATTGGATTAGATAATAGTCTCTCTCCCCCAACAAGGCAAGGAGTCCACCGGGAGGATATTTAGGGAAGCAGGAGCAACCAACAACAATGATCACTTTAGAGGGTGATACTAATGTCATCTTAGAGACGAAGAAACATGATATAGTGATAGTGGCACATGTTGAGGAACGGGAACCAGAGGTTGACATATACACTTGTATTCGATCATTCTCCACATCTGAGGCTTTGACATGTCAATATCAAAAGCATCAATGGGAGAGTGACCACAACATGATAGAAGATTCCAAGGTTCAACCATCCTTCCCTGCTGTAGTCCCAGATCTAGTCATTTATAATGATCAACAAATGTCACTTGAGTCTATTGTGGAAGATGAACAACAAACATTTATTGTATGTATGGTTGTTTCAAATGATGAGGTACATCCAAACCATGAGGTATACACACCATATCCTCTTTATTTTTCTATCTCTTCTCATGTCATTATCCCATCAAACTGTTGGATTATTTGAGTGTGTTTCATGAGGAGGATATAGAGCCCCATGTTGATATTGTAAAGGACTCCACTATTATTCATGTTGATGCTAATTTTATGGTAAACTAGGAGGATGCACAACAATAGAAGAATATTTATCAAACTAATTTTATGGATGAGGAGGTTCCTCCTATTCAAGAACCACACTTTGCATATGCAGATTTAGAAGATGAGATGAAATTAGGGCTAGATCCTTGACACGCCAAAACTAAGTGTGCAAAAGGCAAGTGTACGAACCAAGTAGTATAGGCCAATGAGGCCCATATGTTGCACTCAGGGAAATGTTAATCTAAAAACAACTATTAATTGTATCCTGATCAGCTAGACCTAGTGAAAAATTGGTAGGTAGTTTGGTTAAAACTAATTGTAAGAATTGAAACAAAATTAAGTGGAATGTGATCATGGATTGTATGGAGTCCTTAGGATTTACAGTTTCACCATAGTTCACGTTGCAATTAATTGTATATCATTAATAGTCATTTATCCTAAACCCTGAACCAATGGACTTGTATCAAGTATTACCCACTCCTGTAGCATAATACACTATCTATGATAAGACAAATCCCACTCTTGTAGCCATTTAGGAATTTTCTAGGCACTTTAATGAGACCTCTGGTTATTTCCATCACAATTGTATTCCCTCTCCCCAGGCACGATATAGGCTGTGTAAATCCTATGACCTTTCTTACCCTTAATCCCTCTCCTAAAGTAATTAATGGTATGAAAAATCAACTATGGTGATCAGGTGAAGACAATTCATGAGACAGTCATATATTTATGTCCAAAATTTAAGATATATATATATATATATAAACCGTTTGGAATGAAACGGTCTTCAAACTGTTTGGGACCAAACGGTCTTCAAACCGTTTGGCCTTTCACAATCGCTTAAAGTTTAGCCCCCAAAACATAAATTTAGAAAACATAAAAACATACCAAAATTTTCTTCTTCTTTTAAAACTTGTTATTCTAATACATAACTTTCTATTTTTAGAAATGGCTTCATCAGCAAAGCAACCCATAGGAACTGTTGACGCTCCATTTTGGACAAAGGAGCAATTGATGGAAGACCGAGCCAAACTCCAACAGATCGTAGATAACTTCAACAAGACTGGAAAGGCCCCACCAAAGGTCAACATCATAAAGATCTTGTGTGAAATTGATCGCCTCAACATATGCCTAGCTGAGGAGCCTACATAAGAGGTGGAAGAAATTTCTTCCAGTGATGATGAAGGCTCTGAATACGAGCCACGCTCCGAGGAAGAATCCCCAGCCGAAAAATCTAAGGGGAAGCGAAAAGTCCAAGAAGTTGAAACAAAACTACCCCCAACAAAGCGGGCAAGAAAACAGGTCCACCCCACCACTGCTAGGGAACAAACCCTAGCATGCCATATCCCATCAACCACCACTACCACCCCCACTATCACCCCCGTCTTCCCAATGATCACCACCACCACACCACCACCAGAAAACCTTTACATCCACACCCTCCCATCCATCGACAAAACGCTGAAACCAACAAAGTACGTCTGCTCCAGCATACTACTCAAGATGGGGATCTACGATAGAATCCTCACCATCCTAGACAACACTAATCTCTCCAGACTCTGTTTCGTCCCTAAAATATCATATACCGAACCCACCAAAGAATTCTTTACCCATCTCACCAAAGAAACGGTGGACATTGCACACAGAGCAAGGGACGGAGGTGACCGCAGGCTGGTCACCAAACGTTTTGGCAACGGCATCACTATAACGTAAAATCTTCTGAATGAAATCTTCATCGACAACCCGGAGCATCTCAAGATGGACAAATCTACAGGAATGGAAAATTCCCAATTCAATAGACACACCTTCTGGAAAGCATTAACAGGGTTCCCAGCTTATGAGGTAAAGACATGCAAAGCCTCCAATATCCATTCTGGGTTCGTGCGTACACTTCACAAGATCCTTACTGGTGCGCTCTTCCCCAGAACGGAGAGTGGAAATGTCATAACCGTTTACCTTTTTCTCCTATGGTCAATTCTGAATGGAAAACCGATCAATATTGGCCGACACTTGATACAAAAATTCTCCGCCTACACCATAGGGAAAGAAATTTGCATGGGTGGGCACATAACTTCGATAATCAAATATTTCAGGATGGATAGATTACTTCCGCGCTGCACGAAGATCAAGGGCAACATCCTTACCAATGAACATACCTTGAAGAATTCCTACATTATCAAAGAAAAGGATGCCAAATTACATTACATCTTCTGCCCAACTGTCAAATCTTCCAGGACCCTATTACCGCTTCCGAAGCTAGCGGACTACGAAAAAGACAAACTTCTATTTATTGATGAAGTGATTACCAAACTCCTAGCTCCGGTCAAAGCACAAGCTAAGACAACCCAAGCGGGGCAGACTGAGCTCAGTATCACAGCCCCGACAGATCGTATAACAAAAATTACAGTGAAAAGACTTTCCAAAAGGCTTTCGCAGCAACAACAGCTGTCGGGGACACCAACATCAACTTTTAGACGCCCATAGGATGCCTCCATCACTCGAAAGATATTCCAACTTCCATCCTCCGCCCGAAGGTTTCCGGTCTGAGATCCACATTCCATCTTGAAGTTTCTTTCTCTCTCTTCGCCAAAGAAGGTGGGAAGAGGAGATCTCATCATCAAGCAACATGTGAAGACTGAAGATCGTCAATCTCTCTCTCTAAGGGGTTGACTTTCCTCTCTCCTTTGTGGGGATGACGCTCTCTCTCTCTTCTTGCCTCCTTCTTTATCCTAGCTATGAGCGACTAGTCTCTTTCACTAGGGTGCGGGGAGTAGCCCCGCTACCCAGGGTTTCATTTCATGTAATGTAATCCACAATTTGCATTATAGAGTTGCTTTCTTTTCAGTTCAACATCAATCGTTTAATGAATGCTTGTTGCTTGATCACCAACTTGTGTTATCTTTTATCTTTTAGTATGAATTGTCTATGTTTGTACTACTAGATTTGAAACTCGATTGAATGTTGGTTCTTGATGCATGTATCCACCATGCATCTGTTTCGGTATCTAGGAGTATTTTTCAAGAAGTGGAGTAAACTCACTTACCATCGTTGTACTTTCATACTATGAAATGGAATCAGTTGATGTATGAAAAGTACAACCTTGATAAGTCGAGGAACACACTTCGCTAAGGGAATGATGCAAAGTAGTTGACCATTCGTTCAGGGATGGCTGACTTTGCAACATTCCCGCACTTCTCGTAGTTAGTTCTCCGAAAGGAAACTAAGTCTACAAAGATACTAACTGTTCTAACTCTTGTTGTAGGTTGTGTTTTATATTACATGTTTTGATCCATGTGTAGTGGCGGTGAAAACCGATCACACCCTAGTGGTTCCTTATCATTGTTTAACATCCTTAAATTTACTTGCTTGCTTTACTTTACTTTCTCTGTCTAAAAGCAACCAAACCACCCTTTTGTTTTAAATACCAACTAATAAGAGATTAAGTGAAATTCCAACGTTTTCCATCTTGTTGCTCCCAACAAGATCGTTGTCCCGTGGATTCGACCCTTAACTATACTACGATAAGACTTCCACGTATCTTAGCATACATGGGTGGAGTTCTCGGTCTAGTATAAGCAAGGCTAAACCTAAAGACTTACTATCTTTAGGATTTTTAGTGGTGCACGCAACTCCACATAAGTGGAAGCTCCATCACTCCAGAGCTATTCCAACTTCCATCATTCGCCTGAAGGTTTCCGGTCTGAGATCCACGTTCCATCTTGAAGCTACTTTCTCTCTCTTTGCCAAAGAAGGTGGGAAGAGGAGATCTCATCATCAAGCAACCTGTGAAGACTGAAGACCATCAATCTCTCACTCTCTCTAAGGGGTTGACTTTCCTCTCTCCTTTGTGGGGATGACACTCTCTCTCTCTTCTCGTCTCCTTCTTTGTCCTAGCTATGAGCGAGTAGTCTCTTTCACTAGGGTGCGGGGAGTAGCCCCACTACCTAGGGTTTCATTTCATGTAATGTAATCCACAGTTTGCAATATAGAGTTGCTTTCTTTTCAGTTCAACATCAATCATTTAATGAATGATTGTTGCTTGATCACCAACTTGTGTTATCTTTTATCTTTTAGTATGAATTGTCTATGTTTGTACTACTAGATTCGAAACTCGATTGAATGTTGGTTCTTGATGCATGTATACACCATGCATCTGTTTCGGTATCTAGGAGTGTTTTTCAAGAAGTGGAGTAAACTCACTTACCATCATTGTACTTTCATACTATGAAATGGAATCAGTTGACGTATGAAAAGTACAACCTTGATAAGTCGAGGAACACACTTCGCGAAGGGAATGATGCAAAGTAGTTGACCATTCGTTCGGGGATGGCTGACTTTGCAACATTCCCGCACTTCTCGTAGTTAGTTCTCCGAAAGGAAACTAAGTCTACAAAGATACTAACTGTTCTAACTCTTGTTGCAGGTTATGTTTTATATTGCATGTTTTGATCCATGTGTAGTAGCGGTGAAAACCGATCACACCCTAGTGGTTCCTTATCATTGTTTAACATCCTTAAATTTACTTGCTTGCTTTACTTTACTTGCTCTTAGTCTAAAAACAACCAAACCACCCTTTTGTTTTAAATACCAGCTAATAAGAGATTAAGTGAAATTCCAACGTTTTCCATCTTGTTGCTCCCAACAAGACCGTTGTCCCGTGGATTCGACCCTTAACTATACTACGATAAGACTTCCACGTATCCTAGCATACGTGGGTGGAGTTCTCGATCTAGTATAAGCAAGGCTAAACCTAAAGACTTACTATCTTTAGGATTTTTAATGGTGCACGCAACTCTACGTAAGTGGAAGCTCCATCAAAAATTGCAATAATCATAATGTCAATTACAATACAAAACCAGGATACTCCCTAGTCCCAAGGAACAAAGGGGATTAGCCCCGCATAACTGCTATCAATAAATACATTGAGTAAGAGATAAACAAAGAGATAAACATCATAAAATATACTGAAAAACTCTACAGAAACTGATCTAGACAATCCCCTCTGCCAAACATATTGATATGCAGTGTTCGGGCTGTAAATATGCTCTCTGAAGGTTCCCAAAATCGTCTGAGTCATGGTTTTCTCCTCCTCTCATGGCTCTGTTCTATGTTTCAATAGAATAGAACGTGATTGATAGGTCTGGCCAAACTCTCCTAAGGTCATAAGTGAGGCTATGACCATCATTTAGTCACAACCATCAGATCTAAATCGATCTTAAATCTATGTTGATCGCGTAAAGTTGGTATCACTGACACCAAAGTCGATGGCATCGAGTTGTCAACTGCAAAAAAACCCTTAAGTGTCACATGTGTGTTGACAACATCGAGTTTTCTTTGACTTGTTCTGGGTGCAAAAGTCGGTACCAATAACACCAATAGTTGATGGCTCCAAGATAATATCGATACAACTGATTCGAAAGTTGGTGGCAGCACATTTTCTTAGGATTCCTTGTTGGATTTATACAAAAACTCGATACCACCGACTCCAAAGTCGGTGCTACCAAGTTGTAATGGAGGTTCTCAAATTTCTTGAAATGAGGATAAACTAACATAAATATGAATAAAATATGATAAGTTGATATACTTTTGGTGAAAATATTTATTATTTGATGTAATAACATTTCATAGGATAATAATGATAAACTATGCATAAATAATGTAAAAGTGAACAATAATGCATGAAATACTTAGAAAAATAGCCTGCAAAAAGTGAATAAAACTCAATGCATGAAAATCCCTTAATATTAAATATTGCTCACCCTTGAGCAACACTACTTCTAGATCAATTTGAGATAAGCCAGTAAGAGGACAAACAACATGATCTACATTTCTCAAATACCCCCGCCTGGCGGTCCAGAACCGACCCTTATCAACCACTGGACAAATAACTACTCTGTAGTGACCAAAAATATTCATTAAATGTTTCCTTCCTTAGAATTAAGGATTGCAATAATAACCTCCTACCAGTACCCAAACAACAACCGAACCATACCTACCCGATATGAGCAATTTTTCAACACCCATCCTGTTTGTGGGGTGCCAACTACGGGAGATCAAAATTATCAGTTTGGTTGATGGTAAACCAAACTTGTTGGCATATTCCTCCAATTGATGTGGAACATGATGAAAAGTTAAAAAGATTTGTTTTGTTGTGGGTTTGTCATGCCATCGTTGTGAGTCCTTTTTACACATTGCAGGTTCATCGAGACTCAACCTAGCTGGTAGGTGTGTGATGATATGTAATGTTGGTAGTATCTTGGAGATGGTGACTGAGGTGGTGGCAGTCATTGGTGCAGTGCATTTGGTTCATGGGGAAGCAGATGTTGGTGGTGAGGAACGTCACCCCAATGACCTTGTACTGTTGTTGGAGCTCCTTCCATGGTGGTGAGTTCCACCTTTACTATGTTTGTTCGTATCCAGCAAAGAAAAGCTATGTGAGACCCTTGTTTCTTGCTTGCTCAAATATCATGGGTATCTGCACCATGCTTTCTCACTTCTGTGAGCACGCCACCCTAAAAAAATGTGGGGAGGTGGGGTGGGTGTCCGTATGATTTATTTATAATTTGGTATAGGGAAGTTGTTAAAACAATTACTCCTTTGCCATCCATACTTAGAATCAATGAAACACTATCAATGGAGAAATTAATATCATAGTCAATAGGGAATTCACCTAAGACACCATGTGATTCTCTATATACATTGTTATTGTCTACCAGCCAACTACGTTGGAAGTAGCTCCCCATATAAAAATGAGTGAGGGGATCAATCATATATGTGGCATACCATAAAGAGCAATGGGTGGAATTTGAAGTAGGTGGATGTGAATAAGAATCACAAGTAACATTTAAATCATTTATGCAAAAAAAAATATGATGAAAATGTAACATTAAGGAAACTGAGAAATGCATGAATCCTAATGCCTAATTTTTTGGTCAAATGATGCATGCACTGAAACTCCCATCTAGTTGATGAGAGTGGAATAAAGAATGCATACATTTAACTATTTCACTTTCCTTAAAGAAAAATTCCGATTTGAGTTCAAGGAATCCTTTTATTCTCTCTCTTCATTTGATCTTTTTTTTTTTTCATTGTCCTCTTATTTTAGTATGGTGGAGAATTTATTCTTGGGTTCTTTTCAATATAGCATTGATCTTTTTTTTATTTTTTATTTTTCAATGAGATATATGGATTTGTATCCATTCAATTTATTTTCATGACGGAAGCAACATAGATACATGATGAAAGAATAATGCAAAAGAATATGCAATCTACACAAAATGTATAATACAACTAATTGACATGCAAAATAATTTTTCTTCTTTTAACTAATGCAATAAGTAGGCCAATTATCATGTCACCAATCATGATGTGCAATGCAATCAAGATGAAACAATTATGGTTACTTGATCATCTTAAGGTGGTAGATGAAATGTCATGAAAAGCGGGTGGAATCACATGATTAAGAGACACTATCTATCTTAAACTATGATATGCCCCTCTCCTATTAAACTGTGTAAAGATTAACCTTAGAGTTCCTTTCTAAAAATCCCATTTAAGGTCTCGTTACTTGTTTGGTCATTTTGGACTCAAACCCTATTGTCATCCACAATTCTTGGATAGATTAAGATCTTCATTCATACTAAGTGTCCTCAAGATGATTAATCCATACACTTCCTATAGGTGTTGCTTTCTTAGTTTGCAAATTCATCTTAAAAGGATAAGGTCATTTGAAATTTTTTGATTTTTTATTTCAAATTCACGAAACACATTTCTCTTTGATAATATATGAAATCATGATGATTAAGTACCATGATTAGATGTGGATCCTATACTTTTAGAAACGAAAGAACTTATAGAAAATAAAAGATAAAAAGATAAATTCTTTCTAACACCCTCCTAATATTGAACTTGACTATATCCACATAGTCAAAATTCAAACAAAGAGGTGGAACGGGTGTACATGTGTTGTGGAGGAAGTGGTGGTGGTTGAAATGTTCTCATTGGCCTATGCAGATTTAATATTTTTTGTGTCTATCCCTTAGTGTCGATGCCACCGACTTGTGTATCGGTGGTATTGAGATATGGCATCCTCTATCCTTCATTGATATGTTTGAGTCGGTGCCACCGACATGTGTTTCTGTGGTAATGACAACTTTTTCATGAGCACTGTGATTTTTCTGACTTTTATGTTCGTGATATCAACAACATTTTCAAGTAGCACTGGCATTTTTATGAGAAACATCAGTAGTACTAACTTGTATGTCAGTGGTACTGATGTTCTGTAGACTTTGACCTGGTAAGGAATCAATACTAGTGACTTGGGTGTGGGTCCCTATTTGAACATTTTTAGCAGGTCAATTCCACCAACTCTGGTGCCGGTGCTACCGACTTTGACTCTGCCTGCACACCAAACAAATGCATCAAGGTACCTTTTTACATCGATTCAACCTCTAATAAGACAAATATGAAATTTAAACAATGAAAAGCTCTAATAAAATGTAAATTACAGTTATAAAATTAGGTTGCCTCCCATGAGCGCCCTTGTTTAAAGTCCTAGGCTTGACAAGGTGATTTTCTTCAGCCTGGGTTGTCATGGGATGGTTGTGAAGATTCATCCAATAGTCTAAAATCCGCTCTATCATTGTCTATCCAAAGTGTTAAGTAACATCTATCCATGGCAATGATCACATTGGCAGTAGCTTGGAATGGCCTTCGTAATAACATCTTTGATCCTCACATCTCATGTATATCCATAACCAAAAAATTGATAGGATAGACAAACTTATCGACTTTGAGTAAGACATCCTCGCATATCCCATACAACCTCAAAATTGATGTGTTTGCCAGCGGGATTGTCATGGATGTCTTTGTTGGTTTCTTCAATCCCACCTTCCAAAGAGAGAGGCATGAGATTTATGCTCACCCTAGAGTCACATTGTGCTTGTTGGAAGTACTTTCTACCTATAGAATAAGGGATATAGAAGCATCCTGAAACTTTTCTTTTCATTACCAACCTTCCCTGGATCATATCACTCACCATTTCATCCTGTTTCTTCTTGTTGATGATGCCCTTCAAGAATCTTCCATATGCAAAAATATGTTCTATCACCTCCACAAGTGGGATGTTGATGTGGTGCTTTTGGAAGATATCTAGGAATTTCTTGAACTACTTTTCTTCCTTTCTCAAATTCAAACTATTTGGGAATGACACATGTGACTTCTCTTAACGTTTTTGAGGAGGAATGTAGGGGACATTAGGGAGCTCCTCTCCTAAGGTTTCTTCAACACCATCTTTTAGGATAGAATTTGGCATGTCTCTAGTGCCAAATTGTGGGTGATCCTTCTGAATTGTGGGCGTCGCCTTGTTGATCATGACTGCTCCACTACAAAGTAGAACTTTCACTTGCTCTTCTTGCATGGGCATATTTTCTGTTACTGGGGATGTTGACACAACAATGGTAGAAACTTGAAGTCCCTTATCTTGCAACAAAAATGTAGATGGAGTGTACTTGTTACTTGTTTTTGATCATGTATCTACTGAGGTGCATGAGTGAGCACAATCCACTGGTGTTATGTATTCTCTTGGTCTTCTATATAGGTTTTGGGGGAATGGAACTTGTGGTACATACACCCAGTTTGGGTTTGGAATGACCTAATCTGGTGACTCCTCAATAACCTACTTTGGTTCCTTGAGAATAGAAACAAAGTTTACTTGACGATGTTGATGAGTTGTCTCTGTGTTCCCAGGAAATCCCTACTGAATGGGTTTCTTAAGGGATGCCACCTTGCTACCAGCTGAGATATTTGATTTTTAATGTTGGAGATTTGAGCTTTGTGATTTTCATGCACCTATTTAGTCTAGTCCAGTAAGACCTCATTATGCATCACCAACCAACCCAAAATAACTTCAATTCTATATATCTTACTTGAACCCCTATCCTGTTGATATTGCTGATGGAGGTACATGCATTCCTCCTCTTCACCTCCACATGGGGTGCCAGATTTTACTCAAGATTCCTTGTGAGTCTGTCCATCTGGGCTCTGAGTTCCGTGAACTCCATTGATTCCATAGAACTTTTAATTTTTTCTAGTACTTCTCGTTCCTCCCTCGATGACTGATTCTTGGCCATGTTCTTTAGCATCTCATGACATCTAGTAGCTTTATTATTTAGGAAGAAGTATGCTCATGTGATATCCAAACTAGGCCTCTCCCCTTTATGTAGGCCATAGTAGAATGTCTTTTCCTTCCCATATAAATTTATCCCATGACGAGGGACCTTCTTAAGCATGTTCCAAAATCACTCCCAGACTTCAGGATATGACTCTTTAGCATGCTGCTTGAATTTGTGTATCTTTCAACCAATTCATTGGTCTTTTGGGGTGGAATGTATCGCTCAAAGAAGACATCTATCATTTCATCCCAGGTCTCGATTGATTTTGGTGGAAAACTAAGAAACCATATTTTTTCCTTGTCTACAGTGAGTAAGAAAATAGCTTCAAGTAGATCACTATAGATGGGACCCTATCAATATTCAACATATCACAACTCTCCACAAAGCCATTGATGTGTGCCATTGGGTACTCCATACTATGACCATAAAATGATTGAGATTTAATAAGTGCCACCAGTCTGTGGTCTATCTTGTAACTACCCATGTTGACTTCTTGCCTTTTAATCGGCCCTAATTGTGATGTAGATGAGGATACCTTGATTTTCACCTAAATGGTTTGTTCTTTAGACCCTTCTTCAACATGTTCTTTAGCATTTGGATCCATGTCTATAGCTTGTGCCTACTCTTCCTGAGGTGGTTGGTTTTGGATGAGCTTCTTAGTTGAAGCCCCAAACTCTCACGCCTTGTGAAAAATCTCCTCCTGATTTACAATGGATGGAGTAGAATCTTCATAATATGTGGTTCGATTGTGAACCATGCACTAGTACCTGAAACTTGATGGCAGTGTAAGAACAGATAATACTGATGAATTGATCAAAGAAAAATGTTCAATTATGCTAAATTTTAAAGAAAAAAATTAAAATGTAAAGAAAAGAAAAGAAATGCCCTAGAGTGGCTATTCACAACACTTGTGGTGTTAGAGTTGTTGTTTCCCCAGCAACGGTGTCAAAAACTTGACACGTCCAAACTATGTGTGCAAAATGCAATAATAAACATTGAGTAGTATAGGCCTATGAGGCTCGAATGTTGAACTCAGGGAAACGTTAATCCACAAACTACTACTAATGATAACTTGATCAACAAGACCTAGTGAAAAAGTGATTGATTATTTGATTAAAACTAATTATAAGACTTGAAAACTAAATTAAGTTGATTGTGATCACGAATTGGATGGATTCCTTAGGGTTAATTTCACCATGATTCACATTGCAATTAACTCTATATCATTAACAGTCATTTATTCTAAACTCTGGACCAAGGGACCTATAGCAACTACTACTCACTCCTACAACGTCATACACTACCTATGATAAGACAAATCCCACTCCCATGGTGATTTAGGAATTAGCAAGGCTCTTTAAGGAAACCTCTAAGTTTTTTCCTTCACAACTGTAAGCCCTCTCCTGAGGCATGATATAGGTTGTATAAATCCTATGACCTTTCCAACCCTTAATCCCTCCCCTGACACAATCAATGGTTGGAGAAATCAGGTATGGTGATTAAGCATAGGCAATTCATGAGGCAATAATAGATTTATGTACAAAATTTAAGATAAATATACATTAAATCATAATGTCAATTACATTGCAAAAATTGTGCTACTCTCAGGTCCTAAGAAACAAAGAATATTAGCCCCACATGAATACTATCAACAAAAACATATAGGAAGAGATAAACAAAGAACTAAACATCAGGGAATCTAATGAAAAATCCTAGAAAAACTGATACAGAAGATCCCCTCTAGAAAATTTCTTGATAGGTAGCTTTCTGAATGCAAATCTACTCCCCGAATGTGACCAAATCGTCTTTGATGTGGTTGTCTCCTCTGTCTCCTCCTCTCTCGGCTCCATGCTCTATTGCAATAGAATTGAACATGATGGATGGGTTTAGACAAACTCCCCTTAGGTCATAAGTGAGGCTCTAGTTGTCATTTAGTCACAGTCATCAGATAGATTGATCTTAAATTAGAACTGATCACATAAAGTCAGTACCACCAACACGAAAGTCAGTGGAATTGAGTTGTTAGCTACCTTAAAACCTTTAAGTATCAGTACTATGGCATGTGTGACGATAGTAACAAGTTGTCTCTGACTTGTTCGGGGTGCAAAAGTCGGTACCACTGACACCAAAATTCGATGGCACTGAGATAGAATTGATACCACCGACTAGAAAATCAGTGTCACTAAGTTTCCTTAGCATCCCCTATTGGATTTTTACTAAAAGTCAATACCACCGACTCAAAGTCAGTGGTACCATGTTGTACTGAAATTCTCAAATTTCCTAAAATGAGAAAAAACCAATTTAAGTATGAATAAGATATGATAAATTCATATAATTCAGTGAAAATACTTATTATTTAATGCAATAATATTTCACAGGTAATGTGAAAGTGAACAATATTGCATGCAATACATAGCAAAATAGCCTACAAAAAGCAACCAAAACTTAGTGAATCAGTCCTCCACTTTATTTACAGTTGGAAACACTAGTTACATGTTTGTTAAATTCTACCTTTATCATAGGAGAAGGTAGTCTGTCTCCAATTTTCACATATGAGCAGATCTTGAGGCCACCATAGAGGCACCACTCCTACTTTGTGCCACATCTTGTAGACCCACACATTTCCACTGCACTACCTATACTAATGGTGTAGTATTGATGGTTTTTAATAGATGGAATATGGGTGAAACACAATACTACATTAGACATCTTGACAGTACATTTGAGATCCCACATGCACCTAATCATATATTGCTCCATGGATCTCCCATATCCAAGGTGCCAGCCCTTGTTCATATTCCTTTCAGTTGGACCTTCTTTGAGTTGCCAGACCACCTGGATAAGCGCTGAGTATTTCTTCCCCTCCATCTTGAGTTTACTATTTTCTCAAGAATGAGAAAAATATCTTAGCTCAGGGTGGATATTGGGTGGTATGTATTCCTTTCCATCCACATCTATCTTTTTTTCCAGCATATTAGACTTTCATGTAGATTACTTTCATTGCGTGTAGCTTAAATTGTTCTCATTTTAGTTCTTACTTCTTACAATGTTAGGGGAAGCCCATTATCTAGTCAGCTTAGCTTACATTCATCTTTTAAATTGCATATAGAATTAGTCATAAAAACCCCTTGTTCATAATCATTCCTTGATGTTAATTATATTTCTAAAAACATGCCAATGGTTGGAAATCACCTTTTGTTTCCAATGAATGTAAGCATTATGTTTTATGGTAATGATGGAAAGTCATATGGAATTGAGTGGAATCAAGTGCAACATGTCTCTTAATTTATTAACATAGAATTCTTGTAGAAATGACTTAATATTTCATATGACATGACATAATTGAATTGTTTTGTAAGATTTTCACCATGCTCTAAATTCCAATATATGATATGAACAAGTTCAACCCTCTTCTACATTTCTTCTTCTTCGTCTTCTTATCTTCCATCCACAAAAAAATATGAAGTGCGCCAAACTCTAAGCTGAGGGTGGAACACCCTATTTCTTTCTCTATAATTGCTTCTTACATACCCTTTTATATGAAATAGGGGGGGTATCACTACAAGCAAATAAAAGATGCCAACGCGCATGAAAATAAAAGAAAAAAGTGTGCAATATATGTATTTGGACCAGTAAAAAGAAATTTCAAGTGGAATAGAGGAGAGATTTGTAATTCTTCTTTTGTACCCCTATACACTCTATTTTCTACCTACAGGAAGAAAAATACCCCCAAAATAGCCTTTCAGAGACAAACATTGTACTTGTGAAAAATCTCATGGGATTATGTGGGATTATCTGAAGCATCAAGATATTGCATATTGTTTACACTATAGATTATTGACACAGAAGAAACTATGTGAATCAAAATTGGGATAGAGAATATGGGAATGTGTGTTACATGATTTTAGGAAATTTTGGTATCTTTGCATGCTTGGTGGTAGGGACTCAAACAAGATGTGAATATAAAGCATGGACATTGGTTGAAAATATATATTTGGATAAAGTTTTGGTTTTTGTGTTACTTGAGGAAGAGCAACATCCAAGCTTGGGATTGTATTGGATGAAAACTGCTCATTTTTATTTTGTTGTATTTTAAATTTAGTTTTGCATATTTTTCTTACTTTTCACCTGAGGTTTCATTTGTTGTAGCTTTTTAGTTTTTCATGCAAATTGGTTGGTATATAATATGTTTTTATGTAAAATTTGTAGGTTGATGCAGGAAGTTGAGAAGTCATTAACCCTCTATTTATTTTTATAATAAATATCCATAGCATTGATGAAAGATGTAGACAATAAGTCACAAAAACTCTATACATTCCCATTAAATAAGTCAAAATATTAAATCCTCACTTCCAACTTCATTGATTGGAGAGAGGATCGTTAATGTGTACCCAATTAGTAAATTGGCTCTAGATTCCACATCTGGTGTCACAATTAGATGATTGAAAATGAGATGGAAATATAATTAGATTATATACAAAATAAATATACGTAATGACTACAATAAGCCAAAGGGAAGGGTTCAAAAATCATTTATCTTTTCATATTAGTAAATATATAACATACTACTCAAAGCCATTCGGTTATGTTAAATCAAATTCCAAAGCTTGGGGCATGCTATTAAAGTACCAAAGGGACATTTAAAGAGGTAAATTGTTCCATTTAATATCCATCCACATCCCTATCTATCATTAAAGAAGGTCGGAGACCAAATCTTCAGGCATAACATGGAGGCACGCTCCACCAGAGGACTTGGAGATTGTAAGTGTTGTTTGGAGGGTGGTTTCTCACACCACAAAACTTCTCTTCTACATCATTGTCTTCTTCTCTCTTTTATCTTTAATTTTACATATGTGTAGAGAGTAATTCACCTTACTAGGGCATGGGGATTAGCCCCACTTCTTGCATGTGTAATCTTGCATTGTGAACTACTACTTGTTTGAATTATTAGATTTTTTATTAATTGTTTAATACATATTCTATGGAGTAGCTACCTATGTTGAATGTTGATAAAAGTCTTAGGCATACAGATATTGGACCCTAGGTTTCAAATACCAACTAATCATTGTTGAATCCTAGAGACGACAACGAAAAGGTATTTTCTAGGACGATAGATTTGGGATCCATAGGTAATAACACATCGATCCTATGGGGAAATATTTGTTGGGAGATTATATAATCCCAAGGAACATAGAAATTCCTTGACCCCAATCTAATAATCTTGTGAGTGAGTGATGCAATGTGAGAAAAGGATGCATAGGTAGTGGTGGTGAAACCCTTTGCCTCGATGATTTTACCATTGTTAAAAACCAATTATTGGTTAGTTTAAATTATCTTTCTTACTTTATTCAATTAGTTATTAAACAAACCTTTAGTCAATCATCCTTGTTAGCTATTTTTCTTAATTAAGTATTAAATCCATTTTATTCTTAATATAGTTGTCCTTTTGGGTTTGATCCTAAAGCTATATTGCGATAAGATCGGTCCTCTTATGGTTGGTGATTAATGTAAATTGTTTTAGGTCAACATAGGGACATTTCCCTAGTCGAATTTGTTAGTGCAAAATTTCCACATTGAATGTTTTTAGTGTATAATGATAAAGTTAGGATTTCTTTTTTCTTTCTAGTTTCATTTTTCAATTTTGGTTTGGTTTTAGATATTTTAGTTTTGTTTTATAATTTATTATATTGCTTTTGCAATTTTTTTAGATTTGTTGACTCCATAGTTTATTTTTGTAATATGAAGTTTATTTTCAAATTTTTAGTTTGATTGCATAAGTTTTTCAGTTTAGATTTTTTTGTAACTCAGACTTTTATAATTTATTTTTTTGTAAAGAATTTTTTTATCTTCATTCATTGAACAATTCTTTTCATGTGATTGATACTCAAATCTCTTTATTTAGAAGGCATCACATTATGGAGTATTCGGTACCATAAGGTGTTCAATGTTGAGTTTCTGGCTACTACAACCATGATGTGTGGAACTACCCCAGTCGTCTCCACAATTAAATTCAATGCTACATGGAATCATTGCCGAGAAAAATTTCATACCTTCTTATTATTTTGGATATGACATTGACATCAATTCACAATATTATGGAGGATACCACGAGGAACCATGCCATGTAGATGATTACACATTTGAGAAAATCTATTATTTGGGGTTATGGTGAAGATATCCACTATGTAGATCATTATTCACCCAATATGAGTGAGAGGATGGACCCCCTTGATAATATGAAAAGTTATCATGAACAAATGCTAGATGAACAACTAGCCTAACACAAATGAATGCAAGCATTGTTGGATCAGATATAGTCTTTCTCACCCAACAAGCTAAAGTTTGAGAGTCCACCAAAATGTTATCTAGAGTAGCAGGACAAGACAACAACAACGATCACTTCAAAAGGTGATACTTATTTCATCCCAGAGACATTGATACATGATACAATTATAGTGGCACATGTTGAGGAATAGGAGTCAGAGGTCGACTGTACACTTGTATTCAATCATTTTTTGCAATGGAGTCTTTGAAACATCAATACCAAAAGCATCAATGCGAGATTGACCAAAGAATGATAGAAGAATCCAAGGCTCAACCAACCTTCCCTGATGTAGTCCTACATTTAGACATTTATATTGATCAACCAATATTGGTTGAGTCTGTTGTGGAAGATGAACAACCAACTTTTGTTGCACATCTAGTTGTTTCAAATAATGAGGTACATCCAAACCATAAAGTATACACATATCACCTCTTTATTTTACTAACTCTTCCCATGTCCTTACCCCTACTAAACTGTTGGATTATTTGGTTTGTTTCATGAAGAGGATCTAGAGTCGCATGTTGATACTATAAAGGACTCCACTATTGTTCATGTTGATGATGATTTTATGGTAGACCAGTGGGATGCACAACTATTGAAGAATATTTATCATACCAATTGTATGGATGAGTAGGTTCCTCCTATGCCAACACCATATTTTCTATACACATATTTAGGCATTTATATGAAATTAGGGCCAGATCTTCCACCCGATTTACGATAGTTGGAAACACCGATTACATGTTTTTTACATACTACCTTTGCATAGGAGAAGGTAATCCACCTCCAATTTACACAAATGAACATATCTTGAGGCCATTATAGAGGCACCCCTCTTACATTGTGCCACATCTTGCAGATCCACACATTACTACTACAATATCTCTATTGATGGAGGAGTATTGGTGGATCCTATTGGATGGATTGAGGGGTGAAATATGATACTACTTTAGGCATCCTAAAAGTACATTTGAGTTACCACTAGAACCTGACCATATATTACACCATGGGGCTCCCATGTTAAATGTGCCATCACTTCTTCATATTCCTTTAAGACGAACCTTCTTCAAGTTGCCAGGACCACCTAGATGAGCATCAAAGATTTCTTCCCCTCCATCTTGAGTTTACTATTTGCTCGGGGATGAGAAAATTTCTAAGCTTCATGTGGAGGTTGGGTGGTATGTACACCTTTGCAACCACACCTATCTCTTTTTCAGCATATTAGACTTGCGTGTAGATTGCTTTCATTGCATGTAGCCTAAATTGTTCTAATTATAGTTCTTAGTTCTTACAATGTTAGGGAAAGAAATTATCTAGTCAGCTTATTTTACATTCATCTTGTGCATTATATATAGAATATCTCATTAAACCCCTTTATTCAAAGTAATTCTTTGATGTTAACTATATTTCTGAATGCATGTCAATGGTTAAAAATCACCCTTTGTAGCCAATGAATATAAACATTGTGTTCTCTAAAAATAATGGTAAGTCATAATGCAATGTGTCTATTGAGTAGCATTCTTGTAGAAATATCTTAATCTTGCATGTGACATGGCATGATTGAATTTTTGTGTAAGATTTTCTATATTGTTACACCTATTCCACACAAACGAGATTACTCAAAACAAAGCACAAAATTATCACTAATATTAGTATTACCACAAAATAGGGTAAATTAAAACCAATCTCGTAGCAAGATTTCCAATTGAAAATCTTACAATTGAAGCCACAAACTATTTCCACTTGCATCTCATTCATATCAAAAGTAGTACACGACATTGTTAACTAGGTATCTAGCCACCACCTGTTACATATAATCATTTTCTCATTCATACAAAACATGGCTATACCACTATGGCATACAACCAAAAACTCAAAATGATGTACAATATTCGCAAAACACTCCCAGGGACCTGAATGTATAGGAACAACACATAGGACTTTATAACTACACACTAGTTGTATATCTACAATTCAATAACTACAACTCCTTTTATTGCCAGTCTCATCCGTACGATCTCTGTCTCAGCCTGCCTGTCCACTTAAAAGTTGTGGAATCCATGGGGTGAGACCAAATATCCAGCGAGAGATATAACTCTCTGCCAAAATCTATTATAAGCGTAGATAAGCTAAACATCTATTTATAATAGCAGATTCAACTAAATGATATAAGCAAGGCAATTATCATTATTTAAGCAACTCAGGTATCTACAACCGAGTAGTATAATGTCTTATAGTTTAATAAGGAAAATGAATAACATGTATAATTGTCATAAAATAAATAGTATAAGAAACACAACAAGGGGGTCCTTCAGTGTTATTCGTATATGTCCCTAAGAAATAACACTACACGGATAAGTTACATCTTTAATTATTATGCCCTGAGGATTTGAGGCATACCACTCAAATCCAGTTGACCATTGCTAACTCGAAATCAGTACCATACAAGATTAATGGAAGAGTCGGACTCCACGATCATTACTAGCACTACTCTGTCAGTACGAGTCTATAAAGCAATGACATATAGTCAAATTGCAAAGACAACAACTTATAGCTGAAGCTATAGTCTTGTAAAGACAACAACTCATAGTCAAAGCTATGGTCATGTAAAACAACTAGCCTACCTTGGTACATGGCACAATGCTAGAGAATAGGCTCACACATGGACATTCTAGAAAAAAAAACATCATATCGCTATTTTAACAATTTAAGGATATAGGGAGATACCTCCACTGATACCCCACATATTCAACAATATGTACTTCGAGTTTCTCGTAGGAATTACTTGTTTCACCATCCAACTAGATACTGATGTCGAATATGGATCTATGTTACAAGGCAACTACATGATTAAAGTTTCTCTTTATTAGTTATGCCAATTGGGTGAATTAAGGCTCCATCATACAAGTGGACATACAAAACCCTTAATTTAATCTAGTAAGCATAGCTATAAAATGACCTCAAAAGATATCAAACGTATAAGTGTGAACTTGTCACATCATCTCAGAGAAACTCTGTCTCACTACCTTAAACAAGGCCATCAACATCACCACTTGTTGTCACTGCCATACTAGGTCGATCATCATTATCTCATCACATGGGATAATAATCCCTTATCACATCACTGGAGGATATAACCTAACATTAGGCATCAATCCTTCACTAGGTCATAAGAACAATCACATTATTCATGTATCATTTTATTATCTCACCATGCCTCAACAGGCATATAAGCATCACATGTATCTCATACATATACACCATAGCAATCATTAGCTATGATACTCATTTCACCTACAAAATCAATGTTATACAAATAGAGAGAGAATACTCATTGTTACCTCATCATCTTCAACACTTTAAATGATGTAAGCAATGCATCATATGTCCCTTCAATTTAGAGTGAGGGATTCATGGTTATCCACATAAGGTTCCATGACACTATTTAATTACCAATTTGTAATTTCATTACCTCCCATAAGTTTGTAGTGTATCAGGGTTAACCACTATAAATTATGATTAAGTGTGCACATTTAAATATTAACAATTCTAGTGCACTCCATTAAAGAGAGTATCAGGGTTAACCACTTAATATCATTTAACCATCTTCATAGCATGCACTAGTTATGATACTCAATTATCCGGCAAGATGGAACCATACAAGTAGGAAAGAGAGTATAATCATATGCTATTCATTAATGTTCATACAATAAGTATAACATACTCTAGGATTAGGGTTAGAGTTTACTCACATGGGAATTTAGAGTTTACATCATGATTTTACCACCAAACCCTAATTGTGTTGCTTCTCACTTTCTTAGAACATATTAGGGTTAAAGGACATGATTAGGGTTTAAAATCATCAGGTGAACATGAGTTGGTCATGATATCTACAACACTATGTATCATCATTATTTACATATGTAAGTGTACCATCTTATGGTGACATGCATGTATTCTACCATGCATCATATAAATATATCAACCACACCAACACATTATTGAAACCCACAGTCAACAAGGTTTCTCATGTTTACATGACACTTGTATTACTCCTTCTCACAAGTTCATTAATCATAACACATTACTATGGAATATCAATCCCCCAATCATATCTCAAGGGGATTTCACCTCATATTGTGCTCAAAGCACTTGCTAGGTTATTAGACCCACTTGTATAATTTATATACAATTGATAACTCACTATATTTCTTTGTGTGCATGATCACCTCTCTTTATTATACAAGGTTCACCATAGCATTCACATGACTATGCCATTCACCTCACATGCAAAGTTAGGGTTACATAAATAGGAGAGAGAAAATGCTAGCATGGGATACAATCTTCAAGTAGAGTGAACACATGTATCATATGGTCACATAATTAGGGTTAGGGTTTGTACTTAGCCAATTAGGGTTTCATAATGTCATTCTACCCCTAAACCCCAATTCCAACATCTCCCATAGAACTCTCGGATTGGGAACCATCATTAATGATTAGCCAATTATGATTTTAACATCTTATGCGAGCCATTACACTATGCATTATCCATGTATTCAACTATGTGCATAAATTTGGTCGCTCACACAACATGGTGTGGTAACCTGCAATGCATACAGCAAGTGACGCCACCTGCAATGTGTGCAAGGTCTGTTACGACCCACGACGCGTGCAACACCTCTCTTACCTACAATGTGTGTAGGGCTCTGATGCAGGCACGATGCACACAATCCACCCCATCCACAATGCGTGCAAGGTTGTAATGTGTGCAAGCTTTATCACGATCACGACGCGCACAACACTGGTCACAGTCACAATGCATGCAGTATTGTCTTCGCTGCAATGGTACATTGTGATCAGCCAAGTGTGCAGTAGCCAACCCTTAGGGTTATTGAGATCTAATCAACCCTTAAAGCATGGTTTCGACCCAAAAGAAGACCAGGGGTTGTCTTGACAATAGGTTAACTATTTTCTCAACATCATAACATGTTTGAATAGGGTAGAAACAAGGGTTAACAATAGAGAATACCAAACATCAATTAGAGTGCAAAACGTCCTAGATCATGGTGCTCATCAACCCTAGCACTTGTTCATGAAACATTATCAAAGAATCATGTATGGAGAGAGGAAACCATGATCTTTATGCATGTTATCACCTTCAAAACTTATTTTTTTTGTAGTCGACGAACCATATTTCAGATGTTAATATTCCATAGAATATGGTACAAAGAAACACATAAATCTATCTTTTAATAACAAAATATGGTACTATGAATTTAGGGTTTATAATAAAACAACTCTTTCACGAATACTACAAGATCAAACCCTAAACTTCATCATTCTCTTATCATAAAGATCATTCTTTTAAGATCTGGAACAAAAATAATAAGATCAGGTTTAAGATGTGAATAATATATATGGGAAGAGTTATATAACCCACCATTTGTGGTGATCCAAGTTCTAAAATCAAAAACTCCAACAGAGAAGAAAGAAGCCCCAACTTGATTAGCAATTTGGTCACCAAAACACCTCACAAAAGAGGAACACCATGATTAAGAAATAGATCGAGCAAGAGGGTAAGAAAACCCTAGGCTGAATCAAAGAAGAAAGGGAAAAGAGAAGAAACATCCTTTCACTAGTTACCACCATGGTAAAGCCATAGTCTAATGGCCTTTGTGAAGAGGAGTTTCTCTCAAAAATGACCACCAAGGTAGAATCCTAGTCTACAGCCAAGGAAGATGAAGAATAAGATGGGGTTTCATGGAAAAAACATGATCAAGAGGTTAGAACCACTTACCACGAGAAGAATCATCAAGAAACCACCATCAAAGAGTTGATCTAGCACTAGATCTTCAACATGCATAGTGAATCAGCCACCCAAGCTTCAAGGTATGATCCTCCTTGCTCCCAAATCCCCAAGGACCATCCAAAGTAATAAGAAGGAGTGTAGGGCTAAAAATCTATCTCACGGGTGAAGAAAAGAGGTTATATACCCAAAGGAGGAGGGAGGTAGACATTATATGATGTGTCAACATAGTAGACCACCAAAGGACGCATGCCCTTCAAGGAAATAACCTTTCTTCCACTCACATGCAATATTTGAAATATTTGTACTTATCTAGCAAAAGTATCACAACCTACTAGGTTGGTTGGCCCCTTGTCACAGTCGTAGCACCTCCATCAACTTTGTCTCGGTCCATACACTTTAGGGTTGAAACCCTAGGTTACCATTGTACATGGTCGAGACACTAGAAGACAAGGTGTTTCAACCCTCCCATCTCAAGATTGTCTCAGTCATGACCATGCATCCCAAGCATATTTCTCAGTCGTGATGCTCACCAAAAAGAGGTGTAGTGATCATGACATCAAACCCTAGGATAGTCACCATATCAAGCAAACCCTAAAATCACCATGGAATGTCATATCACCATACATGATTCCAACAAAGCACCTCGTTACCACATCTTTTCTCTCATGATGATTAAGTATAAGAAACAATCTCTCCATGTGACAATTTACAAGGTAACCCTTACTTTTGGATAAATTGGATTTTGGTCCAAATTAAGTAAACATAGCTCAATCAACATTCAAATAGGACCAAACTTGAAACATATGTGTGTCACATAATAATAAAATAGCTAAAAGGATTATATTAAAGTTCTAAGCATCTTATTAAGCAAGGTAAGCACAAATTAACATTAATCTAGGTTACGGGCCTTCAACCATAAACCCCTAATAAGGATTTCACCCTCAAAATCCCACACAAAAAGAGATGGATACCTCCCAAGCATCACATCCTCAAACTCACACATGACATCCTCTATGTTATAGTGATATCATGAAACTTTAACCAATTATGATATCTGATGCAAACCTATTTTAGGGCTTATCTTGTGTCACATTGCATTTCAATCACATCTATACCTGCTAGATTACATGTTATTTCCCCTAATATGCATATTTGTGTAAAATGCACTTATGGACATTATTTGCATATTTTTCAGGCATTTGGACCATGTTTGGATGGAAGAGAGAGAGATAAGGAGTGATCATAGGGTTTCTCTATCCTTGGAGAGGCCTAAAGTGGAGTCTGAGACTCCCTCAACTTACCCCTAGTGGCCAAAGCTCCATTGAACCAAAGATGTCCAAGAAAATCCAAGGAATCAAGTCAAAGTGTTGCAATAGAGACCACCACAGTTGTGGTCCATCAGAACAGACGTGTTGGCTCATCCAAAATCAACTAAGTCAACTTCGTGTAATGCATGAATCACCACAGTCGTGCCACTCAGAATGGCCATGGTAGATGGACCCAGAATGGTCGTGCCACCTTACACGGTCGTGTTGCAGAAGAGCAAGAACGGCCATGGATCCGAGACAGGCATACACATTGAAGCCACCATGGTTATGGTAACACCATGATCGTGCTACCCTTGCCCCACCACGGTCGTGGAGACCACCACGGGCGTGCTACTTTATGTACAAAATTGACTAAGTTAAAGTGATTTTTCCCCATTTCTCACCACAATCATTCTTCTTCACCAAAACCATTTCCAATTCACTCCACCATGTTCGTGGTGACCACCACAGTTGTGCTACCCACAAAAGCCTTGCTACTTTTGCACTGCATTTCCCACTTTACCCCTACTTGACCTATTGCCTCCCCCACACCTATATATACCTAGTTGGTGGTTGGATGATGAGGTTAGCTATCCTATAGTCACTCTAGCCTCCCCATGTCATCCTCCATATATTCTCCCCTCGTTCCACCTCCATTCCACCATTTCCACCACTAAAACCCTAGTTTTCTAGTATTTTAGCCAATTTCCACCATACATCCATGCCTTTCACCTACCTTATAGCTTGGACAGAGGAGCTCGAGATACAACTACTAGGAGGTGGATAAGGAGGAGTCTTCACCGAGATTATCATGGATTTTCACTCCTCTACTCATTCTTCTTCTTTTCTTTTTGCATTTTCATGTTCTATGAGTAGCTAGGCGCCTTAGGTGGGTTGTTTGGGGTCAAAAATGTTACTTTGATACCTTTTTGTTGAACATGGTATGTAAACATTGTAATTTCATTTGCTAATGATTATGTTCTATTTCTATCTCACTCTTCATGAATTACTTATTTGTTTGTGCTTGAAATCACCTAAGAATTTAGGGAAATTACCTATATGTGTGAATTTTGGGATTTTCTCCTAGGTCCAATTCATGGATCCCTAGCTAGCCACCCATCTTCCTACATGCTAATAAATTCTCCTAACCCTAGTTGAGAGATATAAGTAGATAGTTTAGTTGAATTTAGTGTGATTAGATTAGAGTTTTCTCAAGGATAGAAAGTGGGTGATGTCAAGCCTAAAACCTGATTTCTACTCCCATTACTACCCTTAGCCCCTAATCACCATAAGATACTCTAACCTAGAAACCTAGGTTTTTTGGGACTCTAACTGAATTACACCTAGATCCTAACCTAATTGAGCCTCGTAAGGGTAGTAGGAGGTGTTAGGGACTAGTTCCCCTATACACAACCTAGCATATCCATGGCCAATTAGTAGTTTAGGATAATTCATTAGACTCTACATTGTTGTTTGGTTTCATAATCTAAATGAAATCATAATGTTCAAATGTCACCCCAACCTAATTTATAAGAGCATCCCCCAAACAGCCCACACAACCCCTTTATTGCTTTAAAACCCTATTTGCCTTCTTGCTTAGCTAGTGTTAGCTTAGTTATCTCTTTACTTAGTTAGCTTCTTGCCTTGTTCTTGCTTTGTTATTTCCAGTTTAGGCCTTTACTTGCTCTTGTGCTTAGTTTACTAGCTTACTGTAGTGTAGACTTCTTCTTGCCTGCCTTAGCATAACTTGTTCTCTTTCCTTACCTTGCCTTGTTTTTTCTTGCTCAGTAGAATTATCTATCTAGGGTTAACTTAGGTTTTAATCTTGTTTGCTTCCTTTATTTGCTTTCTTTCTCAACTTAGTGCAACCAATCAAAATCAACGTTTGAACCCTTCAACCCTACACTCCGTGGTAGGAACCTATCCCAAAAACTAACCTAGCTCTAGTGCCCCTTTTCTCCCTGTGGATCAACCCTATACTTGTCGCCCTCCTATACTACGACACAACCCAGTGCACTTACAGGTGTAGTGTTTTTAGTAGAAGTAGATGTGTAGGTTTATGTCTTTATAAATTTTGAAAGTGATCCCACCGTGTGTTGTTTGCTCACGGAGTTACATCTATTCAAATTCCAATTGAATAGTGTGTAACGCCATTGTCAAGGATGCACCAAAATCCTTTATTCAAGATTAACACAAGATTTGTCACATAGGACACACCCTCAAGTATCTATACCACTACTGGATGTAGATTCAACTCTATGTCAAGTAACACTTCCTCAACATAAAAACATTGTATGTACTTTGTTCAACTCTAATGACAACTTTAACTTGTAAGCACCTTCCCAACCTTGCAACATTACAGGGTAAGATCCAAAAATGTAGGAGTTTGACAAATCTATCTGAGTGCAAAGGTAAGACTATGGTTTAAGGATATTGACCATCAAAGGCTCATTATTAGAACTAAAACTTCACACTATAAGCTTCATTATAAACCGTTGGATGTTACAACATTTATTTATATTGGATTAGGTTTAATATTTCTAAACATAATTTAATATGTAGGTTTAACCCTTGGATCATATAATCAAAGAAACCATTATTTTAGGGATTAATTAAAGCAACTCATGATGCCTAGTTTCACCATCGTGTGGTAACATGAACCACCATTGGTTGTGAAGCATCATGTCAACATTGGCTGATGGGGCCAATACTACCATCATTGAACACCCTTAAATGTTGAGCTTAAGATCACCATTGGTTCATGTCATATTTAGGGCACACTAAAAAATATAATCATGCCTTCGTAGCTAATGATAACAAAGAAGATATCTTACTCAACGTATCAATAACCCAAACCATTCCTTGATGTTTCTTAGAATATTATATAACTATTTTCCCAAGCAGATATTGCAACTGCCTATTTAATTCTTACATCCTGCCAACATTATTCCATACGATGAATAAACCCCTAATATATGATATCCATACTATAGATTGGGTACTAGTAACCAAATTGATCTTCTAGTCATTCTTTCTAGGAAGCAAGACACTTAGAGTCTCATCAGGAAACATGTTCTCAAACTTGCATGCAACTGACACCTCTTGGAATCTAGGATTCCTCACCTTCGTATCCATCACATATGACACAACACATCACATGCTTGTCCAATCATCTTTTTAGTTGTCTCTATCAATACCAAACATGTCAAAAGAATCTTCCTATCATTTTGGAAGATCCACAAAACATCAATATTCATAGATGCCACCATCTTGGAACTAGAGTCCAAGCCCAACTAATACTTTTCAAAGTATCCATTTCAATGTCACCTCAAAACCATGCACATCAGATGATATAAGACTCACTTGAATGTCACATCCCTGGAAAGAAAGAACACAAAGGGAACATACTTCCCTTATCACCACAACACCACCCAAGGATTGCTAACAAGGATAAGGAGATTACCATCTTTATTTTGTTATCACATAGATCTACCAGTACTCATGTATCATTTTAACTTGTTTCATCTTGGTTTCCTTGTCAGAACCATAGGAATTTGAAAGAGAAAACACCTATCATTACTCCTTTATTATCTGTTCATTTTTTCATGTATATCCCAAAGTATTACCATGTTTTACAACTTCACGTCAAGAGATAGATCATTGTTTTTCTCATGTTCTATGTTGAATAGGGACTATCTCCCTTATTCTCTCTCTCATATAATGAAGACTGAACCTTACACTTCCTTATACACATAGGTTGGTCTGAGATTAACTCAGGTTCCACTTTACTCATTCTTTATTTGTTCTTATATGTCTCCTCACTTCATACTTATCTCAGGAATCCACTCCATTATACATGGATTTTACACCTTGACTTACCTTATTAGCACATATTTATCTATTTATCATTTCATAATTTTCTTAAAATTACAACTTCAAGAACCTCTCATTCCTTGCTTATGCTCAGATTTAAGTTTCATGGTGTCATATCTCTCTCTTTAAATAACCAAACATTTAATGTTTAGGTATATTATGATGTAGTTCTCGTCTTTTTCTTCTTCTTTTTTAGAGTAAGTTGAAGGTATTAGCACCATGATTCCTGATCTGTTATGCTCTCTAGATTATTTCAAGATGATTACTTGATCAGAGTAATCAGAAAGAAATCAATCTAAGAGTTATGTACTGACCTGTCCTTTAGTATTTGAATACCTGGATAGGGAACTTAAATACTGAGGTTAGGTAGTATGCACCATGTTTTATTTCATGTTCTCATCTTAGACATCATCCTAGTCCTAGTCCTAGTGTCCCTATAGACTCAGTGAACCTATAGCTCAGATACCACCAAATGTGACACCCTTTGCCACACAAATGAGATTACTCAAAACAAAGCGTAGAATTATCACTAATATCAATATTACCACAAAATGGAGTAAATTAAAACTGATCTCATAACATGATTACTAGTTGAAAATCTCACAATTGAGGCCACAAACTATTGCCACTTGTAACTCATTCATATCAAAAGTATGACACAACATTGTTCACTAGCTATCTAGCCACCACCTGTTACATATAATCATCTTCTCATGTATACAAAACATGGCTACACCACTATGGGATACAACCAAAAACTCAAAATGATCTACAATATTCACAAAATACTCCCAAGGACCTGAGTGTATAGGAACGACACATAGGACTCTATAACTAGACACTAGTTGTATATCCATGATTCAACAACTACAACTCCTTTTATTGCATGTCTCAACCGCACGATCTCTGTCTTAGCCTACCCATCCACATAAGAAGTTGTGGAACCCACGAAGTGAGACCAAATGACCCAACAAGAGATATAAATCTCCACAAAAATCTATTATAAGCATAGATGAGCTAAACAACAATTTATGCTATTAACATAATAGCATATTTAGCTAAATGATATAAGCAAGGAAATTACCACTATTTAAGTAGTTCAAGTATCTACAACTGAATATTAGATTGTCTTATACTTTAAGAAGTAATACAAAGAACATGTATAACTGTCATAAAATAAATAGTATAAGAAACACAACAAGGGGGTCATCCAGTGTTATTTGTATATGTCCCTAAGTAATAAAACCACACGGTTGTATTACATCTTTAATTATTATGCCCTAAGGATTTGAGGCGTACCATTCAAATCGAACTAACCACTGCTCAGTTGAATTCAGTACCATACAAGATCAATGGAAGAGCCAGACTCCATGATCCTCACCAGCACTAGTCGTCAGCATGAGTATGCAATGTAGTGACATTTAGTCAAACTACAAAGACAACAACATATAGCCAAAGCGAAAGTCTTTCAAAGACAACAACTCATAGTCAAAGCTATGGTCTTGTAAAACAACTAGCCTACCTTGGTACATGGCACAATGCTAGAGAACAAGCTCACATATGGTTGTTCTATAATAAAACATTATATTACTATTTCAACAATTTAATGATATAGGGAGATACCTCCACTAATACTCTGCATATTCAACAATATGCGCTCTGAGTTTCCCATAGGAATTACTCATTTCAACATTCAGCTAGATATTAACGCATAAGATGGATCTATGGTAAAGGCCGCAACTACATGATTAAAGTTTCTCTTTATTAGTTATGCCAATTGGGTGAATTAAGGCTCCATCATACAAGTGGACATACAAAACCCAAATTCAATCTAGTAAGCATAACTACAAGACAACCTCAGAAGATATCAAGCGTATAAGGTGTGAACTTGTCACATCATCTCAGAGAAACTCTGTCACACTGCCTTAAACATGGCCATAAACATCACCACTTGCCATACCAGACTGATCATCATTATCTCACCATTGGGGATAATAATCCCTTATCACATCACTGGAGGATATAACCTCACACTAGGAATCAAGCCTTCACTAGGTCATAAGACCAATCACATTCTTCGTGTATCATATAACTATCTCATCATGCCTAAACAAACATATAAGCATCACCTATATCTCATCACATATACACCATAGCAATCATTAGCTATGATACTCATTTCACCTACAAAATCAATGTTATACAAATAGAGGGAGAATACTCATTGTTATTTCATCATGTCGAACACTTTAAATGATGTAAGCAATGCATCATATGTCCCTCCAATTTAGAGTTAGGGATTCACGGTTAACCACATAAGGTTCCATGACACTATTTAATTACCAATCTATAATTTCATTACCTCCCATAAGTTTGGAGTGTATCAGGGTTAAGAACTATAAATTATGACTAAGTGTGCACATTCACATATTTATAATTCTATTGCACTCCATTAAGGCTCATGGCCATCACTTATTATCATCTAACCATCTTCATAGCATGCACTAGTATTGATACTCAATTATCCGGCAAGATGGAACCATACAAGTAGGAGAGGGAGAGTATAATCATATGCTATTCATTTTTTCTTGTTCTATAAGTATAACATACCCTAGGATTAGGGTTAGGTTTACTCACATGGACATTTAGTTTTTACATCATGATTGTAGCACCAAACCCTAATTGATTCACTTCTCTCTTTCTTAGAGCATATTAGGTTTAAAGGACATGATTAGGGTTTAACATCATTAGTTGAACATGAGTTGCTCATGATATCTACAACACTATGTACCATCATTATTTATATATGTAACTATACCATCTTATGGTATCACACATGTATTATACCATGCATCATATAAATATATCAACCATGCACCAACACGGTATTGAGACCCACAGTCAACAAGGTGTCTCATCTTTACATGACACTTGTATTACTTCTTCTCACAAGGTCATTAATCATAACACATTACTATGGGATATCAATCCCCTAATCATATCTCAATAGGATTACACCTCATATTGTGCTCAAAACACTTGCTAGGTTATTAGATCATTCCTATATTTCCTACACAATTGATAACTGACTCTATCTCTTATTGTTCATGATCACCACTTTGTGTCATACAAGGTTCACCATAGCATTCACATGGCTATCCCATTCACCTCACCTACAAAGTTAGGGTTATATAAATAGGAGAGAGAAAACACTAGCATGGGATAAAATGTTCAAGTAGAGTGAACACATGTATCATATGGTCACATAATTAGGGTTAGGGTCTTCACTTAGCCAATTAGGGTTTCATAACGTCATTCTACCCCTAAAACCCACTTCTAACATCTCCCATATGTTTGGAGAAATCTAGGATTAGGCACCATGGTTAATGATTATCCAAATATGATTCTAACATCTTATGTGAGCCATGACACTATATATTATCCATGTATTCAACTATGTGCATAAACTTTGTTCGCTCGCACAAATGGTGTAGTAACCTGCAATGCGTGCAACATGTGATACCACATGCAACACATGCAAGGTCTGTGTCATGACTCGCGATGCTTGCAACACCTCTCTTTGCCACAATGCATACAGGGATTTATCACAGTCATGACATGTAGAATCCACCCCATATGAAATGTGTGCAGGCCAGGGGCGGAGCCAGCACTTCGTGATTGGGGGGGCCAAAATAAAGTACATGGGTTTCGAACCCAGGCACCCACCCAGGATGGACACAATGCTACAGCTGCTAACCATTAGGCTACACCATGATTTTTGTCAAACTATCGTGCAATTTGTATATATTCTGGATGTCGCACACATGTGATCCGAAGTGAGTTATAAAAATGGAAGAGCAGGGATTCGAACCCAAACAACTTGAAGGAAGAGACTTAAGCTAAGCGTGCTAACCACTAATCCAGTAGAACCACATTGATCAAAATAGAACAAATATATATATATATATATATATATATATATATATATATTCACACATTTACATATATATATACACATATATATGCATATATACATAATTTTAATTTTTTTTTGGGGGGGGGGGTCGCGGCCCCCGCTTGCCCCCCCGTGGCTCCGCCACTGGTGTAGGCCTTATCGCGGTTGCAACACACGTAACATTGGTCACAGTCGCAATGCATGCAGGACCGTCTCGCCCGCGATGTTGCGTTGCGATCAGCCAAGCATGCAACAACCAACCCTTATGGTTGTTGAGATCTAATCAACCCTTAAAGCATGGTTTCAACACAAAAAAAGAACAAGGGTAGTCTTGACCATAGGTTAACAATTTACCCAACATCATAACAAGTTTGAACAGGGTCAAAAAAGAGGTTAACAACAAAGAATACCAAAAGTCAATCAGAGTGCAAAATGCCCTAAATCATGGTGCTCATCAACCCTACCACTTGTTCATGAAACGTTATAAAAGGTTCATGTATGGAGAGAGGAAACCATGATCTTTATTCATGTTATCACCTTCAAAACTTTTTTTTGGTAGTAAATGAACCATATTTTAGATGTAAATATTCCATAAAAGATGATACAAAGAAACACATCGGTCTATCATATAATAGAAAAATAGGGTACTATGAATTTAGGGTTTATAATTAAATAAATCTTTCACAAATACTACAATATCAAACCCTACACTTCATAATTCTCTTATCACAAAGATCACGCTTTTAGGATCTGGAACAACAACAATAATATCAGGTTTTAAGATGTGAATAACAGATATGGGAAGAGTTATATAACATGCTTTTTATGGTGATCCAAGCTCCAAGATTGAAAAATCCAAGATAGAAGAAAAGAATCCCCAACTTGATTAGCACTTCATCCACCAAAACACCTCACAAAAGAGTAACACCATGATTAAGAAATAGCTCAAGCTAGACGGCAAGAAAACCTAGTCTAAATCAAAGAAGAAAGGGAAAAGAGAAGAAACATCCTTTCACTAGTTACCACCATTGTAGAACGATAATCTAATGGCCTTTTTGAAGAGGAGTTTCTCTCAAAAATGACCACCAAGGAAGAACCTTAGTCTATAGCCAAGGAAGAGGAAGAATAAGATGGAGTTTCATGGGGAAAACATGATCAAGAGGTTAGAACTACTTACCACAAGAAGAATCGTCAAGAAACAACCATCAAAGAGTGGATCTTGCACTAGATCTTCAACATGCATGGTGAATCGGCCACCCAAGATTCAAGGTTTGATCCTCCTTTCTCCCAAAGCCCCAAGGACGATCTAAAGGAAGGAGGAGTATAGGGTCAAAAAGATTACTCATGGGTGAAGAAAAGGAGTTATATACCCAAAGGAGGAGGGAAGTAGATGTTATATGATGTGTCAACATTATAGACCATCAAGGGACACATTCCCTTAATGGAAATAACATATCTTCCACACACATGCAATATTTTAAATATTTTTACTTATCCAAAAAAAAGTGTCATGAATTACTTGTTCAGTTGGCTCATGACACCTCCATCAACTTTGTCTCCGTCGAGACACTTTAGGGTTGAAACCCTAGGTTACCATTGTACATGGTCGAGACACTAGAAGACAAGGTGTTTCGACCCTCCCATATCAAGTTTGTCTCAGTCACAACTATGCATCCCAAGCATGTGTCTCGGTCACGACCCTCATCAAAAAGTGGTGTAGTGATCATGACATCAAACCCTAGCATAGTCACCATATCAAACAAAGCCTAAAATCACCATGGAATGTCATATCACCATACATGATTCCAAAAAAGTTCCCCATTGCATCATATTCTCTCTCATGAGGTTTAAGTGTAAGAAAAACTCTCTTTATGTGACAATTTACAAGGTAATCCTCACTTTTGGGTAAATTGCATTTTGGTTCAATCAAGAAAACATAGCTCAAACAACATTCAAACAAGACCAAACTTGAAACATAAGTGTGTCACATAATAAAAATACACATCAAAGTCTTATATTAAAGTTCTTAGCATCTTATTAAGAAAGGTAAGCACAAATTAACATTAATCTAGGTCAGGGGCCTTACATATATGTTCAGCATTCCAATATATGAGGTGCACAAGTTCAATCCTCTTCTATATTTCATTTTTTCCATCTACAAAAAGATCATGAAGTGTTCTAAACTCTAAGTTTGGGGTGGTCACCCTCCTTCTCCCTCTATAGTCTCTTCTTCCATACCCCTTTCTATGTATTAGAGCTATATCACTAAAAATAAATAAAAACTACTATTGTGCATGAAAAAACAAAAAATAAGGTGTGCAATATATGTATATGCACTAATAAAAAGCAATCTCAAGTCGAATTGAGGAGAGATTTTCTATTCTTCTACCGTACCCCCATTCACTCTATTTTCACCTTGGGGAAGCAAAGTACCCCCAAAACAACCTTTCACATACAAATATTTTTCTTGTGCAAAAAACTCATAGGAGTATGTGAGATTATCTGAAAAATCAAGAATATTGCATATTGTTTACAATATACATTTTTGACATAGAAGCAAGTGTGTGAAGAAAAGTCAGGATAGAGAATTTGGGAAGTTGTGTTACATGGTTTCAGGAAATTTGGGTTGGTTGACCATACTTGGTGATAGGGACTCAAACATGATTTGAATATAAGGCATGGACATTGGAGGAAAGTATTTATTTGGATAATATTTGGATTTTTTCTTACTCGAGGATGAGCAACAATCAAGCTTAGGGTTGTGATGTATGACTATTATTCACATTCATTTGTTGGGTTTTAGATTTAGTTTTGCATATTTTTCTTACATTTCACTTGAAGTTTCATATGTTTTAGCGTGTTAGTTGTTTGTGTAATTTATTTGATATTTAATGTGTTTTATGTTTAATTTGTAGGTTGATGCAAGAAGATGAGAAGTCATTAACTCTCTATTTATTTTATAATAAAGATTCATAGTATTGATGCAAAAAAAAGAAAAGAAGTCACAAAAATTGTAAACATTATCATTAAATAGTAAAAACATTATATCCTCACTCCCAAATCCATCAATTGGAGAGAGGATCACTATAGCATATAAGTCAATTGTCATTAGATTTTACATATGATATTAGAATCTAACGATTCAAAATGAGATAGAAAGATAATTCGATCATATACAAAATGAACATATTTAATAACAACTTTCAGCCAAAAGATGGGTTTAAATTCATCATTTTTCCATATTTTTAAATTTACAGCAAACTGCTCGCAGAAATTCGATTATGTTAGATCAACTTTAAAGTTTGTGTAATGTTATTAAAGAACTAATGGGACATCCAGAGAGGGAAATTATTCCATCAATATTCATCCACATCCCTAGCCTTCACCATAAAATATTGGCGAAGAAACTCGTCGATTTAATGTGGAGACAGGGTCTGGCAGAGGATGTAGAGATTGTAAGTTTTGTTTGGAGGGTGATTTCACTTACCACAAATATTCTCTTCAACATCTCTACCTTCTCCATGATCTTCTTCTTCCCCTTTTTATCTTGTATCTTACATATGTGTAGAGAGTAATTCACCTTACTGGAGCACAGGGACTAGCCCCATTTCTTGCATGTGTAATCTTGCATTGTGAATTACTACTTGTTTGAATTATGAAATTGTTGATTAACTATTTGATACATGTTCTAGGGATTAGCTACCCTTGTTGCATGTTGATTAAACTCTTATGCGTAGAGACATTGAAACTTATTATTAGAATACCAGTTAATTGTTGTTGAATCTCGGATACAATCGTGGATGGGTATTTTCTAGGACGATGGATTTGGGATCCACAGGTAACGTGACATCGAGCCTACAAGGAAATTTGTTCTTAGGAGATTATATAAACCAAACTAATATTTAAATCTCCTTGTCCCCAATATATTCATCTTGTTAGGGAGTGATGCAATGTGAGAAAAGGATACATAGGTAGTTCCAGTGAAACCCATTGTCTCGGTGATTTTACCATTGTTAACAACTAATTCTTAGTTAGTTTAATTTATATTTCTTTCTACATTAAATTAATTATTAGAAAAACCTTCAATCAATCATCCTTGTTAATTGTTTTTTTATTAATTAGGTAATACATCCATTTTGTTGTTAAAAAAGTTGTTCTTTGGGTTCGACCTCAAAGCTATACTGTGATGAGATCTTTCCGTTTGTGGATGGTGATTATTGTAAATTATTTTAGGTAAAAACTTAGGGTCTTTTCCCTAGGTATATTTGTTAATCTAATAATTTCCACATCACTTAATAATCAACAGGAGGCATAGGCAAGTCACTTTCATAGTATAATGAAAATCTTGTGTTTGGCCAGCTTGTAAAGAATAGTGTATATTACAATAGGAAGGTTAGAGTTAAATGAATCTGGTATTAATTATAATAGGGGACTTGAGTAAAATGAATGGTAAAGATATGCTTATAGGAAGATTCAAACTAGATCCACTTGATTAAAATAAGACATTAAACCCAATCCAGATAATAATTTATTTGGCATTAAACCTGACAAAGACATATTTGTACAATTTCTTGGCTATGTTATAAATATATATCACATAATTTTGGATTTTAAAGGAGGACTAGAGATCCAATTCAACCCTAGATCCACCCCTAGATGAACCTTTTGTAGTAAACTAGTTGATGAATATTCTATAGTAAAAAATATGTTCCAAAATAGAATGCATCTTTATAGTGGAAGAAGGTGTATATGATAAACGAGATCATTTATTATGATCAATTGTTTTTGTCTCTCTCTTGTCTCTTTCAACTACCTCTAGTCCCTTTTTGTTCTCTTTTCATTTCCTTTTTATTCTCTCTTTCAATGTGTAATACTCGAGAAAAACAATTTAGCTTCTCATGTGAGAAACTTATCAACATATGGGAATTTTTTTTATAATTTTTCATTGTGAGGAGAGGTTCAATCCTATCACAATTCTAAAAGAGAATCTTCCATTGGTGTTATAAATCTTACTTTTAGATTATTCGGCAAACTCCGGTCAACAAATGTCAACTTACAAGTGTATGAAGTATGAGAAAGTTGTATTGTGTTCTTTGTTTTCAGTTGACTTGCAATAGCAGTGTTCGACTAGGTGTGAGAGAGAGTGTCATTTTTAGTAACTATAGAGCCAAACCTGGTAAGCATGTGTTTCTACTTACCAAACCTTCCCCCTTCTAAACTAATTCAGTTCAAAGAGTGTCATTTTCAGTAACTGTAGAGCCAAACCTGGTAATCATGTGTCTCCACTTACCAAACCTTCCCCCTTCTAAACTACTTCAGTTCAAAGATTGATTTATTTAACATGTACACTTTGGTATTCTCTCTCAAAATATAATATGAATAGTGAATCTATATACATGTATTATTATTGTTCATCCCTGCAAAAGGAGAGTGTATCTATTATCAACATTGGTAGAATTTTACTCTAAATTTTCCACTATATGAGGATCCCTACGAGTGGTATGTCTAAAATTAAGAATATGTATAATTGATAGCATGAACCCAACTTGAGAGAATGACAAATGAGAGTTGAATGTTTTGGTTCACCATGGGTTCTAGAACTGTAAATGGAGAAGATATAACCTATTTACCCACCAACCATACTCTGTAGAGTAAGCTAAGGCTATGTACATATTTACCAAGTACTCGTTTATCTATTATCTGCTTTACTCACACCTAAATAGGATAGGGTATAGCAATAAGTTTTAACCTAACCGCTTCACTCATTTAACCATTAGTATCGGGTTGAGTTAATCAATCTAGATTCTTACATTTATGAATTCCTACCAAAATTCCAACTAACCTCACCACTCCTTTCTTAAGTTTTATTTTTTTTATTTCAGAAATTTCATTAAACAATTGGAAGCATGTCACACTTTTTTAACCATATATTAGAGAGAACAAAATTCCTAAATTATGATACACCTTGTTTGTAAAATAAATATTGGGTTAAATACTTGTGTTTTTGATGTATATCACTAATTTAAAATTATTATTATGTAAAATAACTTTGAAGAATGTCTTGTGTTTGATGTACGGAATTTGGCGTGAAATTATTGCTGCAAATATCACATAGTTATCTGCATGTTATTTTATACATTTCACCTCTTGCTATATCCATTTACCCTGAGGTTAAAGAAGAGTATACTAGGGTAGGATAAACGCTACACACAACTTTAATATGGGTAACGATAAGGGCAATCTTTTACCCTATTCTACTACTACACATTTCCAGCCTTGTGGATTTCATGAGATTACGGGGACTTTGAGGAGCACGATACGACAAATGGTCCCATTGTAATACCAAACATAACATAATGCTTTCCCCTCGGAAGTACTGTTTGTAATACCTAATAGTAATAGGGTACAAACCGCGGTATAAACCGTTAACAGTAATGCTTTTACCAGAGATACGCTGAGGCGTGCAGAGAGCACTGTCCTTAAGAGTATTTCCGCGATACTCGACGGCGAGCGTCTGTGCGATAGTCTCCTGCGCGGCTACTTTCCCAGGATCCAACAACGTTTGCCGACGTGAAGCGCGCACACGCAGTCACGTCGATGAGCGAAAGACAACCGACCGTCCTTCCAGTGGACAGACTGAAGGCGGAGAAGCGAGGAAGAAGAGAACGAGAAACTTTGTTTAACCGTTCCAAACGATAGCGAAGAACAAAGTATAAGTAACAACGAAAAGGCGCGTGAAGAGTTGTGTTGCGGTTGCAAACCAGGTCTCCGTTTGGAAGCATCCAAACGAAGAGTTGCATTGCGGCTCAGGTTAAAAATGGTTCAATGAACCGAAAGACAAAACCAAGCAGGGGCCGCACCCACGCAAAGGGGCTCCGGGAGGCTGGATTTGCACCCCCCCTGCGTGCGGGATGCGACGTGCGCCGACGCACCCGATTAAAGGGTTTCCGGACCGGACCGGCCCAAACCCATTTGGGCTGCCCCACCATGCGCGTGCAAAACCCACGTCCTATTTTATTCCTCAAATATTACATGGATTATCAGTCATATATGAATAGGAGGGAAGTCTCCAAAATAAGCAATGTGGGACTAAAAGCTTTTGTTTTGAAATACAGCAGCAGCCACAACAATCCCCCACTATTTTAAAATAAAAAAAATTAAAAAATGAGTTGACCACCGGAAGAACTTAAACAAATAGCATTCATAAGCTTTGGTAGAACTGAGTTCTTTGAACTAAAGCATAGAGTAGATGTACGTAATCTGTAGAAGATTGGTGGAACTATGTTCTTGAACGAATTCCTCCCTTGTCAAATTAGAGATACATTACTCACATGATATTCATAAAATCAAATACCTTTCTTACGGATTGACGCCCTTAGGCCATGCGCCTACTGGGAAAATTCATGAATGCTCTAGAGATCTGCCCAAATCTCAACAGGAGCGGCCCCACTCCACACTCATATAGTTGGACTTTCATCAAACATATATTGCAGCATATACACCACCATTAATGGCTATGAAATCTATTAAGAAATATATTCAGCTGAATCATTGCAAATTGTTGTTTACATCATAAGAATGAGATACATTTATTACAACACATTGAGTCATCCAGTGACTTCATTTTTTCCATTGAACCTTCTTCCCGGGATCACCGTTCATGAAGGTTGGGTATCCATCACTTCGACATCTGGAATGGGCATAATCCCATTCTCCTCGATGTATCACTCACTAGTCTTTGACTTAATGGCTTTGTCAGAGGATTGGCCAAATTTAATTCTGACTTTCCATAATCCATAGAGATTATGCGATCACATACAAGCTGCCTCACAATATTGTGACGTAGACGAATATGTCTACTCTTCCCATTGTAAACTTTATTTTTAGCCCTTGTTATGGAAGCTTGATTATTACAGTATATAAACACTAGTGGAGAAGGTTTCTCTCAAATGGGAAGATCCATTAGAACATGTCTTAACCATTCGGCTTCAGTTCTAGCCTTTTCTAAGGCAATAAACTCAGATTCCATAGTGGAACGAGCTATACAAGTTTGCTTGGAAGATTTTCAAGAAACAACACTTCCACCCATAGTGAAGATGTAACCACTTGTAGATTTCAATTCATCTGAACCAGAAATCCAATTGGCATCACAATATCCTTCTAGCATAGTTGGAGATCCACAAAAAATCAATCCATGATTAATTGTGCCTTTAAGGTATCTTAAAACCCTATATAGAGCATCCCAATGATCCTTGTTAGGATTTTGGGTATATCTACTCAATCTTCCCACTGCATATGCTAGATGTGGATGAGTGCAATTCATTAAGTACATTAGGCTTCCAATTACTTGTGTATATTTGACTTGTTGAGCACTAGTACTTTTATTTTTCTTAAGATTGCAATTAGAATTAAAAGGTGTACTAACTGGTTTACAATCAAATATTAAAAACCTTTTGAGGATTTTCTCAACATAGTGTTCTTGGGATAGCATGATGCAATCATCATTTTTAAGGAGTTTAATTCCTAAAATTACATCTGCCTCACCCATATCTTTCATGTCAAAATTAGAAGCCAAGAAGCCTTTTGTACTATTTATAATATCAATATTAGTGCCAAAAATAAGCATGTCATCTACATAGAGACATATAATAACACAACCTTAGTTATCGACTTTAGAATATATACATTTATCTCCTTCATTTATATGGAATCCATATGATACAATTACCTTATCAAATTTCTCATGCCACTATTTAGGTGCTTGTTTCAAGCCATAGAGAGATTTGATTAGTCTACATACCATATGTTCTTTTCCCGGAACTACATAACCTTCGGGTTGATCCATATATGTTTCTTCATCCAAATCTCTGTTCAACAAAGCAGTTTTAACATCCATTTGATGCATAATTAATTTCTTAATAGATGCCAAAGTAATTAAAATCTGGATTGAAGAGATTCTAGTTACAGGAGTAAAAGTATCAAAATAGTCAATATCCTTTTGTTGTTTATATCCTTTGGCAACCAAATGAGCTTTGTATTTATCTACAGTCCCATCTATTTTCAATTTTCTTTTAAATATCCATTTACATCCTATGGGTTTAACGCCTGGTGGAAGATCCACTAGTTCCCATGTATTATTTGATAATATAGATTCAATCTCACTATTAATTGCTTCCTTCCATAAATATGAATCAGTTGAACTAATAGCATCATTGTAAGATTGAGGGTCATTATCCACTATAAAAGAATAAAAATCATCACCAAGATTCTTTTCCTTCCTCATCCTAGTGGATCTTCTAGGTTCTATATCATCAGGTTCTAAAACATCATTAGAATTGGATGTACTTGGGATATCCTCTAAAATTTTATTTGAAGGATTAGATAAGTTTTCTAAGGGAGTTTTTATAGGAAAGATATGTTCAAAAAATTCAGCATTTTTAGATTCAACAATTGTATTAGGTTCTACAACATTGTTGCCACTTCTAATAACCAAGAATCTAAATGCAACAATATTTTGAGCATAACCTATAAAAACACCACCTAGGGTTCTAGATCCCAATTTTCATTTCTTAGGCTCAGTTAATAAGACTTTAGCTAGACACCCCCACACTTTGAGATATTTCAAATTAGGAGGATATCCTTTCCTACTAGGGATGCGATTTTGAAGAAAATAAGATGACAAAATCGCTTCCCCCCACAAGTTGTTGGGTGCGCCTGAATTGATTAAAATAGAATTCATCATTTATTTTAAAGTTCTATTTTTACGTTCAACAATTCCATTTGATTGAGGTGAATATGGAGGTGTGTATTCATGTATAATACCATGGTTTACACAAAAATCATTAAAAGGAGAACAATCATATTCACCACCCCTATCTGAGCGAAGACGTTTTATTTTCTTATTAAGTTGATTCTCTACTTCTGTTTTATATTTAACAAACATTCCAAAAGCTTCATCCTTTGAATGTAGTCAATATTATTTTGTATATCGTGAGAAATCATCTACAAAAATAATGTAGAAATATTTCCCACCTCTAGATAGATTTCCTTTTAAATCTCCAAGATCGGTGTGTACTAAATCTAGTAATTCAGAATTTCTTTGTGAAATTTGAGGACATGGTTTCTTGGTAGATTTAGTTTCAGCACATATTTGACATTTATTATTTAAATTAACAACACCATTAATATCCTTTAGTAAACCTAAAGATTTCATGTGTTGTAAGTATTTAAAATTAACATGTCCTAATCTATTATGCCATATATCAAAAGAATCAACGATATAAGCAGAAGGACTTATTTCATTAGCATAAGAATTTGGTACATTCAGCAGGAAGAGCCCATTAGAGCAGTAACCCATGCCTAGGTAGTCCCCAGACTTGGTGAGAATGACCTTGTTTGATTCAAAGGACACTTTCACCCCAAACTTAACAAGTTGAGAAACAAAAATTAAATTAACATTGATATCTGGGACAAACAACACATCTTTGATCAGCAAAAAATTTTCAGAAGTCATCTTGATCATGACATTGCCCTTTCCAGTCATAGGAGAAGCAGTAGAGTTGCCCATGACAACCCGATGTTCCTCCTGCCCTACCTCAGTGTAGGTCACGAAAGCATCTCTGTTGCCACTGATGTGGTGACTAGCCCCCGAGTCAATGATCCAATCGTTCTGGTGGAATGATCCCATGCTGACAAGGATGACAAATGCCACAAATACGTCCTCCGTGACAATGTTGGTTGATGTATCCTTCGAATCCGGGACTGCTTGTTTCTTCCTATTCCTGCATTTAGGAGAAGTATGACCAGGTTTTCCACAAACATAGCAAAAAACATTCTTTTTATTAATATCTTTGTTTCCTTTATATTTATCCTTTTTTCCTTTCCTTTTTTTATTTTTTCGGTTATTTTTAGACTGATCAGTAGAAACTTTATTTTCTTTAACTTCATTATTAACAAAGTTAGTAGTACATGACAACTCTTTATTCAGTTCAGATTTTTCTCTAGTACAATTTTGATCTTTAACTCGGATATGTATTATTACATCATCCAGTGACATAGTCTTTCTTTTGTACTTTAAATTGTTCTTGTAATGTTTCCAAGAACCGGGTAGCTTTTCAATTAAAGAACCCACAACAAAAGACTGAGGAAGATCAATTTTTTCATTTTTCAAATCATCAAGTAAAATCTGAAATTCATGAATTTGAATTGTGATTTCTTTATCTTCAGTCATATGGAAATTTAGGAAATTTACAACAGTAAATTTTTGGGTAGAAGCCTCTTCGAGAATATATTTCTTGTTCAGACTTTTCCAAATTTGGGATGCAATTTTAATTGGAAAGTAGGCGTCAAACAGTTGATTAGATAAAGTACTTAGAATCACATGTCGACAAATGCGATTTGCTTTTTCCCAATCAACAGACTCGTTTTCAGGTTTGGGTTTAGTTAACGCAAACGAGACATTAGAAACTTCTACATAAGTAATAATTTTTTCTTGCCAACGCCTATACTGTTGTCCATTAAACTGTTAAATTTTCGTAACATATGTGATTGGTGTTTGCGAAACAGTAGAAACGGTGACGATTTGGTTGTTATTACTTGATGGCGTCACAGGCGTAAAGGGGGTTTCAAAACCTTCCATATTAGTACCCATCAGAAAAACAAATACTCTTAAGATTGTAATACGTAATAGGGTACAAACCACGGTGTAAACCGTTAACAGTAAAGCTTTTACCAGAGATACGCTGAGGCGTGCAGAGAACACTTTCCTTAAGAGTATTACTGCGGTACTCGACGGCGAGCGTCTGTGCGATAGTCTCCAGCGCGGCTACTCTCCCAGGATCCAACAGCGTTTGCCGACGTGAAGCGCGCACTCACAGTCACGGCGACGAGCGAAAGGCAACCGATCGTCCTTCTAGTGGACAGACTGAAGGCGGAGAAGCGAAGAAGAAGAGAACGAGAAACTTTGTTTAACCGTTCCGATCGATAGCGAAGAACAAAGTATAAGTAACAACGAAAAGGCGCGTGAAGAGTTACGTTGTGATTGCAAATCGGGCCGCCGTTTGGAAGCGTCCAAACGAAGAGTTGCATTGCGGCTCAGGTTAAAAATGGTTCAATGAACCGAAGGGCAAAACCAAGTTGGGGCCGCGCCCACGCAAGGGTTCTGTAGGCCAGATTTGCACCCCCTGCGATGCGACGTGCGCCAACGCGCCCGATTAAAGGATTTCCGGACCGGATCGGCCCAAACTCATTTGGGCTGCCCCACCATACGCGTGCGAAACCCACATCCTATTTTATTCTTCAAATATTACATGAACTAGCAGCCATATATTGGGACTAAAAGTTTTTGCTTTTGAAACACAGCAGCAGCCACAATACTATTTGACGGTCCAACTTATGTATGCTTGTTCCGGTCGATTCATTGTGGTTGTTATACTAAAGGAGACGAATTACCAATAACAGACGGAATGGTAGAGAAGAGCAACTTATATATGCTATGTGGAATGCACTCAAGTGTGGCAGAGTAGGGTGTTTCTCTGTGGAAGCCTAGCAGTCGACCTAGTATAGCACAACGGAGTATTAACGAAGGAATCTTGTTTGTTTTCTTCACATGAGGAATCAACGTCGAGTCTGTAAGGTGCCCAGAAGGTAGCTTTGACGCCATAGCACTATTGTGAAAGAATAATAGGATTGGTGTCTAAGTCATGATGTACCTTTCCCGGTAAACAGGTTGAGCAACCTGGTGTTTTAGAAACTCCCAGTTTAGTTCATACTGACATATAGATTGCCAGAACAAAATTGAAGGACCGAGTCGTGTCCTTAATAGCCATAAGGAATAAAGATCCCGTTCTTCTGCAACCTGCCGTTTGCTTTTTGTCATTAGTGGTTTGTCTTTTATGACTCATCTAAAATTCCGCCGTGTGAGACCCATGTATTTCTCCTGTTTGGGTATCTCTAGCACATATTGGCCATATTAGGTATAGATACATTTTTTTTTATAAACGGTTATGCAATTCTATTAAAAGATCATAAACTCTACATATCTGCAGGCTAGCACCTGCAAGGGTATAAGTTCGGAGCAAAGACAAGAAGCTAGTAAGACGATGGAAAAAGAAAAATATAAACGGTGAAGATAGATGCTTCATAGGGTGGCACCCCTTAGACAAGCCTCAAAATGAGGTAAAAACTTGAGCTAATAAAAACTAAAGATAAGCATCAGCACTTTTCAGATGTCTAATTCTTCCTCCAAAATCTTCTTCAGGGTGTAGAATGCATCACTATTTGTTGTTTTATTTTCTGGATTTTCTTCAGCTAGAGTCATCGTAGATGACGTCGGCTCCTGTCCTGCAAGTATGTAGAATATCGAGATCTGATGTTATCTTCAGTAAAATGATGTTGAGATGATTTTTGGCATTATTAAATTTTCTATGATTTCGTTCTATCCAAATATGCCATAAGATGGCGATGATTATGTCTTCTGGGTAGAAATTTGCTACTCTTTGGAGAGGTTTAATATTGAATGACATTGTGGTTAGATTTTGATTTTCAGTTCTATTATCAAGAAAGTTTTTGATAATGAGTTTTGTGACAGGACAGTTTTTGAAGATATGATATGTTTAGAGTCTGATTGGCAAAGATAGCATCTAGATCGTCCAATAAATCCTCTCTTTGTAATGTTTTGAACAATGAGAAGCTTGTTGTTTTGAAGGAGCCAGAAGAAAATTTTATGCTTTTGAGACCATTTGCTTTTCCATGTAAGAGAGTGATTTGGTATGGTGTCTCTATAAGTGAGGAAGGTGTAAGCTACCTTTGGGGAGTAAAACTCCCCCCATTTCCATGATATCTTATTTTTTGTGTTGAATTCCAGTTCATATATGATGTTGCTGATTTCCAAATTATCAAAATTTGTGAGGAGGAACCGCTTGAGTTTGTTTGATTTTTTGCTGGTGAGGAGGTTAAGGGCTTTGGCAGTAGTGATGGAAGATAATTTTTTTGGTATAGACCATTGTGTGTGTAGGTTTTTGATGGAATTTTGATAGAACCAAGGGTCTTTCCAGAAGTTTATATGGCAGTGGGCGTGTGAAGGGGTGTGGAAGAGATTCCTGATAAAAGAAATGTGTCTGTTAATGTATTTGCAGAGAGGGGATGCAAATCATTTCATGGTTTTGTGTCATGGTGGGATTTTTTGTAGTATTTATTCTGGATTAGGTCGCTCTAGATTTTATTTTTGTTGTTGACCAAGCTGTTAATGATCTTAGTCACTAAGCATAGAGCATGAGTGAGATACAATACGGTGAATTCGGGGCAAAGGGAAGTGCTTCCCGTCACTTGGGGTCAATTATCAAAGATGGAGAGAATCTCAATTCATGTGACACGCCGAGAACTCTTCCATCCTGGTTGTGTTCTAACTAAGCAGCACTAATGTGTTTGATAGGGAAGGGAATTGACAATAAAATATTATCATAGTGTGTTTGGTTGGAATGCGAAAGGGAAGGAAGATCATTATAAAGAAACTACAAATAAAGTGTAGTTATCTTAAAGTTAGATTGAAAATTGTATGATAAATGATGAGCTATACAAGTAATTTTCTCTATATTTAAATGTATTTATTTTTCAAAATTCCCAATTAAGTATCTAATTTTCCACCATTTCAATATTTTATTAGATTCCCAGCATCTTTCCAAATAATTATACAACTTTCCTTGCTTATTTCAATTTTTATGAAAGTTTTTTTCAAAAATTCAAGTTTCTTCATATCTAGTGAAAAAAATTATGTACTTCAAATTTTATTGATTTTGTATATATTCATTCTTTAATTTTTAAATATCCATCTCCTTCATGCTTTCACATCAAATCGTATCTCTCCCTTCTAGTTTTTTAGCATATTTCCAACCAAATAGTTTCCTTAATTTTGTCTTTACTCTAATATGGTGAGGATAGAAGTGGCCAAAAATACCTATACATCTTTTTTTGTCATTTCCAAATTTTACTCTCTTTTCCTACCTTCATATCCCTTTTTATGACTTAAAAAGTTGAGTATTTTTTCCATTCTCTCCTATCTTATCATTTTCCTCTTACCCAATAGACCCTTGTGGGTCAAACAAAATGGGTGCAAAATGGCTAAACTAGCAGACTTGAGAAGAATTTTTAACAAAAATAATGTAGAAGATAGATTCAAATTCATAGCACAAGCAATCGTTTGCACTTCTCCATCTACATTGGAAGATATCCAAAAATGTGATCTATCTCAACATTCACTAGGTTTGTGAGTCAAGTATGAATGTTGAAATATGACGTCATAGAATTGCATGCAAGCTATACCATGTTGGCATGTTTATGTATATACTAGTAGTTAGTTATCCACCCAACAAAAGACAAAACGAATGACATTGCCTAAGATAATTTAGCTACCATTCAAACCATACTCGACTTCTAGGCTAGATGACTAACTTTATTCTAGTTTACATCTTATATCCCACCACTTGGTCACTCTTTTCCATGATTTATTTAAAATTTTTTGAAAAACCCATTACCTTTACTTTTCCCACCCTCATTTTATTCTCATTATAGAGTTTTTGACTTCCGCAACTCGGGATTGCAGTTGTTGATGTTGGCTAAAGAAAAGAAAGGAGCATGCATGCATGCCGGAAATCAAATTTTCTCATAAAGCTTCAAGCTTGCCACTCCACTCTGCATGCTTCTTTCCCCTTGGTGGAGGGGCATTGCCATTTGTTATAATGTGGGGCATGTTAATTGCTTCCGCAACTACTCGATCGACTACTTATGGCACATATGAGTGGCGTATAAGATATAAGGATAATAGATGATGTAAGTTGAAAGGAGGGGAAACAGAAATCCATGGAAACAACCAATGGAGTATGAGTGAATTTTGATTGATCCATGTAGATAGATGCATCATGTGGTTGGTGGTTCCTTGATCATATGATGAATGTGTTACCAATGTGTGTAATTGATAAAACATTTCAATATCATGTCATAATAAAGTAATTTAATATATAGATAATATTAAGTTTACCTCTCCCCATATATCCCTCTTACCATACACTATGAGACCATAACAATTGTGTAATACTTTTTATAATGAGTTTTTTAATAACTTCTAGAACTAGATTTTGTGATAAACAGATCCTGGAAGCCGATTGACCTCTTACAAAAAATATATAATGGGCATCTTATATTATATATTTTTTGTTCTAATGTGGGTCTTCTTACTAGTCAAGAAGCTGCAAGAGTTGTTACTAATATCACAATACTTTGTTCCCTCCACCAAGGAAAAATAAATAAGAGGAGTGGTGTAGCAAGCATGAATTTTCACAAGAAAGCTCAGCTTGTCCTTTGGCAAACAACATGCCCCTTCTAGTTTCCATAGGTGGCAACAACTAGGTTGTTGGAGTTCTTAAAATAAGAATATTAGAGAATGCCACTAAACTAACCAACATCACCCTGACCCCAGCTCAGACGATAAGTTGTGTGCGTGAAAATAGAAGAAGGAACATTTATTTGTTGCTTCTTTAAAGAGGAGTTGTCTTGGGATAAATAAGGACTAGACAACACTGAAAGAAGATGCAAAACTAACAACATGGTGGTTTTTCTTAGCTTATAAAGTAGAAGTTAGGATCATGGTTTGGATGGTAGAAATCCATAGAGTTAGTCTATTGCTACTAATTCACCTCACTAGAGGGTAGCTAACTAGTACATTGCAACATTGTATAGGAACTAATGGGTTCCTATGACATCATTGTCAGGGTTCACTTTTGTTTCTTCATGCACCACATTGTTGACTAAGAGGGCATCTCTCAAATTGTCTTGTAGATGGAGACAACAAAGAGGCTTGACATTCATCGACCTATCAAATTCTTCTTGTTTAGTATGTCTTCTTCACTGCTTGACTAGTTTGCCCCCTTTTTCCTTCAATTGGAATAGAGTGATCACCCTCCCCAGATAAAAACACTTCCTAGAAACGATCAAGATGTCTCATGGATGGAGGAGACCAAAATTCTTAGCATATCAAGAAACATGGTTAGCACTAATCACAATGCTTTGCAAACTGGTCTAAGACATTGGGCGAGCTCCCTTATCTCTATCCTCCACTGAAACCAAACCAACTATTATGTCTTGCATACTACTTCTTTTAATTAAGGATTATAGAATTGATTATATTTGTAAATGTAAGTTTTGATGATCATCAACCAGATAAAAGACAACATATGAGTGTCACATGAAGGAATGATACACCCACCACAAGAGGTCAACATATTAGTGACAAATGAGTAGGGAATAGCATTGTAGAAGGATATGGAAGTAATCTATCTACTAGCTACTCTGAGAAATGGGTCAATGCTTTATTTTAGTTCCGGTTGTCCATATATATGTGTGGTCTAGATGGATAATATACAATGCTAGGTCATTTGGTAAAAACCATCAAGACTTCCCATACCATCCTATTCCTTTCACATCACTAATATAGACATGGGATCTATGTAGAAATATGGATACATAGGCTAATATGTAATGGATTATAAAATCTTTCTCTAGATTTTGAATGAGAGATTAGAATTAGTAAGGGGCTAGTTGGTTGAGATGAAACCCAATTTTCAATTTGCATTATCAAATACCAAGGATAGTCACATCACTATGGTCAATGGTTATTAGCTAATAACAAACCCATATCAAATTCGAATCGAAACTCAAGCCCATGCCAAACACAATATGTGGTGACAACTAATTGTTCTCACACCCATAGATTTGGTAGTCTTGATAGTTTTTCTTGTATAAATTTGTTTAATGTAATTGTTAATTAGATACTTTGGTAAGTGTTCAAACTCCTTTTGGAATACTAGCGAGGATAAAGCAAAAATCAATCTTACACTAGACTAGACTCCCTCCTCTTACTAAAAATTATAAAGAAAAATATGTTGTTCAACTAGCCTTAATGTATTCTCTGTTGGTCCATAGGATCCACACTAAAATATGGAAGGTGAGAAATAAGAACAATGGATTTGTGACCTTGGTTTCATTTTAGGATGCTACTCTCATCCTTTTAACAAATGAGCAGTGCAAATAGGGAGAAAGAAGGGAGGAGAAAGAGAACTAATGGGAGTATCAATTGATAAAAAGGGTGAGAATCAAGATGGATTGGTGGGTGACATGGGGTGATTAGGTGGTCGCAGTGCCATGGCTGCTGGCCATGGTATATGAATGTAGAGGATGGCATCTCAGCTACAGGATCGAGACTGAATTAATGGAAACAGGATCTGACAACCACAATTCACAACCCATGAAATCATGGCTTGTGATTGGTCAAGAGGATAAGAGATGGATGTCCAGGGTGGAGGGCATAATAGCAGGCCATGCACCCAAATGGGCCCAATTATGGGCTAAAATCAGTTCTAAAACATAAATACAAAGTTAAAATATGGTAATTTTAGATGAGTATAACTCTCTCATCATAGCCCAGAATTGAGTAAAATTTGGTGTACTGGAAATGTGTGAGTGTCCCCTACACAGTGAGTACCATATTAAGATAGAGAAAGTCACATATATGATATCAAAAGTGGATGATGGAGTATGGTGTATAGTTTAGGTGCAACCTTGGTTTTGAGTGTCACCATCGCCATATGGAAAAAGATAAACTCAAAAGATATCAAAACAATTGAAATCATGAAATTGGTTTCATGAATGAGAAATTAGTGTAAAGATGAAGTAGAGAGTACATGCGAGGAGAGAGAAAAGTTTAGACTACCACTTCAGGATTGCACTCCACTCTACATGCTTCTTCTACTTGGTGGATGGGGCATGGCCTGTTGTTATATGTGGGGCTTGGTAATTACTTCCGCAACTACCCAATCAACTACTTAAGGAACATTTGAGTGGTGTATGAAATAATGATCAGGGGGGATGCAAGTTGAAAGGATAGGGAAATAAAAATCCCTGAAAATAATCAATGGAAGTATGAATGAATATTTATCAAGATATGTAGATAGATGCATTGCATGGTTGGTGGTTCTGTAACATACTAGAACTAGAACCCTACCTTAGTAGTTTGACCCCTTTGACTTATCCAAACAAGGATAAACTAATACGTATAATTAAGCTAATAATGAAATCTAAAATGTGTCACAAGAAGTGTAACATAACAAATCATGTTTAATCATCATATATGGCACATATGGAGATAATAAGATTATAATTGGTCAAATAAAGAACTAATGGGCCACTAATGAGCCATATGAAATATCTCATAAAAATAAATCCCAAAAGTGAAATATAAATTTAAAATTATGTTCCTGGGTCCCAATTTCCTTGGGAGTCAAGTTTCACATTATTCACATAATAATAATTCATTTAATTCAAATTGGTAAAGAAGATGTGTATTTGCCCCAAAATATCAAATAAAATAATAAATAACTCCAAAATAGGAAAATAATCTTAGATTCATAATCTACATAATAAGTATATCCTTTGGGTGAATTTTTATCCAATTTGGAGAAAGTTTGCTTAAAAGGTGAAATTAGGAGACAGAGTGTGTAGAAACTTCAAAATATTAAATAAATATACGAACAACTCCAATATGTAAAATTTATGGAAAATTCGTATCCACCACATTAAATATGACTTGTAGGTCAAGTTTCATCAAATTTGGATAATCCTAATGCCATTGATGAAGGAGGAAAGAGAAAATGAGATTTGATTTACTTAACATAGTAAAAGTTTTCAAAAGGAAAATCTAAATTCATATTCAGAATCTACATGTATTAATTGGCCTCATTGCAAAATTTTACTTAATTTGGATAAGGTTTGAACCCTTAAATGATGAGAGATAAAAAGGTATTGTTTCACATTAATCAAATTGAATTTGATAAAATTTCCTTTAAAGTTTCCCTGTCACGCGGATTTGTATTTTTTCTTTTATTTGTCAACTGTTTGATCCTGGAACTTACGGAGGAGTAGTCATCTCCTACCTTGGGTAGGAGACCACCCCCGCGTGAACTATAGATGGAATCTTGTGAATGCTTATAACTTTCATGTTTCTTGATGGTTTGCCGAGATTTCTTCGCATATGCGATCATGAGTTAATTTCACACCTACCTATCCTAAATTTGTTAGGGTTTTGCTCGCTGGAATCTTCGGTCAATAAGGAGTTTCCTTGTTCTCCCTTGTTTCCTATCTCTCAAGTTTTCCTCATTGAACCCAGATCCAACACCTATAAATATCGGCTTCCCTTCAACCCCCGATCACCCCGCAGTAACTTGTCATCGCCCTTTTGGTTGGGTTTTCCCTGCTACCCCGTCTCCCTACTCTATTTTCCTTTTTCCGGCAACGGTGACCTTGACGGTGGGTTCTGGTGCTTGGCGGTGCCTATTTTTGGTGAGGTTCGATTCGTTGAGGTGTCGACAAGCTTCGAAAGTTCTCTGTTCGAGAGATTATCATGCAAAAATGTTTCGCCTCTTTCTTCTGATTTATGTTCCTTGCTATAATTAGTAATCTATAGTCTGCCTCTTCATTGGTTCCTTGGGATATATGTTTTGATTTTAAATGCTTGTTCATCCTCCGCTCTTTGTTTGGTTCATTGTTGGCTTATTTTCTCTGCCCAAGTACTCAAGTTTTTCCAGTAACAACAAAGGGTGTTTCTCAAGCTACAACTGACCATTTTCATTGAGGTTTTGCTCTCTGAGTTTGTCAGCGATTTTGGAACAAGGTTCATGTTGAACCTATAGCTCGATATGTTCTACTTTGCACTCTGCAATTCAAAGACCTCCTTGTTGTACTTGGTTGTCATGTCCTGATCGCGGGGGAACATGCTTCTCGGTGTTTTCCCCTCTCTATGCTTCTCTTCTGTCTTCGTTTTAGTTTTATCGACGAAGGGCTTTTTTGTCTTTTTGCCCGCCATTTTCTTTATTGTTTTGCGTGAGTTGCGCTGAGCTAGTTGAGTGCCCGCTGACATGGTTGGCTCTGAGTGGCCGGCCCAGTCTAGCGTGGCCTCTCCCTCTCTCTCTTCTCTTTCTCGCTTCTTTTGTCTGAGTTGGCATTTTCTTAATTTTCGATTGGTCAGTTTTATAAAATTGATAACTAATGATTCCTTTATCAGAAAAATGTGCATAAATAGTCAATAAAATAAGAAAAAGAAGATATATATTTTAATAATAATCTTGACACCTAATTCTAATGTTTAAATAAAATTCGATATTAATGAGTGATGTAATTGGTTACTATCTTGTAAAATTCATAACTAATTATATATAAGTCAGAAAAATATAATAAAATATGTTTTGGGCTCCTAATGACATAAAATAAAATATGGTGTGGTTTTGATAACCTAATTCACCAATACAAAAAAATGTGTTTTTAGGGTTTTGAATAATTAATGGAACCCTAACCCTAATTCCACATATATGCATCATAGGTTCTTTAGAGGCCTAGGCTTGGACCTAGACTTAGATTTGATCAGAGTAGACTCTAAAGTGGGGGTATGTTGTATCCCCTATTCCTCTATGATGAGCAATTCACCTATCTTTTTCATTCTTTTGACTTTGGCCTACACATATGTCTATTCTCTGGATATCATGGTTCATGTGAACTATCTTGCTTGTTATGGTCTTCGATATTCTCTTGATAAATATCTTGTGCCTTGGTACATATAATGATATGTGCCCACTTTGAAGTGGATGTTTATATGTTTGTGTTGTCCATTGTTTGATGGCAACACAGTATAATTATGACTATACTATTTACTTGCATCTACATTTTACATGCTATGTGATTCAGTAGAACTAGAGTAGTGTGATTGCATTGGTTTTTGGGTGTGGGCCCCTTTATGCTTTTGGGATGGTGGTGGTGGTTCCCCATACCTGAGTTTCAAGGATGTGAAGCCTTGGCTCAACTTTTATATATTGGGTGTTTGGCAGTGTGTCATCCTCTATCAGGTTTCATGGATGTGAAGCCTTGGCTGCCATTGTTATTTATATTGTTTTAGGGCTATGTTTATCTCACATGCGTGCAGGTTGATTATTGTGGGGTGTGTGCCCCACTTCCTCCATATGTGCTAGTATGGCACGATTTTATTTGTTTGGTTATGGCAAGTATCTCTTTTATTGTTGTTCTTTTTCCTTTTATGCCCTCTTTGGGTAGTCCTTGTCTTTTCTATGGGAAGCCATTCTATTTGTTGTCCTTTATTTCATAATACTTCTCCAGTTTTCTTTAGTATGCACATACCAGCTTTTTGCTTATGTTTCTCTTTCTTATCTTATTTTGTGGGGTATGCTTCCAACCCCAGGTTAGATCAAAGAAAGGTAACTTCGACATCAACCTTTGTATCAGAGCTTTTAGGAGACTTGAAGAGGTGGTTAGATGACCCTCGGCTTGATCTTTGGCTTATATGTTTAGTTTTCCTTTTTGGGCATCCATGTGTGGTGAAGTGATGTATAATTTTATCAAGCTTTGTAAATTGTTAGATAATGATCTTATCTGCTGCTACTCATTCTGTTATGATACATACATGTTGAATGAATTGGTCTTCATCCCTTTGGCAAAAAAAAATATGTGGTGTTTGGTTCAAGGGATGTTGCCTTTTTATTTCTAGTAGGGAGTGGTTCCCCTTTGGGATCCCACTCCTTACAAGTTCCTTGGATGAATGTGTGTAATTGGTAGAAAAGTTCTGAATCATGTCTTAATAAAGTCATTTCCTCTATAGGTAATAATACTTTTACCCCTTTGATGTATTCTGCTCTAGCTTTAGTGTAGTTTTTTGTTTCTTATCATAATCTATGAGACCATTAAAGTGTGTAATACTTTGTGTATAGTATTTTATAATAGTTTTTATAATTAGACTTTGTGCTAAAGTTCTTCTAGACGATTGACCTCCTACATAAAAAGTATAATAGGACTCTTATATTATATTTTTACTTTCTAATACGGGTCTTCTGACTTGTCGAGAGTTGTAGTAGTTTTTACTAATCTACTTACTCACTATGGCCTCCACCAAGGAAAAATAAGCTAGAGGAGTGGTGTAGAGAGCATGAAGCTTTACAAAAATCTCAACTTGCCATCCAGAAAACATTGTGTCCCTTATGCTTTTTGGAGGAAGCAAGAACTAGCTTGTTGGAGTTGTAGAAAATAAAAAATTGAGGAAATTGTTAGGTTTTAGGGGAGGCAGAGAAGGCAGCGGAAACAAAGTTTCTCCCCCAAACCCAGAATAAGGAAACACGTCAACGTCTATACAATAGGAAAGGATGGTTTGTGGAATCATACCTTGTCCCGAGGCTTGCTCGACGACAATACCTCGTGGCTTGTGCGGTCTTCACCTCCGGTCTTGGACGGTATCTGTGCAGCTCCTGGTCGCACCGGGACTGACGACTCCTGGTCTCACCAGGACTGTCGGGATTGACAGTTGTCCTCTGAGTGGCAGAAATCTCCCGCCTCTGAAGTAGTCCACACGGACCACCTGGAACTCCAATCTCCTTGTCTCACAAGGAATTGGAAGGAGTCGCACCCTCTTGTCAGCGTACTAGTCACTGACACACTCTCCCGCCACCAGTCGCTTTCTGCAGTTGTCTTTCCCTTGTTGTGCCTCCCTTATTGGGTAGCACTTGCTCGGGCTCTCTCGGTTACCAAAACCAGAGAGAATGACAACTTCACAGAGCAACTGGTTGCACTGAGTTGTTCTTTGAGAAACCCCCAATACCCCTATATATATAGGAGGGTCATGGGACAGGGTTCTCTATTCCGGGCAATATGGGACTAAAGTAGGAGTAGAAGGGTTCGAGATTTTCCACAAAAACAACCAACTGCGTAACCTAAACCGATCGTTTCACAACTGAAACGGTCAGTTGGGGACCTAAGTCGGTCGGTTGACACCTCAACCGATCGGTTGGGACACCTCAACCGATTGGTTCACTTCTCAACCGATCGGTTCATGGCCCTGGTCAGTTCCCAATTGACTTTTATTCTTTTGTTTCTAATTGGTATCAAATACCAATCCTTGTTCTAATCAAATTGGGCAAGTGAAACGAAAAGAATTTTTCTCACCAATCCTACTTTCCCAACTTGCTCGGTTGCATCAGTTGAACCGATCGTTTCAACACTTGAAGCAATCCATTCACCCAATCCATGAGCCGATCGACTCACCACCTGAGTTGATCGGTTCACCAAGCTCAGTCGATCAGTTCATCACATGAGCCGATCGGTTGGGAGTGCAGATTGAGCAGAAACAGTCAATTGCAGTTTCAATCAATTCAATACTCCAATCAATCAGTCCAACACCTTGAACATTATGATATTGAGCTATCAATCAATTGAGTGTTTAATTGAACTACTAAACTCCTTTAGTAATCAATCTAAACATTGTTTGTGGAAAAAACTCCTCTTCCAGGTTAAATCCTATGTGTGTGACCTTGCAGGTCCTTTTCATGTTGGCAGTGAAAGTCCATAACACTTATGACTTCACAAGCAAAGAGCGATGCCTAGTCACACATCAGTGCTACCCAAGTGAAATAGAAAGTTGGAGAACAACTTTCAATCCTACAATCCGTGAAAGGTGTTACAGTGAATGTATAATTCCTTTGTCACTGATATCCCGAATGAACTCGAGGCATGGAACAATCATCCTGTCAATGTTCATTCACTTTCTTGATCTCAGAGTAGATTGGAAGAGATATGTATGACATCAATATCACATACTGATTCACACATGCGTGCACGCCTTTTTCAATCCTACTCATCAAGTGGCCATGGATATCAAACTCCCTCAGGAGGGACAAATCCCATATCTATCACTCACCCCTCAAAAGCCCCATGTGTCAAAGCCACCCAATCATCACCTTTATAACAACCCATGTTTCAGGACTGTGTTTGATGATGTCAAAGTGTGCCCAACGACATGTGTTGAGTGTAGTGATTTCAAGTCAAAGAATCACACTCACCACCATCACTGTGAGTACTGACTGTGACTACAATGTCATGGTTCCATGTGTCAAACTCATGGTGGGTCTGTCCGGTACACTTCTTCTCTAACAAGTGTCTATGTGTTTGGTTTGATATCTCTATATCATGACTAATGAGATTATGTCATCAACCAACACAACAATCTAGTCTTGTGTGTCATTGCTATCTATCTACCTTCCACAATGACATCCGACTAGGGACATAATGAGAATGTACAAACTCTTAGCATCTGTATGATCTCATCATTCAGGTCCTTAACCTGAAAGCATACGTCATTGAGTACTATCATTCTCTAGACATTCAATATGTTCTATCACTATCTCATATGACTGAACTAGAAAGAATTGGAAGCTTGCCTTTGATGTTTATCAAATCAATCTTAATGTATCCCATCAATCATCCCATGATTGGCTCTTAGGGCATACATACCAACAGACTCCCACTTGCACTGCAAGCCAATCACCCTTGAACCATATTCATAGTGATCTTCAAACATGTCCCACATGTTACTGTGCTCTAGTGCGAACATAGTGAGTTATGGCAACACCTTGCCAAAGTTAGTATAAATTGCATGTCTCACATCTCTTCGCTATACATCACACGTATGAGATGGAGTTGCCGTAATATGCAATCTATTATTCCATTGCTAACCTTTAGCCACATTGCATGATCAAGGATTCCATACTTGTCATCAATGAGCAGAATATCTATAAGTTCATCTCATGAACTTCCAGATCCATATAGTATCCACTACTGTTCTCTAACGCATAGATACTCGACATTTCCTTTTAAATAGTTTTATTGGAACACTTCCAATTATTAACAAACTTTCACTTTTATATATCCTATATATATTTTGCGATTAATTTTCTGTCCTTTCGGAAGTTCGCATCAATGTAACTCTTTACATTGAACTCTTCATTATCTCCATAGAACTAGTACTTCTCAAGTACTTATCAAGTTCTCATGGTATTCCAGTAACCCTTACTGGAAGTAGAAAAACATCCACTCGTCATGTCCCACATACGAGTTATCAGGATGAGCACATCATATTGTCATGTCATACGTATAAGATGATGAATGCATTTTGTTCTTTCCATATCGATACATGCAAGATAATGGGATGATTACATACATGATAGATCAATATCTATTCTTAGTGTTCCCATTCTTCATAAGAATTGGACACTTGGCCTTGGGGTACTAACTCCATGTAACATGTACAAGTTTTCTCCCACTAAATTTGTGCATACTAAACCCTTCAGTACAGATTGCCAATGTATGCTTTCTCTTTTATATCAAGAGGTTTTTCGAGAACTATCTCTATAGATCTCTATTCCTATCACATAGGAAACATCTCTATCTTTCTTAAAGATAATTTCCACTTTTGGATTTCCATTCTAGAACATTTCCATTTCACATCAACATGTGGAATGTGAACACGCTCCCACTAAATCACAGATCCCTTCTTTATCTTTGACATATCAGTCAAACCCTTTGAATAAATCATTAAAGTAAAGATCCAATTCTGAGTTGCTTGTACTCAATCAATTACATTGATTAGTCCATTGTAACTTATAGACTTCATTTGCATTAGTGGATTCATAAACCTTATAGGTTGTGTCACGTACACATCCTTGTTTTATTCCTTATAGGAATGCAGTTTTAGTATCCATATGCCAAATGTCTTAGTCATTAAGTTGCAATCAACAAGCATCATCCTTCTCAAAATGTTATCCATGTGTCTTAACACTTAAGATTCATTTGCACTTATGGATTTCATCCAATGGGTGCTACCATCAAGGTCATACCTTATGGTTCACATGGATGTCATTTAGGATGTAATGGTCATAAACCATAACTCAAAATTCGGTTCCTCATATTCATCTAGATAGTTGACTCATCACATGAACAACTCATCACATAGATAATTGAGGTATATCTGTTAAGGATATAAGAACTTACAACTCCTTGTGATTCTTAATGTCCTTTATTAGTGTGGGGTATTCTTTTATTAAGAAGAATTCAGTTATTTGATAATCATTCTCTAACTCCTTAGAGTATGATTCCTTCTTGATTTAGACATCACCATGCCTTAATCATGAGTTCACTATGATACACTATCATAATAACTCATAAGGATCTCAAACATTTGGTCCAAGTATTTCATTCATTAATATCATCAAGAATTAACACTTTAACAAATTTGCACTTCATTTATGATAATCTTGAACACTTCAAGATATTCATATTGGTATTTCTCTAAACACCATTTGAAGTATTAGCATTTGTTCCAATAGGTATGTAAATACATCATACCTAATAGGATAATCGTTCTCCCACTACCTTTAGTGAAGATTGATTAATCATGTCCAAGATATTCATGTCTCTTACTGGTTCTCTAACCAAAAGAGTCTAGATTTATCCATCACATGGAAACTAGAAATGAATTTCTCATGATTGATGCTAATTTGATTGTTTGAGTTATCTATAACTTTTAGGTATCATTTTATCTTATGCATATCAAATACCACAAGATGAGCAAGGCATTGCCACAAAGATCACATCTTTAAAAGATTGAAACATCAACTTTATTGATTGCCATCATTGTCATACAATATGCAAAAATAAAGTGTTTCCATCTATTGGAAAATATGAAATAGCAGTTCATAACTGTATTACATGCCTTTTAGGCTGAAAATAAAATAAAGTACTCCTATCTATGGCGGCAACACTTGCCCCATTTATCGAGTGCTTTAAACTTTACATCTTGGTATCATATACCTCAAAAGTGTTACAAGTTTACTTTCATGACACCTTTTAATCATCTTGAGTGTGTGAGGACCAACTGGATCTCCTTCTGTCATGACGCACTTGAACAGTGCGCTTGAGACATCGTATTTCTCATGTCATGCTTGATCTTCATATATGTTCCTAAGATGTTGAATCATCTCAATGACACCCATGTTCTCATGTTGTCTCTGCAACTCGTGGTTCATAGAGCACAACATCAAGCACTTTGCATCAATGGAATCATCAGAATGCTTCTTGTAAATGTCCCTTTCTGCCTTTGGTGCATTAGGAGCAGGTTCCCCTGGAGTTGGAGTATCCAGGACATAGAACTTTCGCTCTTGAGTGAGAACAATTCTCAATGTCCTATACCAGTCGTGGAAGTTTGTCCCATTTAGCTTGTCCTTTTCAAGGACCGATCGCAAAGAAAAGTGATTGTTGTTTGTTGTCATTTGTACTACAAAAGGAAAATATGCAATTTTAGTCCAAAACTCATTTTTGACTTATTTGATTAATTTGAAAAGTTGACGATATAATTAGGCCTTTAATTAATTATCGCTCCCACTATTTTACGTCAAATTGATACCCCTCACCATCAATATGGAAGATTGCAGCGTACAACCTTCTAGTGGGCAAGATCCTAAAATCCTCTAAGTCGTGGACCAGCTTGGGCTGTCACCCACAACTTAGATCTCTCAGGTAGGCAACTCTTGCCAATTGCATCATATGCAACTCTTGATAAGATATCATATGCAACTCCTTGCCATGATCATCTCCATGCCTCAAGGTGCTAGATCCTATCTAGGTCACCTTGTTAAGTCCGACCCAAAACAAACACGATGAATATGCACCCTACTTGGGCAAACCCACATATCCATCCTTCACGCTTCCACGAGATAGACGATGCACCATGCTTGGGCGTGCCCACACTTGGTCGATCAAGCTTTTCACGTGTGTCACATTTGGAAGGCATCTAAAACTTAATATTTAATGAGTGATTTGGTTTTATTAACATATATATATCCAATCACCACAATACATAGTACGTATCATATACATGCTATATCCCACAGAAAACATGCAAAACGATAAATGCGATGATTATGGCAATCCTAATGTGATTCCTCGAGCCAAGAGGAATCACGGTCATCTAGGTCTACATCACATGCAACATGTACAAGATGAACTCTATGCTTTGCCTTTCTGGGCTTGATCAACTCATCACATGACTGATTGGCTCGCCATCAGGCCGGTTGGCTGGGTTCCACCAACCAATCGGTTGGCTCCTCCAACCGATTGGTTCGCCTGGTCGTCGTGCATCTCATCATGGCCGCCACCCACTCATCTCGCTCCTCGAACTGGTCATCAACCGATTGGCTCACTCCTTGAACCAATCGTCTGGAACGTCAACCGATCGGTTCACGCCTTGAACCGATCGTCTCAGCTATCATCAGGATGTCCGTCGTTCTTCGACATAACAGGAAATAAAATTCTATCCTATTTTACATTGTAAAAAGAGAAACCTCGAGTTACATTCAAGGGGAGCAAAGGTAGGAAAGAAATCTCGAATTATTTTGAGTTACATCGGGAATAGGAGAAGGAAGTTCGGTGCGCAGACCGAGATGCAAGCAACCACATACAACAATACACAGATAGGGTTTATTGGCCATAACCACGCTATACATCCACCACAAAACTCATTTAAGGGCGACGCGTATCGAGTGCATTCATATTACATATCATATATGTATATTGGGATTTGTGGATTGGACATGCATAAAGCCAATTTTATTCGCATCGTATGCAATAAATAAAGGCGACAAACCAAAATCGATCATATCGATAATCCTAAAGTATAGAGCAGTTGACGTGGCTCTGATACCACTGTTGGGTTTTAGGGGAGGCAGAGAAGGCAGCGGAAACAAAAATTTCTCCCCCAAACCCAGAACAAGGAAACGTGTCAACGTCTATACAATAGGAAAGGATGGTTTGTGGAATCATACCTTGTCTCGATGCTTGCTCGGAAATAGTACCTCGCGGCTTGTGCGGTCTTCACCTCCAGTCTTGGACGGTGTCTGTGCAGCTCCTGGTCGCACCGGGACTGACGACTCCTGGTCTCACCGGGACTGTCGGGATTGACAACTGTCCTCCGAGCGACAGAAATCTCCCGCCTCTGAAGTAGTCAACACGGACTACCTAGAACTCCAATCTCCTTATCTCATAAGGAATTGGAAGGAGTCGCACCTTCATGTCAGCGTACTAGTCACTGACACACTCTCCCGCCACCAGTCGCTTTATGCAGTTGTCTTTCCCTTACTGCGCCTCCCTTATTGGGTAGCACTTGCTCGGGAAGTAAACTAACTAAGACCTCCCTCACCCATCCTAGGTGGGAAGTTGTCATCATGAAAATAAAAGAAGGAACACTTATTTGTTGCTTCATTACAAAAAAGATGTCTTGGGATAAACAAGGACCAGACAATGCTGGAAGAAGATACAAAACTAGAAATCACGTTGGTTTTTCTTAGCCTATAGACTAGAAGTTGAGACCTCATTTTGGACTATATTTGTAATGCCCGGGCCCACTACCCAAGGCTCTAGTAGAGTTTCAGGAATGACGACTGGCCCCACAAACCACCACTAGCCTTAACTGCGCGCTTTTTTCTCACTCACGCACAAGTTGGGGTCAACTTCCCGACTGGCCACCCATCCTAGTACTACTCCAAGCTGAGCACACTTAACTATGGAGTTCTTTAGTGATGGACTCCCAAAAAAGGAGGTGCACCTCGGTGATATGAGTAGTCCAATCATTCTTTATAAGATCATTTTATTTGAGGCCTCAAATCCTGGGACGTTACAATCTCCCCCATTTAGACTCTTGACGTCCTCGTCAAGGCTCAACCATATGGCCTTATAATATTTCCCCATTTCAATACAGACCCAACATGGCCCATGGACACCCAGCTCCTGATCACAGAATACCAGCACAAGGGTAGCTACATCACCATGGATAGCCCTTTCCTACATACCTGGATCGTACGACTCAAGACTGGCATGCCACATGCCCATGTGGGCCCCACCTACTAGAGAGGAATTGGCTCTGATACCATTTGTAATGTCCAGGCCCACTGCCCAAGGCTCTAGTACAGTTTTAGGAATGACGACTGGCCCCACAAACCACCACTAGCCTTAATTATATACTTTTTCCTCACTCACGCACAAGTCGGGGTTAACTTCCCGACTGGTCACCCATCCTAGTACTACTCCAAGATGAGCACGCTTAATTTTGGAGTTCTTTAGTGATGGGATCCCAAAAAAGGAGGTGTACCTTGGTGATATGTGTAGTCTAATCATTCTTTATAAGATCATTTTATTTGAGGCCTCAAATCCTGGGACGTTACAATAGCAAGCCATATGATTAGTCAATTTCTATTTTACTTAACTAGCGGGTAGTTGGATAGTACATGCTAACAAGGTATGGGAACTAATGGGTTCCCAAGACATCATATTCAGGGTTCACTTTTCTTACTTTATAAACCACTAGGGTGATGAGTAAGAGGGCATATCTTAGTTTTGTCTTAGAGATGAAGACAAAGCATAGGTTTGCTATCCATCTAATTTGGAGCTCTTATATCTTTTTCGATAAGATATGAGTAAAAATATGTAATAGAATTAATTGTGGGTGTAATTAACCTAATTTCCTTCTCTCTCCTCAAAAATGATAATAATATATCAAAATAGAATATAATGGGCACTAGAGCCTATATGTAATAATACTTTTACCCCTTCGATGTATTATGCTCTAGCTTTAGTGTAGTTTTTTGTTTCTTATCATAATCTATGAGACCATTAAAGTGTGTAATACTTTGTGTATAGTATTTTATAATAGTTTTTATAATTAGACTTTGTGCTAAAGTTCTTCTAGACGATTGACCTCCTACATAAAAAAATATAATATGACTCTTATATTATATTTTTACTTTCTAATACGGGTCTTCTGACTTGTCAAGAGTTGTAGTAGTTTTTACTAATCTACTTACTCACTATGGCCTCCACCAAGGAAAAATAACCTAGAGGAGTGGTGTGGCAAGCATATAGCTTTACAAAAAATCTTAACTTGCCATCCGAAAAACATCGTGTCCCTTATGCTTTTTGGAGGAAGCAAGAACTAGCTTGTTGGAGTTGCAGAAAATAAAAATTGAGGAAATGATAGTAAACTAACCAAGACCTCCCTCACCCATCCTAGGTGGGAAGTTGTCATCATGAAAATAAAAGAAGGAACACTTATTTGTTGCTTCATTAAAAAAAGATGTCTTGGGATAAACAAGGACTAGACAATGCTGGAAGAAGATACAAAACTAGAAATAACGTTAGTTTTTCTTAGCCTATAGACTAGAAGTTGAGACCTCATTTCAGACTATAGCTATAATGCCCGGGACCACTTCCCGAGGCTCTAGTAGAGTTTTAGGAATGACGACTGGCCCCACAAACCACCACTAGCCTTAACTGCGTACTTTTTTCTCACTCACGCGCAAGCTGAGGTCAACTCCCGACTGGTCACCCATCCTAGTACTACTCCAAGCTAAGCATGCTTAACTATGGAGTTCTTTAGTGATGGGCTCCCAGAATAGGAGGTGCACATGGATACCCAACTCCCGATCACAGAATACCAGCACAAAGGTGGCTTTGTGCTAAAGTTCTTCTAGACGATTGACCTCCTACATAAAAAATATAATATGACTCTTATATTATATTTTTACTTTCTAATACGGGTCTTCTGACTTGTCAAGAGTTGTAGTAGTTTTTACTAATCTACTTACTCACTATGGCCTCCACCAAGGAAAAATAACCTAGAGGAGTGGTGTGGCAAGCATATAGCTTTACAAAAAATCTTAACTTGCCATCCGAAAAACATCGTGTCCCTTATGCTTTTTGGAGGAAGCAAGAACTAGCTTGTTGGAGTTGCAGAAAATAAAAATTGAGGAAAAGATAGTAAACTAACCAAGACCTCCCTCACCCATCCTAGGTGGGAAGTTGTCATCATGAAAATAAAAGAAGGAACACTTATTTGCTGCTTCATTAAAAAAAGATGTCTTGGGATAAACAAGGACTAGACAATGCTGGAAGAAGATACAAAACTAGAAATCACGTTAGTTTTTCTTAGCCTGTAGACTAGAAGTTGAGACCTCATTTCAGACTATAGCTATAATGCCTGGGCCCACTGCCCGAGGCTCTAGTAGAGTTTTAGGAATGACGACTGGCCCCACAAACCACCACTAGCCTTAACTGCGTACTTTTTTCTCACTCACGCGCAAGCTGAGGTCAACTCCCGACTGGTCACCCATCCTAGTACTACTCCAAGCTAAGCATGCTTAACTATGGAGTTCTTTAGTGATGGGCTCCCAGAATAGGAGGTGCACATGGATACCCAGCTCCCGATCACAGAATATCAGCACAAAGGTGGCTACATCACCATGGATAGCCCTTTCCTACATGCCTGGACCGTACGGCTCAAGACTGGCATGCCACGTGCCCATGTAGGCCCCACCTACTAGAGAGGAATTGGCTCTGATACCATTTGTAATGTTCAAACCCACTATCCAAGGCTCTAGTACAGTTTCAAGAATGACGACTGGTCCCATAAACCACCACTAGCCTTAACTGCGTACTTTTTCCTCACTCACGCGCAAGCCGGGGTCAACTTCCCGACTGGTCACCCATCCTAGTACTACTCCAAGCTGAGCACACTTAACTATGGAGTTCTTTACTGATGGTCTCCCAGAAAAGGAGGTGCACCTTGGTGATATGGGTAGTCCAATCATTATTTATAAGATCATTTTATCTGAGGCCTTAAATCCTGGGACGTTACAATAGCAAGCCATATGATTAGTCAATTTCTATTTTACTTAACTAGTGAGTAGTTGGATAGTACATACCAACAAGGTATGGGAACTAATGGGTTCCGAAGACATCATATTTAGGGTTCACTTTTCTTACTTTATAAACCACTAGGGTGCTGACTAAGAGGGCATCTCTCAGTTTTGTCTTAGAGATGAAGACAAAGCATAGGTTTTCTATCCATCTAATTCCCTAGTTCTTCATGTTACACATGACTTCTCCACTACTTGACTTGTTTGCACTCTTTTTACTTCAATATGAGTAGAGTGTTGCCCCGCCCTAGATCAACTTAATTATTAGAAACTAGTGAGTTGTTGCCCGGATGGAGAACATAATTCTCAGCATATCTCACATGTTTGCACTCTTTTTCGAGAACTATCTCTATAGATCTCTATTCCTATGACATAAATATCACATAGTGATGACCCTCCCTAAGTCAACATAATTACTAGAAATTGGTTGCCTGAAGCATGTCACTCCACCTAGTTAGCATTAATCACAATGCTAAGCAAATAGGTCCAAGTCATTGGAAAGATCCTTTGCCTTTATCCTCCATCAAAACTAAACAAACCATTATGTCTTGCATACCTCTTGTTTTAACAAAAGACTACATAGTAGGTGATTTGTGTAATATATGTAGCACATGACATTGTTGATCATCGACCAGAAAAGAGACGACATATGAGGCTGACATAGAGGAAAGATAGACCCACCATAAGAGTTCAAAACAACAATGAAAAAAGATCATGAAATAGCATTGCAGAAGGATATGGGAGTAATCTGCCTACTGGCTACTTAGAAAATTTGTCAATGCTCTATTTTTGTTCTAGTAGATCCATATAAATCTGGAATGGATCACAAAAATCTTGCTCTGAAATTTTGAATGAGCAATTGGAATCAAATGGAGGTGGAGTGTAAACCCAATTTTCTAGTTACATTGTCGATTTCTCCGAATAGTCACATCACTATAGTTGATGGTTATCAACTAATATCAAACACAGATCAAATTCGGAATGTGATTCAGACCCATGCCAAACACAGTTTGAGGTGACAATAGAGAGATCGCACACCCATTTAATTATTTGGAAGTTTTGATAGTTTTTCCGTTGCAAAAAACTTTGTGCTATGCAATTGTTAATTAACTCAATTGATAGGTGTTAGAAAGTCCTTACAACAACCTTTTGATGAACCAGGATTAGACTTCCTCCTCATACCAAAACTTCACAACGAAAAATAAGTTGTCAAACTTTCGGTTATGTATTCTCTGTTGGTCCACAGACTCCCACACTGAAATATGGAAAGCAAGAAATAAGAACGAATTGAATCCTGATGTCGTTCGGCAACTCCTTTTAAAACGGGTTCACATCTTTTGTGCCTACGCCTAGTAAATTCCACATGTATATTGTCCCAGGCGCTCCACAAACCAATAGATGAGATATCTTTGACACACAGAAGTAAGCACAGTCGATGATCTCGGGAGATTCGGTCCTCTTTCAAACCCGCACCCCCACGGCTAGGGCTATAAATGGTTACGGGTATACCCGCATACCCATGAACCCATACCCTTCTAACCCATCACGGGTATGTGTTTTAATAACCATATAATCGTATACCCATATCCCCATATACTCGCCATCCATCGGGTAAGGTTATGGTTATTAGTATATCCATACTCGTCTTACCCGTATACCCGTATGTATATACTTATACATTATTACATGTATATATAATATATGTAATTTTATATAATATAAGACAACACACATGCATCATATCTAATATGAGAAAGCTATTTAACGGCAGAGGAACTTGCTGAATCAATAATGAATTGCAATTTAAAAAGTAGTATATTGATTGTTGATTGCAATCTAGAAAGTAATAAAAAAGAGACTAGTCGAGACTCAAGTAGCCGACAGGAAAATAGGAGTTGCGAACGTAATGTATAATGTATTAGTCTTTAAAATGATTGCTGATTGCAATCTAATAAATAATAAAAAAGATGTTATCGGCGAGAAACAAGGAGTCAATACGGAGTCTCGGTGACTAGTTGTCGTTGCGTTGATTAGTAGTTGACAATTGCAAATTGTAACTGAAAAAACAACTATAAAAAGAGCTACGAAGCAAGCAAACAAGATTCAATAGGAGACAAAGCAAACCCTAGTCGTCGGTCTAGGATGATGTTCACTTCTGTTTGTGTTCCACTTTTACTGTGAAGGCTATACAGTATACTCCAAATCTACCTACCACACTGCAGTCGACCCCGACTGGTCCAAGAGCAAACATGTCATGGTTCGCGATTCCTATCTCCATTGTCTCATATGAGGAGCATCGAGCATGACATCACATTAACCTTGTATTGCCAATCCAACTACACTGTGGTGTTTACCTTAGGTCGTGGTGGAAGCCTAGAAGATTTGAGTTATTTTGCCTACTACTATCTTCAGTGATATTTTTTGCCAAATAAAAATTTTGTGTGCTCCAAACAGGTTAACTATAGTTTGGTGTTACTTCATGTTTTCCAGAACTTTGCTTCTTTTAAATCTACTCTTTAGTTTTATTCTCTATATATCTATTCCATGAAGGAAGTCTGACTCTTGCATTCTTATTTCCTTGTAAACATGTTTTGGTCCTTCAATTCGTTTCTTGACTAGAAAATATATATTGTGATCATTTTAAAATTTTGTTATGTGTTTGTCTTGGATGTGTTAAGCCAAGATTTGTATTTTTGTTTTATGTTAGGTATTATGTCGGATCAAGTAGTTGAGGGACCTAATAAAATTGGGGGCACTAGTGGAACAGGATCTACTTATAATGCAACTCCTAGCAAACAAATGAGTGCGGATAAAATTGAAATTGAGCATCCATCCGAATCTCATAATGATGGTGGCAAACAAACTAAAAAAAGGTCTAGACAAACTACTACTGATGTTTGGAATCACTTTGTCAAAGTGAAGGATAATGGAGTGCCTAAAGCCAAATGCAACTATTGTAGTGCAATTTTGTCAAATAAGAGCAATGATGGAACTAGTTCTTTAAATACTCATGTGAGGAGGCAACACCCATCAAAATACTATGGCAAGGAAGTGCTTGGGCAAATGTTGTTAAATGCTGGAGAGAAGAAAAAGGATGGAACAATAGACATAAAAAAACCATACATTTCATCAAGTGGGAGATGTTGTTCTAGATTTTGATTTATTGGTAATAGTTTAAATTATGTTAATTTTTTATAGTGAACACACTATTCTTCTTTACAACATTATTTAAGTTGTCATGTTTTTGTATTATAATACATATTCTTGTTGTGTTATGTAGGCTTTCATCTTTATTCCTCACCAAGGCATCTAAAAGAATTAGTTGATGAAGCGATATGAAGTAAAATGAAGACTACTTTGTAATATGATGTAGACATTGATATTTGTAACAAGCATATAAGAATAGATTCTAATTTTATGTAGGTTCCCTATTTTGTGAGATGATTGATATTGTTTCAAATTATATGTATGGTTGGATAACAACTTCATGTTGCTTTCTTGGATTTTTGTTAAAAACGGATGAAACAATATTTTCATTGAATATTTTTTTTAGATTTGGTGTTTTATGCAGTTGCAAGAAGCAACCTACTTGATTTGGCACATAAAATAAACCTAAAACAAAAGATGAATAAGTATGAAGGCCTATTACATTGATTGAAAAGATTGCCTTTGTTGGGTTAACCTTTTATCTAATATCATAGATAATATGTTTGTGATTTTATCATGTATATTTGTTTATCAAAAACAGATTTTGGTGCTTAAAATCATCATATATAACATGTGCCATATGGATGATAAGTGATATTTTTTAGTTGTATGACTTTCATGAATAATATTACAATATGTGTCATTTTCCATCTACACCGAATGTTAATGGAATTACTATTATATTGTAAATTGTGTTATATTTCATACATACCCATATACCCATATCCGATCCTCAGACCCGGTGGGTACACGGTTATGGGTATGGTGCGGGTATCAGTTTTGGTTAGGCGGGTATATACCTATATCCATACCCACCTAACTAAAAGGATGAGGTTATGGGTATAGTCATATCCGCACCATACCCTACCTATTTACAGCCCTACCCACGGCGTGAGATGCTCAGAATTCCTTATCCAGGTCGCGCTTGAGGAGCCGGCATTTAAATAAATGCATTGACCAGGCGGGTCGCTTTACTTTGATTAACAAATGAATGGTCGAGCTGTTTGTGGAGCCATTTTATAACAGGAAGAAGTAGGGACTAGATGGAGAACCGGCCTCCCGCGTGCGGGCCGGTCTACTCACTGTTGGCCAGTTTATTTTGACTGCTGAAATAAACAGGAGCAAAGGCTACTCCTTCAAAGATCAAGATTAATATCACTAGCCACATGTCATGAGATGCTGCTAGCGCGCAGCAGCCTACTCCTCCTCGTACAACCAGGAACAGCAAATCCTAAAGCTTATTTTTATGCGTACTGGACGTCATTTTCTGCAGTTTTGTATATTCTTTCTCATGTAAAAAAGCAGAAAACACCTGTAAACAACAAAGCAGCCACGATATGTAGTTCATTTTTTTTTCTCATGCCACCGTACGCACATGGCCCCACGATATATAGTCCCCCATCAACGGAGGGATGAGTGGTGTTAAGTTAGTTAGGAGTCGTTCACGCTGTGAGAGCTTGAGAAGAAAAAGATCTAGGAGTAGGCTGTGACAGTACGCCCCAGGATCTGCTGGTCCTGATAAATCTAGCTAGGAGTAGGCTGCACCTTTGAAATAAGGTGCAGCAGATCAACACTCTGACAGTACTGACGTCAACCTCAGCCGTTCATGTTAGCATAAAAACGTGATACGTAAATATGTAAAGCTTAATCATGTGTACGGTTTAAGATCTTGATCATAAACTAGTCACTATTAAAGTAAAACGTACCCGTAGACATGGTTGAATACGGTGGTGAGATCTGCGGAGGTGATCTTCGGAGAAGTCCACGCCCGTGTTCGTCGTTCGCCACGAAAGACGTCTTCTCTCTCTTAGCCTATAGCCGTCAAGTGTGTTTTCCGTAAAGTGTGATTAACCCTAAGAGATGGATCTCAGGGTTATACTTATAGGCAGAGAGAGGGACGGATTTCCTGTATCCTTTAATCGCAGCCGTCCATCAAGGTTGTCATAATAATAGGAAAAGACTTCTAATAAAAACCCAATTCCTTTATCAATTCCAACCGTTTCCTATTAACCGCAATTGTTATATGGGCCACATAATGAAGATAATTAATGAATTTCGGAATACCAACAATCCCACAATAATAAGGATTGTGGAGTCCCAAAATATTCCCCAAAATATTCCAACAGTCTCCCACTTGGTCCATATGACAATTCTTTAATGGTGCTATATAGGAAAAACATAAGGCGCGCATAAATGCTGAAATAATATGCATAACGGGTTTACTTTTATTACATTGGTTAATGTGAATTATTGATGAGAGTCATAGCGGTTCTACATTAATTAAAGAACATAGTCCCTTCCATGTACCACTGACCAACAATCACATTAAACAATTCTGTATAGCGAAGCAATCATAAATGTCCCCTTAATGTCTTGAAAAGACTATTTCTATTATCATATATTGCAATAATATGTACATGATCAAATCATACTGTGAAACAGAAAAATTCAGAAGTTCCAATAATGAGTACTCAAATAATGTCATTACAAAAGCACATAACAATCCACAAATAAAGAAAAGCTAATGGTTATCCTCAAGACCCATGGTTTCTGCATGCTGCTTGAATGTCTTCGGAGGTAACCCTTTAGTAAATGGATCTGCTATATTTGAACACGTACTAATGTGCTCAATTGACACCCTCTTCTCCCGAATTTCTTCTTTAACTGATAGATATTTCATCTCCATATGCTTTATGCCTTTAGAATACCTATCATTCTTCGAAAAGAAAACTGCTGCGGCGTTATCACAGTGAATTTTCAGCGGCCTAGCAATAGAATCCATGACTCTAAGCCCTGAAATGAAATTCCGCAGCCATAAAGCTTGAACTGTAGCCTCAAAGCATGCTACAAATTCAGCCTCCATGGTGGATGATGCAATAATAGTTTGTTTGGCGCTCTTCCAGGAAATAGCACCTCCAGCTAATACAAACACATAACCAAAAGTGCTTTTCCGAGTATCCACACATCCTCCAAAATCTGAATCTGTGTAACCAATCACTTCAAGGTGATCACTATATCTGAATGTGAGCATTTGTTTCTTCGTTCCCTGTAAGTACCTCAACACTTTCTTTGCCGCTTTCCAATGATCAATGCCTGGATTGCTTTGATAACGTCCCAACATACCAACTGCAAAACTGATATCAGGTCTAGTGCAAACCTGTGCATACATCAAACTTCCTACAAGAGAAGCATAAGGAATATCTTTCATTCGATCACGTTCTAATTCAGTTTGAGGACATTGACTTAAGCTGAACTTATCCCCTTTCTGAATTGGAACAACATTAGAATCACATGACGCCATATTAAATCTTTCCAAAACTTTTTTGATATAAGTATTTTGAGACAATCCTAAAATCCTACATGACCTGTCACGGAATATTTCTATTCCTATCACATAAGAAGCCTCTCCCATATCTTTCATTTCAAAGTTTTGAGAAAGAAAATCTTTGGTTTCACGTAATAAACCAAGATCGCTGCTGGCAATAAGAATATCATCAACATATAGAACCAAAAATGCAAACTTACTCCCACTGATCTTTAGGTATATACATTGATCAACAATGTTTTCTGTAAACCCAAAGGTCGTAATGGTATTGTGAAACTTAATATACCATTGACGTGAAGCTTGCTTTAATCCATATATTGATTTCTTTAATAAACAGACCATGTTTTCCTTTCCATCTATAATGAAGCCTTCTGGCTGAGCCATGTAGACTTCTTCCTCTAAACTCCCATTTAGAAAAGCCATTTTCACATCCATCTGATGTAACTCTAAGTCAAAATGAGCTACTAAAGCCATAATGATTCGTAAAGAATCCTTTTTAGAAACTGGAGAAAATGTTTCATTATAATCAATGCCTTCTTTTTGATTAAAACCTTTGGCTACAAGTCTGGCTTTATGTCGTTCGATTTTACCAAGAGAGTCACGTTTGGTCTTAAAGACCCACTTGCACCCGACTCTCTTATACCCTTCAGGTAAATCGGCCAACTCCCAAACTTTGTTTGCAGCCATGGAGTTTATTTCATCACACATGGCATTAATCCATTTTTCAGAATCTTCAGATTTTATGGCTTGTGAATACGTAACCGGATCTTTATCCATCCCCATATTAAATTCACATTCTTGTAAATACAGCAAATAATCATCCGAAATGGCTGATTTCCTGCTTCTTGTAGATCTCCTTAATTCTACTGCAGGTGTTGCATTTACATTCGGTTCAATGACGTTATCAGGTACATTATGGAGTGCATGATCATTGACATTTTGTTCTACATTGTTGATTGGATCAAGATCATTAGGTGGAACGGTGTCAGTCGAGATTGAGGGCAAGGGGATTGGTATAGGTGCCCTTATTTCTCTAATGATTACTTCTCTAACTTTATCACTCCCACTGATTTCGCCATTCTCAATGAATTTAGCATTACCGGTTTCTACAATTCTAGCAGTATGATTAGGACAGTAAAATCTAAACCCCTTTGATCTTTCAGGATACCCAATGAAAAAACCGCTAATGGTTTTTGGATCGAGTTTCTTCTCATGTGGATTATAAATGCGTGCCTCTGCTGGACATCCCCATATATGTAAATGGCGTAAGCTGGGTTTCCATCCCTTCCACATCTCGAAAGGTGTCTTAGGGACAGCTTTACTGGGAACCCGATTTAAGATATACACAGCAGTCATAAGGGCATGCATCCACAAAGATATGGGCAGATTAGAAAAACACATCATACTCCTAACCATTTCTAGAAGTGTACGATTACGTCTCTCAGCTACAGCGTTCATCCACGGGGAATCGGGCATTGTGTATTGAGGGACAATTCCTAATTTTTCTAAGAGTTTAGCAAAAGGACTAGGACGTTTTCCTGATTCATCATATTTTCCATAAAATTCACCACCTCTATCAGACCTAATGATTTTCACCTTTTTACCTAATTGCCTCTCAACTTCAGTAATGTAAATTTGAACAACATTCACAGATTGAGATTTATCATGCAAAAGGTAAAGATAACAATAACGTGAATAATCATCTATAAAGGTAATAAAATATTTTTCTCCACCAAAAGATGGAACATCGAAAGGTCTGCATATGTCTGTGTGTATGATTTCGAGTAGTTCAGTGCTTCTTGTGGCTCCTTTCTTGGTCTGTTTGGTTTGCTTACCCTTAATGCAATCCACACAAACACCAAAATCAGTAAAATCAAGACTCGGAAGAATCTCATCTTTTACTAAACGACTAACTCTTTCTCTGGATATATGACCCAATCTTTTATGCCACAAAAACGCAGAACTTTCACTCGACCTACTTCGTTTCAAACCCACTTTAGGATGCAAGGTAACAAGAAGCGATTCAGAAAATGTATCATCAAGAAAAATTTGATATAAGCCATTAATCAAAATTCCTGAACCAAACAAACAGTTTTCCTTAAACAAACTGAAACGTCCACCACCAATTTCTAATGAAAAACCATCATTATCAAGTTTAGAAATGGAAATTAAATTCCTAGAAATGGAAGGTACATAAAGAGTTTACTCCAGATCTAAATAAAAACCAGAGTCTAATACTAAACGAAAAGTGCCAATGGCTTCTACTGGAGCTTTCACTCTATTTCCCATGTAAAGATAGGCTTCATTTGGACTTATGTTCCGGGTTGTAAGGAATCCCTGCATCGAGTTTGAAACATGAACATTAGAGCCAGAATCAATCCACCAAGTATTACAAGGTGCTTCTACAAAGTTTGATTCGAAACTACATACAAAAGCCAAAGGCTTACCTTTCTTTTCGAACCATTCTCTGCGCTTTATGCAATCTTTCTGAATGTGTCCAGGCTTCTTACAGAAGTGGCAATTATCATTCTTCCTTGCTTTCTTAGGTGCAGATTGGCCTGACTGATTGGATGGACTAGTCTTAATGCCCTTCCAATTTTTCTTACCGACTTTGTTCTTCCCGTACCCATTACCATGCATGTAATTTGCCTGAGCAACATGACCATTCTGCTGCTTAATTCGAGCCTCTTCCTGAACCAGTTTATTGGTCAGTTGATTCACATTCCACGTATCCTTAATCGTGTTATAGTGAATCTGAAAAGGACCATACTGGGGAGGCAGCGAGTTTAGGATGAATTGGACTAGGAACGAATCCGCAACAGTCATGCCCAATTTACCTAATTTTGCAGCCAGATTAGTCATATCAAGTACATGTTTCTGCATAGTTTTGGTACCATCATAACGGGCAGTCGTTAGTTCAGCCATAAGTTTTCCAGCAATTGCTTTATCAGCAACCTTAAAGCGTTCAGTGAGTATTCTTAAGTATTCCTTAGCAGTCAGATCTTCACTTTCAGAAATAGAAGACTTGATATTGCTAGCAGTGGTTAAGCGCATGAATTTCAAGCAAAGTTTATTAGCTCTAGTCCATGCATTAAAAGTTTTGATCTCACTTTCTGTTGAGGTAGTAGTAATATCTGCAGGCTTGTCTACTGTAAGTCCTGAGTCAATCTCAAGTACACCCAAGTAAAATTCAACATGTTCTTTCCACTCGATGTAATTAGTCCCATCTAGTTCGGGAACAGAGTTGACAAAAGAATTAAGACTAGCGGGTTGATGAACTGCATTATAGAAACATGTTCACAATAATTAATCTTTGAGGTGTAAACACATATAGACAAACATGACTAAGGTTTATGCATAAACGAGTGATTTAAACTAATAATCAAAGCAAGTATGGTATCTGTGGATATCCTATACCGACTTAATTACAAAAATAAAGCAACTCCATAATAGTTATTTTTACTTTTAATGCATTGACTACCTGTGGGTAATACATAATGCTAGTAAATAACCAACAATAAGTTTACTTAGTCGATATTCATTGCATTCTATGAGTCCACTGTGGTGAACTTCAAACAGTTATATGAACATCATATTCTTAAGAAAAGAAACATTCACGAACCGAAGTGAAATCACTGTGGTGATTATCAAAACAGTATAATGTGAATATTGCTCTTAAAGCATATTTTTCCATATATATGAAATATGAGTGAACAAACAGGTAAGGAAAAAACAAATTTTAACAGACCGGAACATGATAGGATAAAGTTCCAGGATCATTCATAAGGTGCGGAAACATCTAATAAAAGTTTTAATATCAATTTTATCCAACAATTATGCCCAAAAAAGGCCCTGAAATTACTTAAAACGTGATTTTGAGGGTCTAAACGGCCGAATTTGGCTAAAAAATGAAAAGTTTGTGGCATAGCGACAAATTTTGAAGATCTCGCCGTTTCCAATCAGAAAAAGTATATGTGCGTTAAAATCTGACACTGGTGGCCGAGATTGTGGAAAATTGATAAAACTGATATTTTCTCTTAATTAGGACTATGAGTATGATCTTAACGAAGCGACTGATACCACATGTTAGCATAAAAACGTGATACGTAAACATGTAAAGCTTAATCATGTGTACGGTTTAGGATCTTGATCATAAACTAGTCACTATTAAAGTAAAACGTACCCGTAGACATGGTTGAATACGGTGGTGAGATCTGCGGAGGTGATCTTCGGAGAAGTCCACGCCCGTGTTCGTCGTTCGCCACGAAAGACGTCTTCTCTCTCTTAGCCTATAGCCGTCAAGTGTATTTTCCGTAAAGTGTGATTAACCCTAAGAGATGGATCTCAGGGTTATACTTATAGGCAGAGAGAGGGACGGATTTCCTGTATCCTTTAATCGCAGCCGTCCATCAAGGTTGCCATAATAATAGGAAAAGACTTCTAATAAAAACTCAATTCCTTTATCAATTCCAACCGTTTCCTATTAACCGCAATTGTTATATGGGCCACATAATGAAGATAATTAATGAATTTCGGAATACCAACAATCCCACAATAATAAGGATTGTGGAGTCCCAAAATATTCCCCAAAATATTCCAACAGTTCATTCCAAAAGGACCTCCTTTTCCTTTAGAGATCAATATGTGCAGTGAAACACATATACGGATCTCTAAGGGCCCGTTTGTTTGGTTTGCAGGACTGGACTTTGAACATGATTTGTAAAGGCATGGCATAAGAAGGTATTTGTAAAACAAAAGATAGCTGTCTTCCTATACCATGTTTGGATACACACGGACAATGGTTTGGCATAACCTTTCCAGTTTCATCCTCCTCCTAATGGGCTTGTATGTGTTTTAGGTAGCTCATTGAATTCAGATATGCGCGCAGATGAAAGCAGTCTCCAACAATAGATGGAGTGTTGATTCTGATATTAGTTGTTGGTAGCTATGCTACGCATAAGCAGTCAATCGTCACTTATCCTTGCTGTGAGTAGCTTTTTTTTCTTTTTCAGTTGTTTACCACATGATTGCAAAACAAATCGGTTGCAATGTTCACGGTAATGGGAATAGGGAGTCCAGGAAATTAAGGAAGATGGCGTGGCCGTCATGGCCGCTCAGCGTCTCTTTCTAATAAAACAATAGATCTTTTTGACTTGATAACTATTGCAATGCCAGCATATGTTGACGATTGCGCGTGAGGGGAACGGCAGCCGAAGGGGCTACAGTTACTGAATACACCGGATAGAAATCAGACAACGACGAAAAAGGGAATTTTCGTTTAACACGAGAGGAGAGGAGGTCGATGACTCGATGCTTCTGCAACGACAGTGCCAGAATCAATAGACAGGAGGAGAGTCAGGACTTTGTTCGGGAGTCGGGGTCGAGCTTGGAGACGGGGGCGCAGCCGCGAAGGCATGTATGTATACCACGCGAGTCCCACCTAACCAGCACTCTTGCTCCCAACGGAATACAGTCCGATGTCTATTTTTCCCAAACCAAACGTAGGACAGTACTTATTAATAGGATTTAAGTTCCATCCTACGTTCGAGTCTCGTGACCAAACGTGGCCTAAGGGGAGGAATTCATTCATCCTAGCTCCCCATTCAGGCAAAGAAAGCAAGTACGGGAGTCCTTTACAAAGAATATACCCTTTCCTATCCCTATCCCAAAGTCCTAACCCCCTTTTTGAAAATGGACCAGGATGGGATTGGAGCTTGTCTTATTAGGCCACGTCTGCGTCACATCAACAAATCCAGTCTCGATCTAGTCCGGTTATGCACTTGCACGTTTGGTTAGAATCCCCATTTTGGGATTGGAGCTTGTCTTATTAGGCCACGTCTGCGCCACATCAACAAATCCAGTCTCGATCTAGTCCGATTATGCACTTGCACGTTTAGTTAGAATCCCCATTTTGAGATTTTATAATCCCAAAAGCAGGGCTATCTCAGTCCTGCCAGCAACAAGATTAGAAATCTCAGTCTGAATTAGACTATGTCTTTTGTGTATTTTGTTTTAAAAAAACACAAGTTACGAGGTCAGCCGGATTGGTTTGCCAAACAGGACTAAGTGGGAATTTCACCGGATGATGACTGGACTAATCTCAATCTGAATTTCATAATTCCAATAATCCCTAGTCCATTGCCGAAGAGGGCCTAAGGGATCCCGTTTGGCTTGAGAAGAGCTTCCGGCTTGCCAGGCCACTGATCGGACGGTTGGAACATTGGGGTTGGCATCATCTGTTTCCTTGACTAGTATAAGAAAGAAAGAAGTACGGCAAAGTTAACACCAATGATCGGGCCACCCCACCCCGTGACTTTGGATCAGTTGCCAATCCCTTTCGGATCCAAACCGTGTAAGATGACGCGTGAGTCGTCTGCATTTAAAACAGTCAAGCAGTTTGACGACTAATTTTCAGACAAGAAGAAAAGTAGGGAGTTGGATGGAGAGCAACTGAGCAAGCCTTTGCGAGTCTCCATCCACTAGACGAAGGTGAGAGATGCCGGGACGCAGTCATACACTAATGTTGGCCTGTTTATTTACATGCAGTACTCAACGTCGTTTTCTGGAGTTTGCATCTTATTTTTTTCTGTCTGGTCTTTGTTTATCCCATGCACCTATCAGTTGGCTCAACGGTTGGTTTGCTAGTCGCATATTTTGGGGTTCAATTCCCATCTAGGGATTTATTATATTGATAACTAAAGGTCCTGTATGGCGTGTGATGGAACTAATAGACACATTCACCTCAGAATACATAAAAATCAACTACCAACTCTCATTTTACATCAAGATTTCTCCGGCCGTAACCAGCAAACACCTGTTCATTTTTTCTCATGCCACATCAACGGAAGGTGAGGTGGTGTTAATTAGGCGTCGTTCTCGCAGTCGCTGTTAGAGTTCTACACCTTGAGAAGAGCTGATGCCGCCTCCTAAACGCCTCCTGAACTGTTAAAAGTTACCCCTGAAGCTTCCGGCTTGCCACGCCACTTATCGGCCGCCTGCTTCTGTTTTTCTTGCCGGCTGCGAGGACGAGTGGAACAGCGGGGTTGGTATATTCGGTTGCAGTTCCGTGACTAGTAACAAGACACGTATAAGAAAGAAATAAGCATGGAGGATGGAGCAAACGAGAACTGATTTCAGTCATTTCGGTGTGAATCATGATCGAGACGTGTAGTCAATTTTCGTTTGGTTACTTGGGCATTACGCCATGCAAGTCGTCGTATCAGAAGATCTTGTTCGCCGGCAAGTGCATAAAATTGAGGCTTGCTATACAAACCAAAAAGGGGATCAAAAATGTAATTCTTTTTTTTTTTTGGATTTGCATGGGCCGAAGCCCACCCCTTCTCCAAACAGGTGTCAGAGTCCGGATGACCTAAGAGGTTGGTAAATACAGCTGACCCGAGCAGAATCGAACCAGCGACCCTTCATGAGGGGCGCACTAGCTTGACCACCCGGGCTACGCTGGCTGGGTTAAAAATGTAATTCTTTTAAACATCATGTATGCATATCAACAAAATCATAAGAAGAAGAAATTTGTTACTTTTTTTTATTACACACACATAATATTGTCAAGAAACTAGTGTTGTCAACCACAGTATGAAGTTTTGTTTCTATTTGGTGGATCATATTTGCATTGTTATATCATACTGACTGTTGGGTTTATATTTTTTCTGATGTATCATATTTGCTTTATATGTTCAATTAGAGATTATTAATTCCAATTCATAAAGTATCCTTCAAATTTTGTATAATTGGGTAACTTATATGCACTACAAGCACGTTCATGATCAAATTATATAAATCATTGTATATATATTTTATTATTTGGGTATGACTTTTTTGGGCAAATTAATCGGAATGCCCCATATCCATTTTGTTCCTCTATGCTTGCTTGTAATATCACCATCTGAGGTTATGTTTATTGGGTCCATAATTTCATGTATACTATAACTTATATATCATTTGGGTACAATAATAGCCGCAAGCAGGTGGACGAATCTTATATAGCACACACCAAGATCAAACCCAAAGTACAATGTATTTAAGAATACTCTAATAAAGTAACCAATCAAGACTAGTATGTATATGAAATTGGATTTGTTTTGATGAAATTAAGATTGTAATAATGAAAAGAGTTGGATTAGGGTCGTAAGTGTTAATGGATGTAAACACTAGGGTGGTATGTGTTTTTCCACCTCTACTTGATATTCACTCATATAATAAGTATGAAAATGCATTTGTTGAGACCAGGTGAATCCATCTTTCAGCATTAAGAACAAAACCATGACAAATATCACTCCAATCTCAACATCACATTATCTAGGGATTGTACATCTATAGTCTCACAAAAACTATTTGAAATTATCATCAAGGGTCTAATCAGAATCCATCAAAATTTTGCATCCTAGATTCAAAGTTCTCTACACCCAAGATATGATAAACATATAAATTTCATGATCAGAAAAGAGTACAATAATAAAATAATTGATTATAAATGTAATGGTTCGTGCAATACTAGATGCAGTAAAGAGGGAAAAAATGAGTAGTAGGGCTACTCCCCGCACCCTAACAAGAAGACTAATCGCTCATAATAGTAGTAAAAAGATCAACAATGGAAGAAGGGAAGAAAGTCATGATGAAAGAGACACATAAGGAGAAGTCATGGTGTTCAGATGCCTATGTTCGAGGTTAGGGATGATGACGGTAGACACAGGAATAAGATCACGCTTTGATGTTCACCAGAGAAGGTCTTGGGTGTCGTATTCATTCCACAATTAAGATCAGTCTACTATAAGGAAGGAGTAGCAGGTTGACAATGATAGAGGTTGTCAATCGATGGAAATAAGCACCACGAGAATATCCTTTGTTGAGGTTTGAACCTTTGATACTTGGCAGAAGCAAAGGTGCATGCATCGTCTACCAATTGAAATGGTTGATAAAAGCTAGAGATGGAAGCTCGAGACTGATTTTGGCAACTTGGCGGCAGCTCCTTACCCTAGAGATCATGGTCTTGTATTTATAGGTGGATCACTAGGGTTTGAAACCATCCCCATCTATCTTGTAGTAAATTGGTCGGTCGCCATGAAGGTGAAGAGGCAATTATGTGAGGAAGATAATGGGCCTCATGACATTCACTATATTATCGGTAGATGAAGGGGCCAAGACGGTCATCGGTAGGCAGATAGAGTCGTTATCGCTTTTTGTAAGGTGTGAGAAGAAGTCTCATTGGAAGATGAAGTCAGCTTTTTCATCTGTAGGTAGAGCATAAAAAATTTATTGGTTGATGCATGCAGGGCTCAATTGATTATGTTCATTGGTAGATGAGTATTGGAGTTCCATCAGTAGATCATCCAGGGGTTCCATCATAAGGTAGATGCCAGATCTCCATTGGTAGGAGAAAATGTAGAACTTGTGTCGATAGGCAGGTGCACAATGATCATCAATATATGGCATGCAAGAATTTCTCAGATGATGAGTTTTGGGCTTCCGTCATTTGTCAAATGACATAAGGATAGAGTAAGTGAACCGATATTTTTTTAGGAAAATGCAAACCACCTCTCGGGGGTTGTTAGTGTGTGTTGTAGGGTATGCACCTATGAAGCATCTACTGATGGAATCATTAACCAATGAAAGCACAGATCAATGGGAATCTATTTCATTTATCAAAACTTCTTTGTGACTTCTAGTCGGTAAGATGAACCACCATCTTCTACACTAGTCCATATGATATGAATCTCAAACATGTCATGAAAATTAGAGGTTAGGATCAAAATCCTACAAATTAACACAAAATTAAGAAAACATTAATGTAAGCTAGTTCAAAATTAAAATGAAGGAAATGAATGCAAAACTAAGCTTAAAATGCAACTAAAACTAGGATGAATATGAATCATCAGATAACCTCAAACTTAAACATTACTCATCCTTGAGTAACATAAAATCTAAAATATTTACCAAATGAATACTTTCAACCCATGTGATTTCCTCACCTTCACATCATGTTCATCTCCCTACCACCTGACCCAACTTTTTGAGATCACAAAATACATTTATCCATGAGTTCGTTTCCATTTTTTCTTCCCAACAGAACTTTCCTCACCACTATCACTAATACCAATCATATCTAAGAGTTTTCATGAGAGTATAGATAATCCCACACAATAATAAGTAAGCATGTGATGTAACACTCGGGTGTTTGAAAATCATATCAAGATGAGACATTTCATTATGTCCCTAGGTAGAGAATAGAGAGAAGTGTGTGTATAAGGAAGATTAGAAACTCTCCTATATCTGACTTGAGATTGAATTTATATGTGCAAATATACACATTTCATGACATTTTTTTGCACATTGGCATCCTTATTGTTTGGTAGTTTTTCCCTATTACATAGAGAGGGGTATGGAAGAATTGGATAAGAGTAGGTAGGGGTGGGACACCCCCATAATTGGTGTTTGGCACTTTTTATGGATTTTAATTTTATTTTTTATGGACAAAACGTAAGAAGATGGAAGAAGTGTATAAGAGGGGTCAGATCACCATGCAACTTGCTTTACAATCTAGTGCATTGGGTTGTTCTCCTAGTCCTACTATGATCTAATAGTGACATGATGAGGGGGGAAATTATGATTCCATGAATTTCTTTGATTAGTCAATTAGAAGAACAATGTGTTTGATCCCTATCAATTCCTCAAACACTTGCCATCTTTTCTAGGAAAACATGATGTTTGGGTTCCTAGGCCACATAGGGTGATTTCTAGCCATTTGTTTGTTTCAAAAATTAGTCATTTTGAGGTGTTTCTTTGTGTAAGGGGAGTTATATGATTAAACAAGCATAGATGTAGATACAAAATCTGAATCTAAGATGGCTAGGTAATGGTTTTGATTACTCTAGAAAATAAAAACAAATAAAAATTAAGATAAATGCAATGTAATATAATGATGAGATCAAAAGTTACAAACAAATAGGTGTGCATAGAGAGTAGAATATATACCACCGACCCTCCACTCTGAACTTAGATATTTTCTCATCTTGAGCAAATACTAAATCCAAGATGGAGGGAAGAGTTGTGTTGTTTGAACATGAGCAGAGGTTTCTCTTTATTCAACAAAAGTCATTTACCAACAATCAATATTGTTAGAACTTATAATCTTGCCATAAGTTTTACTAACTAACTAAATGCAATTATGAAGTACAAAAATGAAAAAATAGCTAAAAATGAATGTAACACTTGGGTTTCCTTTTGAAGAGCACCTTTGTTTAACGTCGATGGCCCAATGCTTGAAGCTCAATCAAGAAATGTAAGGGGTGAGTGTGAGTGGTCAGTTGGCTTGAATATCAGTCATTTTGAAACAACATCTGATTCAATTGACATTTATTTTGAGTTCTTTAGTCTTCTCTCTTCAAATTATAATAGCTCCATGAGGACATGTGTGTTTGATGATGAATGGACACAGCCATTGGGTCCTGAGTTTTCTTGAAAAGAGATGGAGATGAGAGTTGTGCAATAATACTTGATCTCCCACTTATAGCCTCTTCAAGTGGCCGTCATGCCACATGTTTGTGCGTTCCTTGTAAATGTGTACATTGTCACATGTTTTTAGTTGTAGCTCTTCTTGTTCTTGTAGTTAAAATAGACAGTTTGATTTTACTGCACAAAGGTCAAAGTCAATCTATTTGATTGTCGATCTAGCCTTATGTTCAGATCCACTAGTAAGTGAGAAGACTTCCCATAATTGAGACAGAAAAGGGTAGTTCCCAAGGGGGTCTTGTAAGCATTTTAGTAAGTGTAGATTGCTTCATTCAGATTATGGGCCCAATTTTGTTGTGTCTTATCAACTATTTCTTGAGAATGTATTTGATTTAGTAATTAGAAACTTCTACTTGACCACTAGTTTGAGATAGTATAGAGTATATGCATGGAGATAGACATAGTACTTGCAAAAAGTTGCACTTGAGGAAGTGAGAGAATACATTAGAAATGGCAGTGTAGAGGACTCTAAAGTGTGCAAAGATAACATCTTTGAATAGCTTGATGACTGGCTTGGGTTGCTAGAAATTGTGGGGATAGCTTCAACCCATTTTGAAATATAATTAACAAAAATGAGGATGTTGGATAAGTCATAAAAGGAGGTAAATTGACTTATGTAATCCACATACCAAATGTTAAAGATCTCAACTTCCAGCCAAAAATTGAGTGGCATCTTATCGAACTTGGAAATATTATCTGATCTCTAACATTGGTCACATGATTTAACATAATTGAGCATCCATGAAGATATAGGTCCATAATAACCCACATTGAAGGATCTTAAATGTAGTCTTTTTGGATCTCATATGGCCCCCAGTTGGGCTAGCATGGCATTTCTCCAGAATAAGGTGAACTTCCTCTACATAGATGCAACAGTGCTAGGGGGCATCTGAACACAATCTAAATAGATAATGCTCATCCCAATAGTAATGATTAATGTGAGATATAAATTTTTATTATCATTTCCTATGCAATCAAGATGAAGGAATGATGCATCTAGATAGTTCATAGTATTAGTGTGCTATGAGTTGAAAGTGTATACCTTTAGCAAGTTTCATGAGGAAATGAGTCATTGATAGGGATAGTGGTGTTGTCTAGGATGTGTAGTTGGATAAGATTATCAAAAACATCATTTCAAGTTACTTTCTTGTCCTTCATTTCTAAAATCAAACTCTTTTAGCAATAAGATCCACCTGATTAATATGGGATTCACATCCTTCTTTGACATCAAATATCTGATAGTAGCATGATCAATGTAGACAATCACTTGTGTCCTATGGGATAGGAGAAAAACATGTCAAAAGCATAGACAATGGAGAGAAGATACTTTTTAGTGGTTGCTTAGTTTCTTTGTGAACCATCCAACGTCTTGCATGTGTAGTAGATGATGTGATGCTTCTCGTCAACATGTTACCCCAAAAATACACTTACAACATAGTCACTAGTGTTGGATCTAAGGGCTCTAGAGGGGGTGAATAGAGCTACAAAATTTCTCACAAAAAATATTATACCTTCAAATTATATCAATTAGGAGCAAAAGCTTTATGGCAATTTGAAATCCTATCTAACAAGCATAGCAAGGATGAGAGAGATTGATAGAAAGCACTTGACAAAGGGATGTAGAGTGGTTCCACACTTCAAACTAGAAGTGAGTCAGTCCACTACCTAAAGAGGTCAACCTCTAGGACTTTGCAAGTGGTTTTCTCTATTATATCACCATAGAGATTTATAGCAATAGACCACCAAAGGACTTACCCATCCAACCACAAGGTGATCTCCACCTTAACAAGGAACTTACCCACTTAGCTTAAATCTTCAGCCTTCACCTAGGTCTTACCCATTCAAGCTCAAGTCTTTTGCCTTGAAGGACTTTGCTTCTCCTCTTGGATCTTCAGCCTTTTCCTTCTCCTTCATTTGGAGAAGAACACCACCTCTTCATCAACCTTGAAGAGGAACAGCTATAGATCCTTCTTCACTCGATGGAGCTTGCTTCAATGTTTCTTCATGAGAGAAGGGGATAGGGAAGTAGTGGAAGATTGAGATCTTTACATGCACAAAGGTGAAGCTCTCTTACAATAATCCTAACTCACTCACAAATTACAAAATGATGTGTAAATTAGAGAGAGAAAGGGACTCAAGGAGTAGTAGCACACTCAACTATAGCAAGGACCTTGGAAGTAGTGAATGAGCAAACTTGGAATGAACTCCAAGTGGTCCTATTTATAGTTGGGGGTGCTCCTTTGAGTTGGGGAACACTTAGGGCCAAAATATATCTATTTTTTCTCAAGGAAATGGATCTATTTTCACCCAAACAAGTCACCAACAGTTAGAATCACTTTTTCTGCATTTTTAATACAATACATTCGGTCGAGTTTCAATAAAGGTAACTTGACCGATCGGCTAAAAGACAAACCAATTTTCAAACTATTGGTCGAGTTTGTCCTGGGAAACTCGAGCGATCAATTAAAATCACATTTGGTCAGTAAGCCATTCGGTCGAGTTCTATGATTGCATAACTCAACTGATCCACATCATCAGAGAATTGATCCAAGGGATTGATCAAGATTGAAACTCGACCAATGCACAATCTGTGATCAATTTTCTAATTTGATAAAAAAGTGATTAAAACTTAGTCTAAGGGTCCCACGTATTTTTCTCATCTTAGTTACAAGTCATATCATCAATACAAGTGATTACAAAATTCTTCTAAGGTCATTTAAAGGGATTTCCTTATTAGCACACTTGCATTGCATTTGACTGGAACTTTGACAAGCTAGAACTTGTGTAAATTGATTCTTTTCATGTACCTAAAACTTGAGATCAATCTTGAATACACATATTAGATACATGAATGTAATGGTTGAGTCATTATTAAAATATGGACAATGTATAACCTCTAGGTCAACATTCTTCCCCTTTTTGACAATGACAAACTATTCCTCAAACATATTGAAAAGAATGTTGGAAGTTATACCTTTGCCTTGTGAATTAGGGGGATTCAAGATTTGAACAATGTGAATTGCTCCCCCTAAATCTATACTTACTTTAACCTACATAGTTAGACTTTCTACACAAGGTAATATAACATGCATATACTATATGGTCCTTTAGCAAGTCACATGATAAAGCATATAATGAACAAGAAAAGGATCACATAAGCAATAAAGGCAATATGAATGAGTTTCAAAACAATGAAATTTCTCTCCCCCTTTTAACATTATCAAAAAGGAAGGGGGGTAGAAGAGCATACAAAGAAGTCTTCTCAAACACAACCAAGTAGATATCCAAACATGCAATCTCATATCATATATCAAACAGAGACGAGAGAAACACACAAGATAGGTCATAATCAAAATATGGTGAAAGATAGCACCAACTCATAAGATATAAATGATCAAAGAGTAAGAGTGCACAAAAGATAGATTACAACTCATGAAGCATGTTCTCATAACAATAACTACAAGCGAGAATCGATGAAAGCTAAAGATAAAATATTACATCTCAGATCATGTGCCCATATGTTTTTAATATAAAATAGCCTAGAAAGATATATATGAACAACAAACTAGACTAAAAACTAACAACATCTAGACATCTAAGCTATCTATGTCCATAGCATCATCATCATCCTCGGCATCAAGCTCATAGTCATCGTCTCTGTCTGAAGGTGCAGCAGCAGTGCCTTCATCACCGAAGTCACCAACAGAGCCATCACCATCATAATCATCATCCTCACCATCACCAGCATCCTCATCAGCATCAACAGTCTCATCATCAGCTTGGTCAAGCATCTCCTCATCCATAGAAGGACTGAAGCGACAACTGAGCCAACGAGCATTCTGCTCATCCCAAGTCATACCAAGATCATAAAGCTCATTGGCCTGAGGGAAGGAGGGACCAGAATCACCCAAACTGGCAAGCAGAGTGGACAAGGGGCCAATAGGTAATGGTAGGAAGACATGAGCAAGTCCACTAGCAGTAGAGGGTGTGGGAGCAGCAGTGAAAGGCTCAGGTGCATGGTAGAAGTGATTGTATGCATAGGATGCATAATCACTACCAGGGTATGGCTAGTAGGTGGGGAATGGGTGTGCATAGGATAAGTTCATGTTAGACATGATTGAACATAAATCATGGTGCAAATGCTCCTAGACCTGGAGGTTCTGTAGTGAAAGTCAGAGAATAGTGATTTCTGAGTGGTGAATTGGAAAAGACCACATATCAGAGTAGGATAAGGAGGATGGGTGCAACGGATGTTCTTTCCAGAGTCAAAGAAAGTATTGTGGTGGAGGATGTATCTAGACCACTTGACTCTGACATTCTCTAAGATGCAGTACATTATCACCGCAGTGTTCTTTACAATATTCATTTGGTTTTTCTTTAGATGGATGTTGTAGTTGACCACTAGGGCTAATATATGCTTCTTGATATCTAAGGAGGAGGAGGGTAGGGTGTTCTTCTTCTTATAGGGAACATTAGGTTTCTTCAAATAGCGATGGATATCAGGAAGAGTGGTCTCATTTTGTATGTAGAAACCTTCAAGGTCCAACAGGTCAAAATACTCACCATAATCCTTACGCCAGGTATCATTCTCATCGGCTCCTGAAAAGAAGTTGTTTAGGATATCCTTCGAGATTTGGAATTTCTTCCCGGTGATCATAGAAGTAAGAATAACTTGAGTATTCAGAGGGGGTACAAGGGAGTCGTAATTCCAACTCAAATTTGTGTAGAATTTGTGAACGACTTTCGTGCTTGACATAGAATTATGAAAACACTCACGCTTGACACCCAGGGCTGATAGGTGATGAACATAAAGTAATCTTGTCATTTGATCGATGATCGCTTGACGCCTAGGGCTAGTCTCAAAAAGGGCTCTAATAGGAAAAGGACTTCTAGGAAGAAGGTCCTTATACCGATTTACATCCTCAATTGAGACAAAGAGGGTCTCATCGAAAGGAATCAAGCAGGAAGATGAGGAGGATGGTGCATCGCTAGGGGCGGATCTCTTTCTTCTATGAGAAGCCATGGAGCCAAAAAGAAGGAGAAGAAGAGATCAGACGCACAAACCGCTCCACCAAAAATGTTCATACACCTAGGTTGAGCTAGGGGGAAGGTCTTCCTAGGTCGGATTAGGGCTAGGTTAGGGAAGAGAAGGTCAAGGGTTGAGAGCTTAGGGCTAGAAGAAGAGGAATCAGTCGACTATTCTCTAGTTGAGAGGGAGAATAGTCGACCAAACCCAACTTAAATTGGCTTCAACTCGCCGATTGGTCGAGTTCTGTGAGGTGGAAACTCAACCGATTGGTCATTTTTTAAAAAAGCTCTCAGCCATGGATCGTTCGATTTTGTCCTGGGGAAACTCGACCGATTAACCTAACCTAAAACCATCAAACTTAATTTCTATCCATTTGAATGCTAATTAAATTTATTTTTCAAGTCCATTATTTATATTAAACATACTTAGACACATATCACTCATCATTGGGTACTATTTTGCGATAAAACAAGTGTTTACAAAAAATACCCAAAAATAAGAGAAAAACAAGGCAAAATGAACATGAAAATCCAACTTTAAGCATATTAGCACTCAAGGATGATCAAGACAGATGCAAAACATATAGGATAGATGACAACAAGCTAGAAGGCATATCAGATTCATTCAAAGTAGTTATAAGAAATTTTGATCTAATAAAATTAAATTTCTCTCTAGCTAGAGGTTTAGTGAAAATGTCTACCAACTGATTTTTTGTGTCCACATGTGTGATATAAATATCCTTCTTGGCAATGTGATCACAAAGAAAGTGATGGCGAACCTCTATATGTTTATCTCTACTATGCAATATAGTATTGTAAGACAAGTTAATTGCACTAGTATTATCACAATAGATAGGTGAAGCATCAAAATGAATGTTAAAGTCTTAGAGCATTTGCTTCATCCATAGGACCTGGGCACAACAACTCCTGACTAAAATGTACTCAGCCTCTGTGGTTGATAATGTCACGGTGCTTTGTTTCTTGGAGAACCAAGACACCAAGCATGGTCCTAGGAGGAAACAAATGCCACTTGTGCACTTTCTATCAATCAACCAGCCTGCATAATCAACATCACTATAGGCAGTAAGAGTAAAGTCCCTTGACTTGGGATACCATAGTCTAAAATTTTGAGTTTTGGCTAAGTACCTTAGAATCCTCTTAACAACTATAAGATGAGATTTCTTAGGATTTGATTGAAATATAGCACACAAGCCAACACTAAACATTATGTCAGCTCTAGAGGCAGTTAAGTAAAGTAAACTTCCAATCATACCTCTATAGAAATTCTCATCTACCTTTTCACCTTCTTCATCTTTATCAAGTTTGGCGGTATTTGAAATGGGTGTGTCCATCGGCTTGTTGTTATCCATCCCAAAGTGCTTAAGTAGTTCACTTGTGTACTTGCCTTGGTTGATGAAGTTCCCATTCTTGGTTTGCTTGATTCGTAAGTTGAGGAAGAATGTGAGCTCACCCATCATACTCATATCAAATTCACTCTGCATAAGATCACTAAATTCTTTACAAATATCAAGGTTAGTTCCACCAAAAATGATACCATCAACATATGTTGGAATAATTAGAAAATTGTTAGAAGTGTGCTTTAGAAACAAGGTAGAATCCACTTTTCCCATGATATAACCATGATCTAACAAAAATTTCTTTAATTTCTCATACCAAGCTCTTGGTGCTTGTTTGAGTCCATAGAGAGCTTTTTGCAAGAAATAAACATGGTTAGGTAGATTATCATGTTCAAAGCCCGGAGGTTGTGCAACATAGACTTCCTCTTCAATTGTACCATTCAAAAACACACTTTTAACATCCATTTGATACAAAAAAAAAGTTTTATGACTAGAAAAAACAAGCAACATATGAATGGACTCAAGTCTAGCTACAGGTGCATATGTTTCATCAAAGTCGATACCTTCTTGTTGATTGTAGTCTTGAGCCAGTAACCTTGCTTTGTTTCTTACCACTTTGCCACTTTCATCTAGCTTGTTGTGGTAGACCCATTTGGTGCAAATGATCTTTCTATCACTTGGTCTTGGCACAAGGGTCCAAACATTGTTCTTATCAAATTGTTACAGCTCCTCTTGCATAGCTAGGATCCATTCTTCATCCCCAAGAGCTTCCTTGACATCTTTAGGCTCTAGTTGTGAGATGAAGGCGTTGTTGGCTTGTTATTTGTTGAATACTACCAGCGTTTTCACTCTTTCAAATGGATCACCTAAAATCATCTCCTTAAGATGATTATTTGCAAACTGGGGAGTTGGATCCTTCTTTTCATCATCTTTTTCTTGTTCTTGTGCAACCACCTCTTTTCCCTTTTGGGTTATGTTGAGTTCTTTAAGGATAGGAATTACTTCATATACAACATCATCATCTGGAAAAATGTCTTTGGGAATATAGGGGTTACTCTCAATAAACTTTACATTAATAGATTCTTCAACCTTAGCAAGATCAACATTATAAACTCTATATGCTCTTCTAGTAGTGCTATAGCCAAGAAAGAAAGCCTTATATGATTTTGGATCAAACTTGTCAAGAGAATCCTTCATATTCAAAACAAAACAGGGACATCTGAAAACATGGAAATACTCAACAGGATGCTTCCTACCACGCCATAGTTCATAGGAGGTTTTCTTAAGTGAGGGATGAGTGAAAACACAGTTTTTCACATAACAAGAGGTACTGACAGCTTCATCCCAAAAATTCTTAGGAGTATCAAACTCAAGAAGCATGGTCCTAGCCATCTCCTATAGAAGCCTATTCTTCCTCTCTACAAGCCCATTGTGTTGAGGTGCTCGAGGTAAAGAAAAGTTATGTGCACAACCCGACTCTTGACAAAAATGCTCAAAACGCTCATTTTGAAATTCTTCCCCATGGTCACTATGGATGGAACTAATCCGACAAGAAGCTTCATTCTCAACTCATTTGCAAAAACTAGAGAAAACATCAAGCATATCACTCTTTTAAATGAGAAAGAAGGTCCAAGTATATCTAGAGAAATCATTGACAATAACAAGGCAATACTTGGAACCATGAAGCGATTGTGTTCTCATTGGTCCAAATAGATCAATATGAAGAAGCTCAAGAGATCTCTTAGTGCTAAGGACTCCTTCGGATTTGAAGGAGGACTTGGTTTTCTTTCCTTGTATACAAGGTAGGCATTCTTCATCCTTTTCAAAATCCAATTTAGGAAGTCCCTTGACTAAGTCCTTTATGCTTAACTTCTTTAATTGATGCATATTTTCATGACCAAGCCAGCGGTGCCAAAGAGAAATATCATTCGAGTTGGCTATAAGGCATCTACCAACCACAGGCTTAATAGAGTTAAGAACAATAACATAAAGATTACCACTTCTAGTTCCCTTATATATAGCTTGGTAGGTGAGAGAATCTAGAATCAAACATTCAAAAGTAGTAAATAGTACAAGGTAACCATTATCACAAAGTTGACTAACACTTATTAAATTATGATGTAGGCTATCCATAAAAAGAACATTGTTGATGCATAAGGATTCACCTAAATCACCCTCACCTTCGACTTTACCTTTCTTATTGTCCCCAAAGGTGACAGATCTGATCTTTGTATTATGTTAAATCCTCAATTTATGCCCTAATCTCATGATTAGTGGAAATTGTGAGATTGGGGTGTAACATGCCAGTTGTCAGAGTATTCGAGGATGAATTTCTTGTGGAGTTTCCAGGTGTTCCCCTACCCTGAGAGATTGATTTTGAGATCAATCTGGTTCCTGAAAAGCAACTAATATCTCATACACCATACAGGATGGCACTGACGGAGATGGCAGAGTTGAAGAGACAACAACAAGAACTGTTTGACAAAGGTTTTATGAGGCAGAGTACATCATGTGGGGTTCTCTAGTGTTCTTTGTGAAGAAGAAGGACATATCCATGAGGTTGTGTATAAACTACAGACAATTGCACAAGGTGACGATAAAAAATAAGTATTCCTTGCTGAGGATAGATGACATGTTTGATCAGTTGTGTGGCACGACAGTGTTCTCAAAGATAGATCTGAGATCAAGTTATCATCAATTGAGGATCAAGAAGGATGACATACCCAAGTTTGCCTTTAGGACAAGGTATGGTCACTACGAGTTTATGGTTATGTCGTTTGGGCTAATGAATGCACTAGAAATATTCATGGATTTGATGAACATAGTGTTTCGAACGTTTCTTGGTCAATTTGTGGTGGTCTTCATAGATGACATATTGATATATAGTCGTGACAGTCAATAGCATGAACAACATCTTTGTCATACATTGACCGTGTTGAGGCAGCACCATCTTTATACTAAGTTTATCAAGTGTGAATTCTGGTTGAAGAAGGTAGCTTTCTTGGGGCATGTTATATCTGCTAAGGTAGTGTGTGTGGATCCTAAGAAAGTAGAGTATGTGATAGAGTGGGAACAGCCTAAGACGCCGACAGAAATGTGCAATTTTCTAGGTTTGGCAGGCTATGATTAGAGATTCATCAAGGACTTTGCTATTGCCTTACCCCTAACTAAGTTAACGAGGAAGGATGTACCGTTCGTTTGGGATGACATATGTCAACATGCATTTCATACGTTGAAGGAGAAGTTGACAAGTGCATTGATTCTGGTTTTTCCTAAGCAAGGAAAAGGATACGTCGTCTTTTGTGATGCGTCCAGGAATGGTTTGGGATGAGTGTTGATGCAGGACAAGCAAGTGGTTTCTTTTACTTCCTGACAGCTTAAGAAATATGAGAATTACCTGAAACATGACCTGGAGTTAGCATCGGTAGTCCATGCTTTGAAGATTTGGAGGCACTATCTGTATGGAGAGAAGTGTCAGATCTTCACCGATCACAAGAACCTGAAGTACATCTTTTCACAATAGGAGTTGAATTTGAGGCAACATCATTCGGTGGAGTTGATCAAAGACTATGACTGCATGATTGATTATCATCCAGGGAAGGTGAACCTCATAACTGATGTGTTGAGCAGGAAGTCTTCATCTTCGCCTATGGATAAAGTCCAATTGAATTCTTTGATGTACACAAGCGAGACATGTTGGTCTCTTTGCAGCAGATGAATGTTAAGTTGGAGATTTACTTACTAGCTGGTTTGTTGGCACATCTACAAGTGAAGCCTATGCTAAAACAACAAACTAGAGATGTGTAACAGACGGATACCATGATTTAGCAAATTCAATCAGAGTTCGGTAGTGAGAAGCATGAGGGCTTCCACGAGTCAGATGATGGGATAGTTTGTTACCATAACATGATAGTGGTTCCTGATGCTAATGACCTAAGGAGGATGGTGTTGGAGGAGGCTCATTGGTCCATGTATACTATGCATCTAGGAAGTATCAAGATGTATCATAATATGAAGGATATGTATTGTTGGCCAGACTTGAAGAAGGATGTGGATGAGTTCATTGCAAGATGTGCGGTATGTTAGCAAGTTAAAAATGAGCATCAGAAGCCTGTAGGAACATTGCAACCTTACCTATACCTCAGTGGAAATGGGATCATGTAACTATGGACTTTGTGGTTGGTCTGCCTAGGGTATTCAAAGGTTACGATTCCATTTAGGTGACCATTGACATGTTGCATCCAATGTTTCATGTGAGTATGTTGAGGAAGTGCCATCCAGATACAGAGTTTATGTTGTAGCCTGTGGAGGTAGATCTTGATGAGGATATGACCTATGTGGAAGGTCCAGTGTCGATCCTTGATCAGAGAGTGAAGAAGTTGAAGAGATAGGACCTTGTGATTGTAAAGGTTCTTTGGAATCACTGTGGTGTTGAGCAGGCTACGTGTAAGCTTGAGGAGGAGATGAGGATGAAGTATCCCTCCCTTTTCTCTTAGGATTTCGGGGGCGGAATCCCTTCTAGGGGTTTATGACTTGTAAGGACCTTGACCCACGTTTTGGGATAACCCTATTTGTTTTGCTTAAGCATGATGCATAGCACCTAACTCTAATCATCTGAGATGTAATTATGGCATGTCAGAAACTTGAGTTTCTTGTTTTGAGCTTGTTTGGTGGTTGTTTGTGTTTTTTGGTGAGGTTTTGGTGCAAATTGCAATTCACCCAGAGTTAGGGATTGATATGCAATTTTGTCACCTCTAGTGTGTTTCTTCTCTCTCTTGGTACCATCTAGAGGAGAGAGTGATATGGGCACCTTGTTTGGACCTTAGTTGTGTGGTGACACCCTTGTGGATGTATTGGACACATGTTTGAGGTGTACCTTGCACCTAGAAGTGTTGTCTCGGGATTGAGAACCTTGGAGAGGCCTTGTATCGGTTTTTGGGTGTCTTGGGTACCACCCTATCAATTTATGGGTGTGTGGAGATGTGGTATCGGGCAAGACAATGATATGTGACCTAGAGGGTGAGACATAGATCTTATCACCCTATTTGCATGGTGTTGTGCATGTGGCTCTTTTTCGTGGACAAGTGGTACCTAAGCTCCTAAGGTGGTGACACGTCTCCCATGATCCCTCCCTCGTCTCTCCTATATATATACCCCTTTCTCTCCATGCAAGAAAATCCTTTCGGTCATCTTTGCTTTCCTCATCCTTGGTGGATGACCTTAAGAAGCTAAGGGGTTAGGGGAGTCTCACTTGGAAGATTGGTGGATGAGTTCCAAGCTTGTGGTGTTTCCTTCATATTCTACCTTGGTGAGCCATGGTTTCTAGCTTTCTTTATTTCCTTCTTTCTTCTTCTTGGCCCTAGATCTTAGTCATCCTTCTTTCCTTCCCAAACCCTTCTAATCTTGGTTCCATCTTCTTCCTTGGAGGTGTTGTGGTGACCAAGCTTGGAAGGTCTTCTTCTACCTTGAGCTCGTGAAGCTTGGAGCTTGAATCTTAGTGGTGATCCTTGAGACGGATTATATAACTCTAAACCCTCTTTTTTATTATCACACCTCATATGCTATCTTGTTCTTTATCTCTATAACGTTATCCCTTGATTGTTAGTAGTTTTCTTAGTAGTTCGAATTCTATTTTGAAGAAAGGAGTCTTGCTTAGTTGCTTCCATGTGTTACACCTTCTAGATTTGCTTTAGATGCATGAAATTAGGTTGAAGATGACCAGGCCAATATGTTATGGAGGGTGGCTGTCATGATATGTGATGCCACTAACCGTCACACCTAGTGATAGGTCATCATGACCTTGGCAAGGCCCAGGTCGATATGTTATGATGGATGGTCGTCACGACCTTGAAAAACCCAAAAATCGATGTGAGGCAGCTAACTACTATGCTTGGAGAGGCTAGCCGTCATGATCCATGAAAATCCTAAACTGATATGACTCTTAACCGAGACACTTTGCAGTTGAGATGTGTTGTGACTGAGGTGCGTTGCTAGCCGATATGTGTTGTGAAGTGTTAGTTGTCATGGCCTTGGTCGTCACACCTTGGGGACGTAGCTGCCCAACCTGATGATAGCCCATCACGAATTAGACATTGTAGAGCCCATCACCTTTGGGAGGGCATTGTTGCCTAACATGTTGGTACTGTCACGCCTTGAGACGGTGTTTCTCGATACCCTGTTACCCTTCACACCCTTTACATGTGGTGACTGATACCCTCCTTGTATGAAGTGTAAACCAATACATCCTAAACCAATACCCCACCTAGATGAAGTTGCCTGACACATTTAGGGTTAACTTGACACTCTATGTTATAATGGCCCTAACTGATATCTTGTGATGGTGTTTAAGATACATCATGTTGGTGATAGGGTTACATGTTCATATGTGATACACTTTGGTTGTTGTGTGAGCAATAATAAGAGTTATGTTTCTATAACCTTTATTTCATGACATACCTTATATGAAGATGCATGGAAGTGATGATCTAAGGGTGTTTGTTGATCCAAACTTGTAAACCCTAATCAGGTAAAGAGAAACCCTAACCCTAAAATGTAATGTGCATGGCATGGTTTTTAAAAGGTGATAGTGTTGATGATGTATTTCTCTTTTTATTACAAGTTTCTAACCATGCAGGTAACACCAGTTGATGTACACATCTAGGTATGAGGTATGGTGGTTATGATTTGTTTGAATAAGCTCTGTGAGGCATAAAGTGTTGTTGACATCCTTTAAAGATAAGGTAAGTGGTCTTATGACCTTATGATGGCTTATTGCCTTGTATGAGATAATAATTTCCTCAGTGAGGAGATGAAGGAGTGTTACCCCAAGATATGTGATCCTTGTGATGAGAATTATGGTGAAGGGAAAGCATCAAGTGATGATGTGATGAGATCAAACTCTATGTGCTCAAATATGTTTGGTATTTGTTATGCCCTATTTATGTAGATTTTTTTTAGATGTTGTATGTTGTAACTTGATGGATGTTAAAATATTCTTAAATGATCCAATTAACCAATTTGAACTTAATCTTGTAGCTTGTCCCATTTCATAGATCCATTCAATGTTAGTACTTGTTGAATGGTGAAACAAGTTTAACTCGAAACACATATTGTTGAATATGCGGGGCGCAAGTTGAGGTATCTCCTTATGTCCTGAATGTATATGTATACACAGGATTGGCTGTGAGCCATACCTAGAAGATTATGACTTTGGACCGTAGCTCCATGAAATGTAACACATGATTGGTTGCATGCCATACCCTAGAAGAGTATGACTGTGAGCCGTAGCTCAATTCCACTAGCGTCGTGACCTGTACCAAGGTGGGCTAAATCTGCACAACTAGACTATATGTCGCTAGAAGCAGTTGACTTATGATGTCATTGCATGTTCACTCATACTGACTGAGGAAGGTGAGGTCGTGAATTCCAGCTCTTCCATTAGACCTTGTATGGCACCGATTCTGACTTATCAAGTGGTCAGTTGGATTTGGGTGGTACGACTCAAATCCTCGCGACATAATAAAATATGTAATCAGACGTGTAGTATAATTGTATACAACTAAAATATAGAAACATTAGATGAGGCCTTGCTTGATGTTTATAGAATATTGTTGATAGAAAATATATATATGTTCTTCATATTCCTTTTAAATTGTTAAGATATTTCATAATTCAGTAATAATTGCTCTTCCTATTAATAATGAATATCTTCTTCACATGGTTGTAGTTATATTGTTGTTTAGTTTATCTTATCTGTGATAATAATAGAGTTGGTGGAGAGTTATTTCTCCCGTTGAGATTTGGAATCTCACCCGGTGGGTTTCCTACACCCTTTTTAGGTGGATGAGCACGAAGAGGTAGAGATCGTGTAGCGAAGGTTGAGGAGCAGTAGCTGACTAGGTTGGAAGTGTTGTTGGATGTCTTTTACTGATAGAGTCCTACAGTCATTTCTATATACTCGGGTCATTGGGTATTTTTTGTAGACGCTTTATGGACGTGCTTTCGATATGTGGTTGGCTTGTGTGCCCTATTGTATATGGATGTAATGGATACATGTATATATGTTCTGGAATAGGATGCCTAGTAATAGGTTAATGGCACATATAGTAAGTGCTTTGAGGCATGAAAGCACCTATATGTAAAAGTTCTTACTGCTTGGCAGTTTAATAAAAATAGTTTTAAATTTTTACTGTTTTGCAGTAATCTATTCGTAAATCTTCTTCCACAGTTTTGTTTTGAGTAATCTCGCTTTTGTGTGGTGTAGGCTGTCACAAGTAGAGGGTACCACGACCGTGTTGGAGGAGGTATCCACGGGCGAGGTCACTCTGAGGTCATGTTGTCTTCAGCTCGCCATGATTATGGTGTTCACCATGTATGAGGTGGCCTTCAAGGGCCACAGTCGTGTTGATGGCCACGACTGTGGTCATTCATGTGTAAAATAAGTCGAGTCCTTGTTGATTTTTAGAGTCTTGATGAATAAATCACCACGGTCATTTTGCTAACCATGACCGAGCTCGAAAGCGCTGGCCACGGTCGTTATGAGGACCATGGTTGTGGGGTCTTCAGTGACCACAACCATTTTGTTGACCATGGTCGTGGTCGTTCATGTACTGTTTTGGTGACTTCCCTATAACTTTTGGATCTTAATTCCTCATGATTGTGGTGATTTTCCACAACTATTTTAGGGCTTCTTGTTGCTGATCTCCACTTCAACTTCTTCATTTAGCCTCCTTTTACTTTGAATTGGTTCTTGAGCATCCAACGAGAGCTCGGGGAAGAGGTAGGTCCAATCTTAGTGTGCAATAACCCAAAGATCTTCTTCATCTCTCTCCCATGAATGCATGCATAAGTGCCCTGAAATACACACAAAATGAGGCATAAGTGCATTTGTCATAAAAAATCATATTGGAGGAAATAGCTTGTAATTTACACTATTAATATGTGATTATAATGCAAAAAAACATGAGATGAAGCCCTAAGATAGAGCTGCATCATCACCCCAAACTTAAAAAGCATACTTGTCCTTAAGTATGCTCCAACTTTATCTCTCTTTCAATTCACTCAAGGATCAAAGATAATGCAATCATTGTGATGTTTATTGGCTAAAATGAGTTCACATGAGGAATTAGGCGTGCAATCCACTACTCACTACTCATTCTCATCTTTTCAAGTGTGAATCAAGCACGGAGCACAAGAACTTAGAATATGGATCATCATTCACATATGCAAGTAATACAATTTTTTATAATGATGTAGATAAACCGTATCATGCATAAAATACATTCAAAAGGTTAGGATCACAGTTTCACTTGCTAGAGTTACTTCATACACTTCATTCCATTGCTCATGACACACTTGACTTGTGTCGGGGGATGAGGGCTACAGTTGATTTACCCTAGCCCTACTAGGCATAAAAAGATAAGAAATGTTAAGCTTTAGTTTCATGATGAGGACAACATGATTCAAAAGTTTGGGATGGTAGGGCGGTACGCACCACCCTAACTTTGTCTCTCATTTTGTTTATGCATGTTCCACCTATTTTTGGATCATTTGACTTTTCTCTTTCTAGTGTATATTTCTTCTTTTTAGCATACATGCATACATGTAGTTTAATTACATGCATATTTGTGTAATTTTTCAAAAAGTTTGCTCTTTTTTCTCTTCCATGTCATGCATTGCATTTCCATGTAGATTTTGATAATTTTTTGTGTGTTTTAATTATATTTGCTACTTTATGTTTTAAACTACCCTAAAGTAGGTTTAGATGTTATTGAATGCAAATTGGCACCATTTTGGCCAATTTTGCCCAAATTTGAATGTTTTTGCCCAAAAGTATGTCTCAATTGAATCTCTATTTGTTGTGATGTAAAATGATTAAATCTTGGATAATGCAACTTGCTTTTGACGTTTGTCGCTAGAAGTAATCTTACGTATGAATTTTTCATGTGCTCCAACCCTCTCAAAATAATTGGCTATTTTTAATGAAAGAGTGATTCTTGCAAGTCTTGAATGTTTGGGTTTTATTTGTGGTATATGAAAAGGATGAAATCTACTATACTGTTCATTTTATGCATGACTCGTTTGATTGGTGAATGTTACATAGAATAACTTGCTTGAGTGAGATTATACATGGATTTCCACTACTTGTGACCCCTCTTTCATCTGACATTTCTTCCACCATCTTTTTACCTCTCTGCCTCATGAAAGGATGCCAAAGTGCACATATCAGCCTTGACCACCCCCAAAAAGTTTGAGGTGGTCATATCTTTACCTTCCTGCTGCACTCTTTCCATCATATTCCCTACATGCACCAAGGGCAAATAAAAGAAAAAGAAAAGAAAAAGTAAAAAAGAAACAAAGCGTGTTCATGTTTAAGAGCAACCAAATAAAGAAAAGATGAGTGTAAAAGCACTCCACCCCCATCTATATTTTCTCTACAAGAAAGGAGAATGTCAGTTCCCAACTCAAACTTTGGGATCCGGAGTTAGCTTGGGGATCCATTTCATCTTTGGGTTGGTCCCCTTAGGCTTGTAAGGACAATAAGTGGAATAATAATCATCACATTTGCAATAAGAACAAACCATAGGATTCTTAGTGTCCAAAGATTCTCCTACAAAGAAAGATATCTCCTTGATCTTTTTCTTACCTTTGGCCTTGCTCTTGCCCTTTGAGTCTCCCCCAACAAATCCCAAACCACTAATACCACTTTGTTGGGTAGAATGATCAAGGATTTCATTTAGTGAGTTTTCCCCTTTGAGGAATTTCTGCAAGGATTCTCTCAATATATGGTTATCATCATTCAAAGAAACAATAGTAGAAGATAAACTAGATATGTCATCCCTAGTATGCACAAGACCAGCCTCAAGACATAAAGCTTTAGTAATATATGAATCCTTTTCAAGAGAGAAAGAGCAACATTAACACTAGGAAACAAAGGTCTAGAAATAGATCATTTACTTGACTAAGAAACATAGCATTTTCAGATTTTAGCATTTGAATCGCTTTGAGATAAACAAATCTCTCTTCTCTATGAGCATCAATAAGAAACTTAAATTCAACATTTTCAGTTTTAAGCAATTCAAGTTCTTTTAGGCAATTTTGGTTCTCTTCCTTAAGATTTTCAATGTTCTTAAGGTAGATACCATTCTCAACTTCAACCCCATTGTAGTGGAGCTCAAGATCACGGTATTGCCCTTGCAAATTATCAATACTCTCAAGGTTGTTTTTCTCATTCAATTCCTAGATTTCAAGATTAGCATAAAGATCATCAATGATTTTTCCTAATTGTTTTCTTTTAGATTTACATTTAGCAAAAGAAGAACGAGTAGTAACAAGTATGTCAATAATAGCTTCTTCAGGCAATTCATGCAAACTTACCTCACTTACCTCACCAATTTCTTCACTTGTAGAGGCCATGAGTGTAAGGTGGCACTCTCCATCTTCTTCAGAGCTAGATCTGCTTGAAGATGAAGCTTCCCAAGCCGCATTAGCTGCATTCTTGTTTCTCTTTTCTTTCTTGTCCTTCCTCTTATGCTTGATTTCCTTCTTGTAATCCTCTTCTTTCCTAGAGCTTCTCTTGTGGTGAGACTTTCTTGAGTTTGGGCATTCACTCTTGTAGTGTCCCTTTTGACCACACTTGTAGCATCTTGGAGTAGAGGAGGAGGAGGCTTGCTTTCCCTTGAAGTGATTGCCCTTGTTTTAGTTGGCTTCATGCTCACTAGGGCCTTCATCTTCACTAGAAGAGGGGGAAGAAGTATGGAAAGAAAGTTGTTGTTGAAGGATGACAACCTCCACTTGTGCTTTAAAAGCACTATCTTTGATCTTCTTGGCTTACTTCTCTTCTTTCTTAGCTTCTTTTTCTTGCTTGTCAAGTCTAGGCTCATGGGCTTGAAGATTGCTAATGAGTTCTTCAGTTGGGATGTCACCAAGGCTCCTCACTTCTTCAATGGAGGTGACCTTTGACTCCCATCTCTTTGGAAGAGTTCTCAAGATCTTTGAGTTGATGACACCTCTATCCAATGTGGTGCCCAAAGCATCCAGCCCATTGATGATGACATTCAGCCTTAAATACATCTTCACAACACCTTCTTTCTTTCCCATCTTGAAGATCTCTAGGAGGCTGTTCAACATGTATATATTTGCCTCCTTGACTTGATTTGTGCCTTCATATGTGATGCACAGCTTGTCCCAAATCTCATAGGCGGTGTCCCATAATGAGATCTGATTGAACTCTGTGGGAGTGAGGGATGTGTAGAGGATACTAATGGCCTTTGCATTGAGTTGAGCCTCCTTAAGAGAAGCTTCACTCCATGTTGCAACAACTTTAGTTAGCTCTTTGTAAGGTGTGACCATCACCTTTCACATATCAAATTTCATCCCTTGAATGTAGAATTGCATCCTTCTCTTCCAATAGAGGAAGTTGGTGCCATCAAAGACCGGAGGATGCATGGAGAAGCCTCCCTCTAGGTTGAGTGAACCAAGTAGGTTGTCGCCCATCTTCTCGTCTCGTGGGAGATTGTTGGAGAAGATCCTTACCTCTGATACCACTTGTTGGATCTAAGGGATCTAGGGGGGGGTGAATAGAGCTACAAAATTTCTCACAAAATAGATTAGACCTTCAAATTATATCAATTAGGAGCAAAAGCTTTATGGCAATTTGAAGTCCTATCTAACAAGCATAGCAAAGATGGGAGAGATTGATAGCAATCACTTGACAAAGGAATGTAGAGTGTTCCACACTTCAAACTAGAAGTGAGTCAGTCCACTACCTAGAGAGGTCAACCTCTTGGACTTTGTAAGTGCTTTTCTCTATTACATCACCACAAAGATTTATAGAAATAGACCACCAAAGGACTTATCCATCCAACCATAAGGATATCTCCACCTTAACAAGGAACTTACCCACTTATCTTGAATCTTCAGCCTTCACCTAGGTCTTACCCATTCAAGCTCAAGTCCTCTGCCTTGAATGACTTTGCTTCTCCTCTTGAATCTTCAACCTTTGTCTTCTCCTTCACTTGAAGAAGATCACCACCTCTTCATCAACCTTGAAGAGGAACAGATACAACTCCTTCACTCGATGGAGCTTGCTTCAGCTTTTCTTCATGAGAGAAGGGGATAGGGAAGTAGTGGAAGATTGAGATCTTTACATGCACAAAGGTGGAGCTCTCTTACAATAATCCTAACTCACTCACAAATCATGAAAAGATGTGTTAACTAGAGAGCGAAAGGGGATCAAGGAGTAGTAGCACACTCAACTAAAGAAAGGACCTTGAAAGTAGTGAATGAGAAAACTTGGATTGAACTCCAAGGGGTCCTATTTATAGTTGGGGGTGCTCCTTTGAGTTGGGGAACACTTAGGGAAAAAATATAGCCATTTTTGTTCAAGGCAACAGATCTATTTTCACCCAAACAAGTCACCAACAGTTAGAATCACTTTTTCTACATTTTCCATACAGGACATTCGGCCGAGTTTCAATAAAGGTAACTTGACCGATCAGCTAAAAGACAAATCCAATTTTCAAACTATCGGTCGAGTTTGTCCTGGGAAACTTGATCGATCAGTTAAAATCACATTTGGTCAGTAAGCCATTCGATCGAGTTATGTGAATGCATAACTCGACCGATGCACATCATCAGAGAATTGATCTAAGGGATTGGTCGAGATTGAAACTCGATCGATCAGCAGTATGTGATCAATTTTCTAATTTGATAAAAAAGTGATTAAAACTTGGTACTAAGTGTCCCACATATTTTTATCATCTTAGTTACAAGTCATACCATCAATACAAGTGATTACAAAATTCTTCTAAGGTCATTTAAAGGGATTTCCTTATTAACACACTTGCATTGCATTTGACTTAAACTTTGACAAGCTAGGGCTTGTGTAAATTGATTCTTTTCATGTACCTAAAACCTAAGATCAATGTTGAATACACGTATTAGATACATGTGAATGGAATGGTTGAATCATTATCAAAATATGGACAATGTTTAACCTCTAGGTCAACAACTAGTATCATCCATGATCTCAAAAGGGAGAGACCAATCTGGGGCAAAGAGGATGGGGGTAGAAATGAGAGATTCTTTAAAGGTTTTGAATCTCTTCCTACAATTATAGTCAATGATGAAGTTCACATCCTTATTGATAAGTTTTTTAAGAGGCTTAGTGATATTTTTGAAGTTATGAAATGAATCTCCTATAGAATTTGACATGTCCTAGGAATGCCCAAACTTCTTTATCATAAATAGGAGGAGATATCCTACAAAATCACTTTGATCTTTGCCTTATCAACCTCAATGCCTCTAGAACTTACATGATGTCCTATAAGAATTCCGTCCTTCACCATAAAGTGGCACTTTTCCCAAATGAAGGACTATATGTACTTATTCACAACAATCATTAATTGGGAAAGATGGTGTAGGTATACGCCAAAAGAACCACCATGGATTGGGAAGTCATCCATGAAGGTTTCCATTTTCATCTCTATAAGGTTGGTGAAAATGGTATACATGAATGGTGTAAAGTGAAAGGTGTTGAATAGTCCAAAGGGCATCTAGTGGAAGGCATACATGACAAAGGGACTTGTGAAGGTAGTCTTTTCTTTATTGCTAGGGTGGATGGGTATATGGTAGAAGATAGAGTATCCATCCATGACATACAAGAATTATTGGTGTGAAAGTCTCTTAAATACTTGATTCAGAATAGAATGTGGGATGTGTTTCTTTCAAGTTGCATTGTTGATCTTGTGATAGTCGATGCACATGTACCACCCGATCATTGTGTGGGTGGGGATAAGCTCATTCTTTTTGTTCAAAACTACTTTAGTGACTGCTTTCTTTGGTAGAACTTGCATAGAAATCACCCTTAGTAAATTAGAAATGGGATAGATGATCCCAAAAAGAACTAGTTTTATCACCTCCTTGCACAGAACCTCCTTCAGAATCATATTCAACTCTAGTTGATGCTTGATGGAGTTCTTTTAGTTGTTGACCATATCAATTATATGCATGCATAGTGCTTGGCTCACTCCAGTTCTGTCCAGTCAATTGTAGCCTAATACCTTCGATCTCTTCCTCATTCCAGTCAACAACCTATCTTCTTGCTCGGTAGTGAGATCTGCATTAGTCTCATATAGGAAGACATAGTTTTAGTCCCTCAGGTAGAGGCTTCATGTAACATATCGAAACCTAGCATCTTGACTCTAGAAACTGTAATTTCATGATTAGGAAGTGTGTATGCTTGGTTCTTTAGTTTGACCAAACAAGGATGGAGTTATAATCTAATGTAGTTGTTTAGTTAATGCATGTAATGAGAATAGTTCAAAGTAACTGATTACATGTATAGGCTTGAATACAAATAAAACACATTAAAGGGCACTAGGTTCTATAATCAACATCAAATATCATGATACACTCATATTAACTTAATAACCTAAATATGTGTTAACATATAAGAGAGTACATGTATAAGAGAGTACATGAAATATGTCATATATGTTTCCTTTGCCAACTAATATACACATTATGACTAAGATAAGACTAGTGAGAGGTATAATGTGTTTAATACATGAAATGATATAACAAATGGAGTTTTCAGGTCCATGGATGTGGAAAATGTACCATCATTCATGAAAATAGAGGACCTAATATGTCAAATAAGTAAAGTACCTGATTCGTGCATTATAATAAAAGGTAAATCATTTGGCAATAATTTAAAGATAATATGATTCAATTTAATGAATGTTGTTGATGATGATTTATTGTTTTAATAAATATAAGGATAATGAGCCTAAAGCCTTTTTGTATTGTAACTCATAAAAGAAAGTCTCAAAAGTTGAATCTGGTATTAATCAAGTTCCTTGGGTCCAAATTAGCTTTGGTTCCAAGTTTGAGAGTAAATAGATAGTCCTAGATGCCTTAATTTCATTAAAGATAGAAAATATAAGTTATTGTTTAAAATATTTAATGATATAATTATGTACGCCAAAAGAGGAAATTAACCTATAATTTGGAACTACATGCCTTAATTTGCCTAGGTATCAATTTTATTTAGCATTGGGTGCTTAAAGATTCCTAAACTATATTAGGGAGGAAAGTGGTTAAAATACATTAGTTAAGTGAATTAAATTTTCTAATGTTTCTTGGATTTTACCGTTGTCATGTTGGTTTCCTAAAATATGAAAACTCATACTCTCTCTCATCCCTCAGATTTCAATCTAACCTTGTCAAAATAATGTTCTTCCTCACTTTCTTTCTTGGTTCACCCACTACAGTAACAAACCCCTCTCTAAATTTTGATCTCTCTCTCCTTTGTATATTTGGTCAAGATATTTTCACTATTATTTCCATTGTGTTTTCACAGATCAATTCATTCCTATTTTATCTAGGTCTTGTGCCTAAATCTATAAATCAATTCCATCTTTTTTGATCTCTAGTCCTTCCTCCCCACCAAAATTCACAAGCTTTGTAGTATATGTGGTCCTATAAAAAGAACACAATGGAAATCCTTATGGAGTATCCTGAAACCCTTCCCCCATATTTATTTCCCAAGAATGTTGTCCTTTTGTTTTGCCTAGTTTCCTTTCCAAGCACCAGGATTGGGTAAACATATTTTTATGAACTTGAGAGGGAATGCAATATTAAATTATAATATCAAAAAACTAACAATAAGATCAAACCATGAGATTTGTCTAGAATACCATTCATTTCCTTTACCAGACTAAAGGGAATTCGCCTGCACTACCCGACAAAAGATCACAACCAATCCTATTTTTCAAGCCAAGGAGGACCACCTATCTGTTTATTTGATGGTTGTTGATTCACACCTTTAAATGCCTCTAGATCACTTCTTCAACCAAAGAACAAAATTGGGTGATTGAAGATTATATAAATGCTTGAAATATTTTCCAATTGAGCTTCCCTAACCTGAGCAATATGAATCAGTAAAATACTTGATATTTAATTAAGGACAAAATAGCACCATAATACTTGATATTTAATTAAGCACAACATAACATTTAAGTTGAATAATGACTCAACCAATTATCAACATATAAAAAACTTAAATTTACTAACTTTAAGCTAAGCTATATGACATGTTTCTCTAGAAAATGGGTTAGGTAAAATTGAAAAATGTTAACATACATAAAACATGATATATCTTAAATGTAAAATAACAATCATATGAAAGATGACAAAGTTAGAAGCAGATGTCAGATGTGACACGTTAAATCGATATGCTTTTTGCTAAACTGATATACCTATCATGATGTGCCTTGTTATGACCTAGTAGTGACTAGTGAGGAAGAGTGTTGGATCATGAGTCTTTTAGTTGAGTATGGACGTCAACATGGATAACCCTAATCCGACACACATGCAATCAGATACACCCTATCCCGATACATCTAGAGTAGAAGTGAGGAGTACCTTCCCTTGAGGCTTTGACCGATACCCTAGTTGTTGGTATGGCCAATATCCCATGATGGTGAAGGTGGTCGATATCTGAAGAGATACATAGGTCGATACCCTTCGAGATAGTATGACCGATACACCCTCTTATGTACCTCTAATCATTATCATTTGTGGTGCCCGATACCAAGTGATGATAAAATGATACCAAGTGATAATAAATTGATACCAAGTGATGATAAACCAATACCAAATGATGATAAACTGATACTCACCTTGAGATTGGTAGGTCGATACCCTACTTAGGTTGGTTGCCCGATACCTAGAGTTAATTGATACCCTTACCCTAACTGATACCCTATGTGATGTGTCGTGATGCATCTTGTTGATGTTAGGGTCACATGGTGTGATGTGATACCCTTTGGTGTAATCATGTGTATGATGTTGAAAGCTAACTCTCTCTTTACATGCTTCATAATAATGATAGAAATATGTTTCCACATATTCTAAATATACTACATAATGATGAAGGAAGTGATGATCTAAAGATGGTTGTTGATCCAACCTTGCAAACCCTAATAAATTAAAGGAGGAAACCTTAACCCTAAAAGATGTGATGTGCTTTGTAGGACATGGATTCTACAAGTTGAGAGTATCAGTTATGCATTGATTCTCTTGTTATATGTTTCTAATCATGCAAGTAAACAATGTTATGCATAGCCAGGTATGAGCTATGATGTTTATTATATGTTGGAATAAGCCTTGAGAGGAAAAAGTGTTATGATAACTCCAAGAGAAGAGTTAATGGTGTTATGACTTGGTGATGGCTACTTGCCTGATGTGAAATTGATAGTTTCTCTCAAAGATGAGATGAGGGGTTGATACCCTAAGATATGTAATCATGGTGATGGACATTACTCCTTGTGATGGACATTGGTCTTGGTGATGGACATTGGTCCTTGTGATGGACATTGGTCCTGGTGATGGATATTGGTCCTTGTGATGGACATGTAATGAATAACTGGCATAGAGTGATAATGTGGTCCTTATATATGTTTAAGTATGTTTTAGTGATACCTCAAACCCTACTTTTGTAGAATTTGCTTTTGGTTTGTACATTATAACTTGATTGATACTACATGTCATATTTATTGGTCTAATTAATTAAGTGGAATCTAATAGTATAGTTTGCCCTGTGCCATAGACCCATTCAGTGTCAGCAATAGTTGGATGGTGAAATGAGTTTAACTCAGAGCACATATTTTTAAATATGCGGGGTACAAGTTGTGTAATTTCCTTGTATCCTTAATCCTAGATGATGTGCAGACAAACATGTGTGTGTTGATCTCATTATTATATGGATGACCATGTATGAGCCACTCCTTTTGTTAGAATGGCCATGTGTGATCATGTTCTTCTAGCGTCATACATGTACCAAGGTGGGCTAGTTATAATTATATATGTGGATGGCCATGCGTGAGCCAATCCATAATCTTGACTATATGTCATTGTTGTAGTTGATTGATATGTCTCTGTAGTGTTCTCTCTTGTGCTAACCAAGAGGTGTGGCAAGTTCATGGATTTCGACTCTTCCATTAGATCTTGTATGGCACCGAGTTTGACGTATCAAGTGGTCGGTTGGATTTGGGTGGTACAACTCTAATCCTCATGGCATAATGAAATATGTAATCATCTGTGTAGTATAATTGTATAGGATCAAATATGAAAACATTTGTTGAGGCCTTGCTTGATCTTATACAATGTTGTTGATAGAAAAGTATACATGTTCTTCATATTCCTTTTAAATTATTAAGATGTTCCATAACTCAAACAATAAATGCTCTTCATGTTAATAGTCATTGCCTACTTCATCTTTATTGTATTTATACTGCTACTCAGTTTATCTTATATGTGATAATAATAGAGTTGGTGGTGATTTATATCTCCTGATGAGATTAGGAATCTCACCTTGTGGGTTTCCCAGACCCTTTTTAGGTGTATTAGCATGAAAAGGTAGAGATCATGCAGAGGAGGTTGAGCAACAGCAAGAGGAGCAATAGCTGATAAGGTTGGAAGTGTTACTGGGTGTCTTTTGTTAATAGAGTCCTAGAGTCGTCCTTGTACACTTGGGTCTTTGGGATTCATTTTGAAGACATTTTGTGATTGTGCTTTTCTTATGTGGTTGGTTTGTATACCTGTGATGAATAGTTCTGGTGGACATATGTAAATGTACTTTTGGAACAGTCCCTTTGATAACATGTTGATGACATGCCTGGAGTATGCTTTGTGGCATAAAAGGATTTATGAACAAAGTTTCTAGCTGTTTATGGTTTTATGAAAATGGTTTTAGTTCTTAGTGTTTTCTGCTAATACATTTGTTAATCTCTCTTCTGTGGTTTTGTTTTGAGTAATCTCATTTTGTGTGGCTCGAGGCGTCACACTATGTGACCGAAGACACAAGAGTGGTCCAAGTGACCAAAACCATCCAGTCTACTTCATTTGAACAAAGGTTACATCTAGGTCTCCAATAACTTAGAACACATCATAAGATGATCTTAAAGAGGAAAACCATTCACAAAATCGAATGTAACAAGTGATTATCTTCTTGTAAAATGGAACCATAAGGAAGGAAAACATAAGAGAGAAGACATGATCAAAACCCTAGAAATTTGATCACTACTCATACGGAGATCAAACTATAAAAAGAAGGATATAACCATGCATTCAACACTTGAAAAGGGGAGACTTAAGCCTCCATCATCATCAAAGTAATCAAAACATCACCAAAAGATCAAACCAAAGCTTTATGAGCATGCATGCAAGCACCATATTAAAATCAACATGTGATCTATGCAACACAAATGAAATCTCAAGGTGAAGATCATGAAATTAGAACCAAACTTTTTTCATACAATATGATAGAACCAAAAAAACCAAGGCAACTAAAACTAGGGTTGAGTTGCATGTGACACCACCATTGTATTCATCATGAACATTTCGGGTAGGTGAATTAGGGTCTAGATAAAGGAACAAGATACATGCATGATAATCATAGAAACAAAACCCTAATCAAGATATCATCATCAACAACAAGTAATCACGTTTTAGATCAAGTTGCTTGTATAATTTAAGTGCCATAATAGTAGAGAGAAAGTTATATCACCCACCTTAGATGATGTTTGCACTACCTCCAAAAAAAGCTCCAAAAGCAAGAGAGAAAACCCTAGCTTTGATCTCCTCCACAATCAAGCTAGTCACCACCTCAAAAGAGAAGGAGAAACACTAGGTTAAAGGGAAAGAAAGAGAACTAAGAACTCAAGGTTGAAGAGAACAAAAGAAGGAGAAATGGAGAAGATCTTCATCTCACTCAGGTGATACCATGGAGAACCATGGATTTGACCTCTATGAAGAGATGTCTCTCAAAATACCACCATGGAAAACCATGGATTCGACCATGAGAAGAAAAAGGAGATCGGCTTTTGCAATAAAATGAAATCAAGAGGTGGAATCACTTACCAAAGTTCAAGGAATCACCAAAGATCACCAAGGAAGAGTATCTCCAAGCTTGGATCACCACATGCAAGGGATCTCAGCCACCAAGATCCAAAGATAAGCTTCTCCTCACCACTAGTCACACTAGCGCCAAGAACAAGATGGAAGAGAGAAAGAGGAAGGCTAAAAGAGACACTTGCATGTGTAGGAGAGAGGTTATATACTTAAGAGTATGAGAGAGATGGAAGGATGAGGTGTAATGCACATAAGTGCCACACATCAACCAAAGAACCAACATGCACCCACTAGAACCATGCAAGCATTACGGTCGTGAAAAATAAGAAAATGAAGTGATCTCACTTGGTCATGTATGACCATTAGTCACAAGAAAGTCAATGTCACAAAGATCATGGTCTCAAAGAAACCAAGATACCCACACTTCAAGAGACCTAAACCCTAGGTCAAGCGACCCAAGAGAGAGATCCAAACCCATGCGACCGTTGGGATCTCAAAGCATCATCAAGATATCATGCTACTATAGAGAAAATGCCTAGAATCAACAAGGATGGTCATTGAACACCAAGAATGTGTCGCCCCGTGTCACAAAAGTTAGATTACTCAAAATAAAACTACGGAAGAAAGATTAAACAAACAGATTACTCGAAAATACTAAAAATTAAAACGGTTACCCTAAAATTGTCAAACAGCAAAACCTTTACATATGAGTCCTTTCATGCCTCAAAGAACTTATTGCGTGTGCCATCAGCCTATTGCCAGAAAACATGTTCCAGAACATATATACATATATCCACTACATCTGTACATAAAAGGGCACACAAGCCCACCACATATCAAAAGCATGTCTACGAAACATCCTCATAGACTCGAGTATACAAGGATGACTCTAGGACTCTAACAACAAAAGACATCCACCAGCACTTCCAACCTTATCAGATACTGTCTTTCTTACTACTCTTCAACCTCCACTTTACGATCTCTACCTCCTTGTACACGTCCATCTAAAAAGGATGTGGGAAACCCATGGGGTGAGATTCTAAATCTTAGTGGGAGATATAACTCTCCGCCAACTCTATTATTATAACAGATAAGATGATTAAAGTATGCTGTAAAGTGACAACTATAAGAAGCAGGTAATCATTACTAATAGGATGAGCAATTACGATTGGATTATGAAACATCTTAACATTATAAAAGGAATATGAAGAACATGTATATTTCCTACCAACAATACTACACAAAATCAAGCAAGGCCTCATCCAATGTTTCTGTATTTGATCCTATACAAGTATACTACATGATTGTTTACATATTTTATTATGCCCCAAAGATTTGAGCCATACCACCCAAATCCAACTGACCACTACTAAGTCAAAATTGGTGCCATACTAGGTCTAGTGGAAGAGCCAGAATCCACAACCTCACCAAACCTCATGGTCAGTACATGAGTGAATCTTGTAGTGACATCATCAGTCCGACTGCTTCCAGTGACATATAGTCTAGATGTGCAAACCTAGCCCGCCTTGGTACAGTTCACGGTTCTAGTGAAGTTGAGCTAGGGCTCATAGCCACACTCTTCACGGGGTATGGCCCACAGCCAATTCTGTGTCACATATCACTGAGCTACTGTCCAAAGTCACACTCTTTCTAGGGTATAGCCTGTAGCCAATCATGTGTCACATAACTTATATGTAAGGGGATATTCATCCTCACCCCTACATATTCAAAAATATGCGCTCCAAGTTAAACTCGTTTCACCATCCAACAAATACTGACACTGAATGGATCTATGGCACAGGGCAAGCTACATGATTAGGTTCCACTTGATTAGATAGGTCATTTAAGTGTCTTTTAGCATCAATCAAGTTACAACACATAAACTTTAAATAGGTTCTACAAAAATAAGGGTGTAGCACATTACTAGAACATATTTGAGCATATAAGGTGTGATCTCATCACATTATCACTTGATGTTTTCCAATCACCATATTTCTCATCACAAGGACCACATACTTTGGGGTAGCAACTCCTCATCTCATTAGTGAGGATCTCATATAAGGCAATAAGCCATCACTAGGTCATAAGACCCATTGACCTCCTCTTTCTGTGTTACTAACATCACATATGCCACATAAGGCACATTCAATCATACCATAAACACCATAGCTCTTATCTAGCTATGTATCAACTTGTGTTACCAACATGGTTAGAGACTTGTAACAAGAAAGATAATACTTCATTACCACTACCATTTCATGAGGATTGAAGTCATTCACATTACATCATTAGGGTTAGTGTCCTCTTTAATTGATTAGGGTTTACAAGGTTGGATCAACAATAAACTACAGATCATCCACTTCCATTATCACTCATAGATTATGTTATGAAATTAAAGGTCATAGAAACAACACTCCTATATTATTCATACAACCACCCCCATAGGGTATCACATCATATCAGGTAACCCTATCAACAACATGATGCAACATGACTACCACTACAAGTTATCGGTTTAGACTATCATATAGCGTATCAGTTTAGACCATCTTAGTGTATCGGTTGATACTTGCCATAGGGTGTCAACTTGCCATCATCATAACATGTCGACTACCTCTATGCAAGGGACAAGGGCTAATTTCCCCAAGGTATGTTGGCTTAGCCCTACTGAAAGTGTGATGGGCTGAACTACTTAAAGGTGTGATGGGCTACTCTACTTGAAGGTGTGAAGGGCTGTTAGGGTTAGGGCTTCAGCAAGGCATCACGGTTGACTTCCTTAAGGTGTATCAGGAAACCCTACATGAAAGTGTGTCAGTCCCTCACTCAACCAGAGTGTCATAGTTTGGCACTCAAACATACCAGCTCATAAGGTATCCTCATGGTCATGATAGATAACACCCTCCAAGCATATCGGTTTGCAAATATATCCGTTTAGGCACTTCTAGGACATGACGGGCTAGCTCCATCAAAGCATGTCGACCTAAGCAAACATATCAGTCTAGCATCCCCTATGTCATGACAACTTGTCACATGGTGTGTCAGTCTATGCACCACAAGTCATGACGACCACCCACAACATAGTGCATGCGTGTGTCAACTTATCATCTTCAACCTTATAAAACTCGGTCACTAATCCATCTACTAACATGGCAAGAAGGTGCAAGACTTAGGAAACAACTTAAAATGAAACTCCTTCATAAAAATAATTCTTAAAACCACCAACAACTACTAGCTTACATGAGATAAACAATCTAGAGATGAAGAACAACATAAGAATATGAAGAGTGAAAATAACAAAGGATATTAAGAGTTATATAACCCGCCTCAAAGATCACGACCAAGATCAAAGCTTCAAGGTCAAGCTTCAAGCTCACAAGCTCAAGGTAGAAGATGATCCACCAAACTTTATCACCACTACACCTCCAAGGAAGAAGATGAGACTTAGGTTAAGATGGCTCAAAATATAAATAAGGTATCCAAGATCCATGGCCGAGAAGAAGAAGAAGAAAGCTAGGAAACATAGTTTACCAAGGTAGAAGATGGAAGATGATCAAGGAACTCCACAACTTGGGACTCATCCTCCAAGATCCAAGAGAACCTCCCAAGATCCTTAAGATCATCAAGATCGTTCACCAAGAAGGAGAGAAAGAAAGAATGGCCAAAAGGATCCTTTTTCTTGGAGATAAAGAAGATTATATACAAGGGGGATGAGAGAGGGATCATGGAGGAGGTGTCATCACCTTAGAAGCTTAGGTGACACTTGTCCACGAAAAAGGATCCACATGCAACAACATGCAAGACATGGTGATATGGTATAGGTTAGGACTCGCTCTCTTGGTCTCCTACCAAGGTCATGCCCGACATGCCAAAACCCTTCAAACTCACAAACTAATAGGGAATAACCCTACACACTCACAAACTGATAGGGAACAACCCTACACACTCAAAAACCGATAGGAAACAAACCTACACACTCACAAACCAATAGGACACAACTCTACACACTCAAAAATTAATAGGGAACAACCCTACATACTCAAAAACTGTCAAACAGCCTCTCCAAGGCTCTCCAACCTGAGATAACACATCTAGGTGTAAGGCACAACCTCAGTCATGTGTTTAAAACATCACCAAGTATGTCACCACACAACCAAGCCGCAAACAAGGTGCTGATCTCTCTCTCTCCTCTAGATGATGCCAAGACTAGAGATGGCAAACTTGCACATCAACCCCTACTCTAGGTAAATTACAAATTTGCACCAAAACCATACCACAAAAACACAAGAATCATTCAAACAAGCTCAAACGTGAAATTCAAGCTTTCTAGATGCCCTTATTACATCTCAGATGATTAGAGCAAGGTTCTCAGAAACATACATAAGAAAAACAAATAGGGTTATCCTAAAATGTTGGTCAGGGTCCTTACAAGCCATAAACCCCTAATAGGGATTTCACCTCTGAAATCGTAAGAGATAAGGGAGGGATACTTCTTCCTCATCTCTCCTTTGAGCTACCATGTGGATTCCTCAACACCACTATGATGCCAAAGAACCTTCACAAGCACAAGGTCCTTCCTCTTCATCTTCTTTACTCTCTGGTCAAGGATCAACACTAAACCTTCCACATAGGTCATATCCTCATTAAGATCTACCTCCACAAGCTGCAATACTAGCTCTGTATCTAGATGGCAATTCCTCAACAAGCTCACATGAAACACTGGATGCAACATGTGCAACTCAGCTCGCAACTCCAACTTATAGGTCACCTTCCGAACACGTGCTACGACTGGGTAAGGTCGGAGCCAACTTACCCTTCTTCCCAAACCTTAGAACACCTTTCCAAGGAGAGACTTTCAAATATACATTGTCTCCCACTTGGAACTCCAAGGGTCTATGATGGTTATCTACATATGACTCTTGTTTGTCCTATGTTGCCTTTAACTATTGATGGATTACCTTGATCTTCTCTATTGTCTACTGTACAAGCTCAGGACCAAGAATTTGATACTCGCATGTCTCGTACCAACACAATGGAGATTTGCAACGATTCCAATACAATGCCTCATAAGGTGCCATGTCGATACTACTCTGATAGCTATTATTGTAGGTGAACTCTATCAAACTAAGATGTATATCCCAACTTCCTAAAAACTAAAGAACATAGTCCCTCAACAGATCCTCTAAGGTCTAAATGGTCTTATCAAATTGACCATCTATATGTGGGTGGAAAGCAGTGCTAAACTTTAACTGTGTACCCAAAGCTGGGTGCAGTCGCTCCCAAAAGTGACTCATGAACTGGGGACCTCTATCATATATGATAGTTGTTAGAACACCATGCAAATGCACTATCTCATCTACATAGATTTGGGCAAGCTGATGTAAATGTCATCTTCACGAGAAGGAAATGCACATACTTTGTCAACCTGTCAATGATCACCTAGATGAAATCATGATCTTTGGCTCTCTTAGGCAGATCAACCACAAAGTCCATAGTCACATGATCACATTTTCACTGTGGTATAGGCAACGGTTGCAACGGCCATGCAGGCTTCTGATGCTCAGTTTTAACCTGCTAACATACCAAAAATCTTGCAAAGAACTCAACCACGACCTTCTTCAAGCCTAGACACCAATACATATCCTTCATATTATGATACATCTTGGTGCTACCTGGGTACATAGTGTACGTGGATGAAATCCATGATAACAAACTGCCCCATCATCTGACTCATGGAAGGCATCACGCTTCTCACTACCAAACTCTAATCTAATCTATTATATCACAGTATCTGTCTATTGCACCTCTTTGATCTGTTGTCTTAGCATAAAATTCACCTCTAAATGCACCAACAAACCTGCTAACAAGGAAACTTCCAACACATTCATCTGACGCAATGAGACAAGCATGTCTCATTTGTAGCACATCAAAGAACTCTATTGGTCTCTATCCATAGGCGAAAATGAAGACTTCCTACTCGATGCATCTGCCACAACATTCACCTTCCCTGGTTGATAATCAATCGTGCAGTTGTAGTCTTTGATCAACTCCATCTAGTGATGTTATCTCATATTCAACTTTTATTGTGAAAAGATGTACTTTAGATTCTTGTGGTTTGTGAAGATCTAACACTTCTCCCCATATAGGTCGTGCCTCCAATTCTTCAAAGCATGAACTACAACAACTAACTCCAAATTGTGGGTTAGGTAATTCTCCTCATGTTTCTTAAGTTGTAGGGAATTAAAGAAACCACTTGCTTGTCTTGCATCAGCACACAACCCAGACCATTCATGGATGCATCACAGAAGACTATGTATCCTTTTCCTTATTTAGGCAAGACCAAAATCGATGCACTTGTCAACTTCTCCTTCAATGTCTAAAAATCATGTTGGCATCTGTCATCCCAGACAAACGGTATGTCCTTCCTTGTTAACTTTGTTCTAGGTAAAGTAATAGTGTTGAAGTCCTTGATGAACCTCTTGTAATAGCCCATCAAACCTAGAAAACTACGCACTTCTGATAGTGTCTTTAGTTGTTCCCACTCTGTCACCGACTCCACCTTCTTGGAATCTACACGTACTCCCTCGGAAGATATAACATTCCTCAAGAAAGCTACCTTCTTCAACCATAACTCACATGGTATAAAGTTGATGTTGTCTCAGCACGGTCAACGCCTGACGAAGATGTTGTTCATGATGTTGACTGTCATGACTGTATATCAAGATTTCATCTATGAAGACCACCATAGAATGATCAAGAAATGGTCGAAACACTCTGTTCATCAAATCCATGAATGATGTTGGTGCATTGGCCAGCCCAAATGGCATAACCACGAACTCGTAGTGACCATACCTCGTCCTAAAAGCTGACTTAGCTATGTCATCCTCCTTGATCCTCAACTAGTGATATCCTAACATTAGGTCTATCTTTGAGAACACTGTCACACCACACAACTGATCAAACATGTCATCTATACTTGGCCAAGGATACTTATATTTTTCGTCACCTTGTTCAGATGTCTATAATCTATGCACAACCTCATAGACCCATCCTTCTTTTTTACGAACAACACTGGAGCTCCCCATGGCAACGTACTCAGCCTGATGAAACCTTTGTCAATCAGTTTTTTCAACTGTCTCTTCAAATTTTCCATCACTGTTGGAGCCATTCTATACGGAGTCTGAGCTATCAGTTGCATGTTGGGGACTACATTGATCCCATAATCAATCTCTCAGGGTGGGGGAACACCTAGAAAGTCTTCAGGAAAGACGTACTTGAACTCTCTAACAACTGGCACCTCCTGAATACTAGGACTCCTTACCTCAATATCCAACACATGTGCCAAGAATGCCTCACAACCTTGCCTCAAAAGCTTCCTTGCTACCATAGCCGATACCTGACATGTCATAAGAATCTTCCTATCTCCTTGGTAGATCTACGTCTCACCACCATCTATAAACATCGCCTGCTTAGAACTACAATCCAAGACCACTCTATACTTCTACAAGGTATCCATTCCAAGGATTACATTGAATCCATACATGTCAAGTAGTATGAGATCTACTTGAATGTTGTGCCCCAAAAATGAAAGGACACAGGAAGGACACACCTCTTACAACATTGTAGAACTGACTAACGGGGTTTCTAACAATAATCTATTCTTCTTATGACTAACAGGCTAAAGAAAACTGTCAAGTACTTCACGAGTGACAAAAGAGTATGTTGCACCCGGGTCAACCAAAATAGATACAAAGCACGAAGAAGACAAATCAGAATGAAATAACTCCATTTGACATGTCACCACTCACAGATTGACCACTGCCTCCGGCTGACTCATAGAGTAGAATCTAGATGTTGCATATTTTTGCCCCCATCCTCTGCTTCCCTAAGCAAACAATCTGACATGTGATGCTTGACCACATCCTCATCCTCCTACACCACTGTTATGCTACCTCTGTGAGCCCCTAGCCCTACCTTGGTTGTTGGGTAACTTCATCATCTCTCATTGGACATTCTTGCCTTGAATGTCTTATCTACCCACACTTATGGCAAGCCCAATTCCCATATTGTGGCCTAGAAAGCTCCATCACTGATACTGATGCAACACTCTGGGCTCTAGCAGGAGAACTATGACCTCTTCCCTTACTTGGTGACCACTGTGTCAGAGCATCGAACCTCTGCGATGTTGGCGGTGCAGAAAACCTCAGCTTCTTAAAGCCTCTTGACAACTGCCCCTGGGACTATGCAGACCTCTTCCTGGCACTCATCTCTCGCTTCTCTTTCACAGATCTTTCTATCCTCTGAACAGACTCCACAAACATAGAAAACCTTTCTTGATTCTTCAAAGCAGCTGTCGGGGTAAACAACTCAACATTCAACCCCTTCTCAAAACAAAAAATGTGCTCATCCTCCATAGCATCCATGTGAGGATAAAACCTCAGCAGTTCCATAAACCATACTCATTGATCGTCTTTGATCCCTGTCAGATCCTCTCAAACTGGCTGATCTTCTCATTAAGGTACGTCTGTGGAAAATATCGACTAACGAACTCATGTCAGAACTCCTCCCAACCGATCACAACACCTGGCCTCTTCTCCCCCTCTATGTCCCACCAGTGGCTAGAACTCCCCTTCAAAAGGTACACTACATGAGATTTTTGGTTGACGGCGATCTCTAGGGTGATCTCTAGGGCGATCGTTCTCCTGACAGCGCCACCGTCTCCCACTCCGGCTAGGCACTCCGCCTACCGGAGGCCACCGTCCACTCGTTGCGAGGGTCTCGATCATGATGTTGCCTTCGCCACTATTATGCAGGGTGACTAGACAGACAATGCGAGAAAGCCAGGCACAACAGGTTGTTGCGGATAGGAGAAAACATTTGTTGGCGTCAGTGGTTTCTAGGGAGGAGGTACTACCTGATGTTAGGGTTGTGATGTCCAACGAGGAGGCACTACATGATTACCGCTCTCCGGCTAGGGATAACATGGATGAAGGCCAGAGTGATGGGAGGCTTGAAGTTCCTGGTCCTGGGCGGGTGGGGGATCCTGCGCCTGGGGATGCACCGAGATCGACGTCGCAGGAAGCTAACCATGCAGATCCATCGCCGCTGGTATCTAATCAGCGGGAGGGACACACTGCTTTGACGCCGCCCCTGCCGCTGCTGATGGGGGATGGAGGACCAGCACCTATGGTGATCGTGACGGCCTGCTCATCAGTTGCCCCTACTATTCTGGTGGAGCAAGCGCCACAATCGTCTGGGGTTAGAATGACGAAAATACCTGATGGAACCGATCCCAACCCTAGGATGGATTCTGATCCGACACCCAATATGCCGCCAGTGGGCACGATGCATCCCCAAAGGAAAATACCTCTATTCGGGATTTCTGCACGACACCTGCTTCAGGTGTATGGGGAGAGGGCATTGGCAAGCGTAGTGTAGAAGAAGCAAGGTCTGCTATAAGTGTCGTAGACCGGGGCATGTGGCTGCTAGATGCACGCAGTTTGTCATGAGACCGAGGCCACTGGACGTTCATTCGAGAACAGCTTTCCCACCATTGCCTACATGTATTTTGTCTAGGGGCGCTCCACAACACGTCCCTAAGTGTATCGATGTTGATGTTGGTCCTAACGATGAGATGCGGAGAAGCAAGATGACGGCGCTAGAGAGAGCGGTGGAGATATCTTGGCCCTATGGTGTCCAATGGACGGAGCTTTGCCCTTTTTTGCGACAGTGCTGGCCCAATGCTGCGGCTTTGTACAGGTTTGTGGAGCGGAAGGCTGTTGATTTTTTCTCATGCGATAAGGAGGCGAAGGAAGTGACAGAGAAGGGCGTACCATCTTTACGTGGGAAAAGAATCGCTATACATCACATGATTAATGGCGAACAACACCAATGGAAGGAGGACTTCTGGTTTTGGGTAGCAGACATCCCTATTACCTGTAGGGACGATGATACGATGGAGAAGATTATATCGTCGTTCAGAAAATTGAGGTTTATTTCAGATTGGCAGAAGGATAAAGATGACCTATCTGGACTTTTGATCCTAGTAGAGGCCTTTAGTGAAGATGTCCCCCAATTTTTAGCTCTTACATACGGGCATCGTCGGACCTCTGTGCAGTTCTTCATGGTGGCGAGAGGGCCGGTGGGTTCAAACAACACGTATTTCACTGAATTTGGGAGAGACTCAGGGATACCTCGGGAGGCCTTACTTGTGCAGGAGAAGACAACTGCATCTAATGCCATGATGGTTGTGACAGGTAGAACATCAGAAGCTAGAGTGATTCCGTAGGCGTGGAGTCCGTCTCCGGTCAGGCAGCATCACAGAATACCAAGGCGAGTGGTAGTGGATAGAGAGGGCAACAACAGATTTCTGTCGAACAGACGGCTGGAGGATTTCATGTTCCTTGAGAGTGAATATAATGAGCATAGGAGGAGGTCTGGAAGGAGCCACAATAGGCATAGAAGAGATGATGATGTTAGTCGGTTCAACAGACGGTATCACTCCAGGAGAAGACACTCAGATTGCAACGGTGATTTCTTTGATGGTTGCTGGTCAGAGTTTGAAGGGGGATACAGCCCTTGATCGGGTTCATCTTTGGTGGGGACGGCGGCACAAAGTTGAATATGGATTGTACTTCTATTTTTTGGAATATCATGGGTGCATCTAATAACCCTACGAGAAGAGTTTTGAGCAGAATCTGTGGTCATTTTAAACCAGGAGTGGTTTGCTTGTTTGAGTAGTTTCTCCATGCGGAATAGGCTGCGGAACTCATGGACATCGTGAGGCTTGATTGGGCAGTGGATAATCAAGAGGAGGAGGGAAAGATCTGGTTCTATGCTGACAAAGATATGAACCCTACTGTTTTCAGGAGACATAGACATCACATCACGACGAGAATGGAGTCCAGCGATGGGTCGAAGTTCTTTATTACAGCTATATATGCCAGTTGTGATAACACTGAGAGAAGGTCTTTGTGGTATGAGTTACTTGTAATGGCGGAACATATCGGTGATGATCCATGGATGATCGCAGGTGACTTCAATGTGGTACGTAGTACAAGGGAGAGACGAGGCGACAACCTTCTAAGATACCAGCACATGATGGATTTCAATACTTTAATTGTGGATGCAGCTTTGGATGAAATTCCGTTTGAAGGAAGCCAATTCACTTGGGTGAATAAATAGATTCTTACACCTACTATGTGGTAGAGAATAGATAGAGTGTTAGTGAACAAAGCATGGATGATGGCAAGGCCCACAACCAGATCGATTCACTTGACCAGAGATAGGGTGTCTGATCACAGTCCAATTGTAACGATCCCAGGCGCTCAAGCATTAGATCGAAAGAAAGCACATTTTGTCTTTATGAAGGCGTGGCTTGATCATGATGATTGCTTAAAGGTGATTGAACAGGCTTGGTGTGAACCGGTGACTGGACATCCCTCCTTCGTTTTCTACCACAAGCTTAAGAGCGTTAGAACGGCTCTGCGATGATGGAGCAAAGAGTCTTTTGGAGAAATAAAACAGCGTATCCAAGACTTGGAGGACGTGGTTTTTACTGCACAGGTTGCTTTGGATGGGAACCCGACCAGGGTGAATGAAATGAATCTGAGGACAGGTGAGAATGAGCTGCAACTACTGTTGAATGAAGAAGAAGCAAGGTGGAAGGAGAAAGCGAGGATAAGCTGGATTCAAGACGGGGAGCGTAATACGAGATTTTATCATGCTACTGTCAAAGCAAGAAGAAAGCATAGGAGGCTTAACAGGGTGGTCTTGTAGGATGGCACTTGTATCTCGGATCCAAAGCTGATGGCGGAGGTGGCGGCCGATCACTATCAACATTTTTTCAATGAAGTGGTGGAGACAAGTAATCCTGACATGGAGGAATTCCTACAATATATCCCAGAATCAGTATCTATGGATGACAATTTCTCCCTTCTCGCTGCTCCCCTTGAAGAGGAGGTTGTGAAGACCCTACAAAAGATGGATTCTGCATCAGCTCCAGGTCCGGATGGATTCACTCTGATGTTCTTTCGGGCTGCTTGGTCCATCATCGACGGGGATTTTATGAAATTGACGGAGGCTTTCTTTAGAGGACAACCATGTTTTAGGGGTCTATTTTTTCCATATTCTGCTTATACCGAAGGTGGACACCCCAAAGAGGTTACCGGAGGACTTCAGGCCAATATCGATTGAAAACGCTAGCCTTCGCATCCTTGCGCGAATTCTCAGTGATAGGATGGCTCCCATGATGCCGAGATTGGTTTCCAAGGTGCAAGGTGCTTTTGTTAAAGGATCCGACATTACTCATCACGTCTGAATTGTGAATGAGCTGATGCACGACATCAACAGGGGCCAAGGGACACCTAATGTAATTCTGAAGTATGATATGTCGAGAGCTTATGATAGGACTGACTGGAATGTACTACGGAGAGTGCTACAACAATTTGGGTTTATTATGGAGATGGTGAACTTGTTCTTAAGCTTCTTTTCTAATACATGGGCCACAATCACTGTTGGCGAAGAAACTGCGGGTTTTTTCCCGATCAGTAGAGGCATCAAGCAAGGTAGTGCGCTGTCACCTTTTCTATTCATTCTGTTTGAGGAGATTCTATGTAGAATATTTCTGATAAGGGGGGAGGCAATCCCGCCAAGCATCCTTTTATATGCAGATGACATTGCTATTTTCTTCAATGCTGATCAAAGATCGATGGTGAAGGTTAAGGAAAACTTTGAGGCATATGAAAGGGCCACGGGGCAACGTATTAATAAGGCTAAATCCTCCTGTGTAGTAGGTGGGAAAGATTTGGAGATGATCGACAAAGTGGTGAATTGTCTTGATACGGGGGCAGCAAAGGATTCTTTAACCTACTTGGGTATTCCTATAACTAAAGGAAGGATGAGACTCAATGACTTCCAGTTCTTAATGAAGAAGATTGTTGTTAAGTTCACAGCCTGGAGATCCAAGCTCCTATCCTTCGCGGGTAGAAGACTACTGATTGCTCATGTCCTGACATCCATTCCAGTATATACAGTGGCTGCGATTGGAATTCCAGTGGGGATTGCAGACCGTATTGAGAGCAAACTCTCTCAATTCTTATGGGCGGGTAGAGATGAACAGCACAGAAAGGCATGGCTCAGTTGGCACAGAGTTGCAAGACCTTTTTCTCATGGTGGACTTGGGATCCCATCTTTGCGACTGATAAATGATGCATTTGTTGGGAAGGCATGTTGGGAGGTGTTGACGTCGGATTCATTATGGGCCTAGTTTTGTAGGGGGAAGTATGCCAACTTGGCAGGAGGTCGTGATAATGCTTACCCTGGATCCTTGAAGCTTGGGACTTATCCTTCTCCGTGCTGGAAAAGAATTTGGGATATGTTGCTGCGGGTGTTCCCTATGTGTAGATGGGTGGTAGGGAGAGGTGAAATTTCTTTCTGGGATTCGCGGTGGTGCGAGCAGCGATTGGCAGTTCATGCTAGATTTTCTAGCGATAGAAGACATTCCTTTCTTATTAAATATTTTTGGATTGATGGGCATGGATGGGACTGGGACCTACTAAAGATGATTGTCGATGATGATGGGCTGAAACTTATCTGTGATTCTAATACATGGATCGCTGATGAGGATGATAGGATGATATGGAGTCCAGGGATGAGAGGAGTCTTTTCTATGAGATCGGTTAAGAAGATATTGATGCTAGACAGAAGGGAAGGTCCAGTTGGACTGGGTTTGATTTGGGATACTAATTTTCCTAAGGCTGCAACATTCATTTGGAGATTGGTTAGAAGAGCCACGTCAACGGATGACAACATTAGAGCCAAATGTTGTATTCCCTTAGCATCTAAGTGTAATTGCTGCGCAGAGCCACATGAGGAAAGCATTGAACACCTGCTGTTCCAAGGAAAAAATGCGGAGTTTTTTTGGGGCAAGTTTGCTGAGTTGACAGACATGCTTCCACCCACGAATGTAAGAAATCTAATAGACACCTGCGTATTGGGGAAGAGGAAGAATCTTAAGGAATGGTTAGCTGGAAACTTGGCAGTCCTGATCCCATACAGTATATGGCGGTTGAGGTGCGAAGCCAGGTTCGAAGGAAAACTCAGACCACTCTGTCATGAATGGGATTTTGTTACTAGAACATTGAATGTCCAGCTGAAGAAAAGATCTTTTGTGATTGCTTCTGATAACAGTATCTATGCCCATATGAGGGAGGCGAATTTGGTGGAACCTAGAGTCACGATGAGGCAGATCAAGCTGTTGAGGTGGATGATGCCCGACCTGCACAATCTTAAGCTCAATCTTACGATCGGGAAAGATAGAAACAACCAAGGAGTTCCTCGAAGATGGGCAGCGGGAATTATTAGGAATCACAGGGCTGATATTTGCCTGGCATTCAGGGTATGGCTCAGGAGTACAGATTACATCCTTGTGTATATGTAAGCGTGTGCCATCGGCTTGAAGGTAGCGAGAGATCATGCATTGGGAATATCGTGTGTTGAGCTTGATGAGGCTTACGTGTATGACATCATATGGAACAACAGAAAGGAACCATGGAGGATGACATCTTTTGTTAGGGAGCTACGAGAGGAGCTTCACTCTGCTATGATTTATGGATCCCTTGTTCACAAGGTCATCAACTCGATACCTCGTGAACTAGGAAAATGGGGCAGCAGGTTGAATGAGCCATATGTTTCTTCTGATATCATGAATATGCCATGCAGATTAAGAGGTATGGCGTCTTTGGAGAAGCGTCGAGTCCCGTACATCGTAATGCAGAAAACAAATAGCTAGGCTGAGAAATATGGCAGGGCCGTGGTTCAATCTTGGAGGAAGGGGATAAGATTCGAGAGTTTGCAACATGATGTATTTTTTTATTTTCTTCTAGTACCTGTGTTTGATATAAGCAGGAGCTGTATTTTTTGATGATTATGCCCACAAGAGGGGTGTGGGATGAATAAAAGCGACCCCTGGCTTAACCAAAAAAAAGGTACACTACATGCTTCACCTTATCCGCTTCGGGGATACTAAGGATCTTAAAGGCTTTCTCAATCTCTATAAGCCACAGATGTGCATCCACTGGATCAGCCGTCCTAGTATACTCCACCACCCCAACACGGTGAATCTGCTCAAAAGTCTTCCCAATACCCAAAGATTTAGTATGGGGAACTGGTGCCTTAGGCTGAGGTACAGGCATCCTATCTGCCATATGAGTCATAGTAGCTATAAATTGCCCAAAAAGAGATTGAAAAGTAGGATTTTCAATCATGGATGGGTCAAACTGGGGGACTTCAGGCACCCAATCTTCTCATGCCTAGTTCCTCGCACCACCACCTTGTACAGCAACACTACTTTCAACAGCATATTCTTCGTGTTCTCCAACCATCTTTAAGCTTTCTTTTTCTTCTTCTGCATAAGAAGAAGTCACTATAAGACAAAATGGAGGACACAAGAATAGACACAAACCCTAGTCCCAGGTCCTTGTAGACTCAGCGAACCTAAAGCTCTGATACCAACCTGACTTGTGATGCCCCACACCACAAAAGTGAGATTACTCAAAACAAAACTACGCAAGAAATATTAAACAAATAGATTATTGGAAAATACTAAAAATTAAAACCATTTCCATAAAACTGTCAAACAACAAAACCTTTACCTATGAGTCCTTTCATGCCTCAAAGCACTTATTGTGTGTACCATCAGCCTGTTACCAGAAAACATGTTCCAGAACATATATACATATATCCACTACTTTTGTACATAAAAGGGCACACACGCCAACCACATATCAAAAGCATGTCTACAAAACATACCCATAGACCTGAGTATACAGGGATGACTCTAGGACTATAAAAATAAAAGACATCCAACAACACTTCCAACCTTGTCATCTAATGTCTTTCTTACTGCTCTTCAACCTCCGTTGCATGATCTCTACCTCCTCGTGCACGTCCACCTAAAAAGGATGTGGGAAACCCACAAGGTGAGATTCCAAATCTCAGTGGGAGATATAACTCTCCACCAACTCTATTATTATCATAGATAAGATGATTAAAGTAGCAGTAAAGTTACAACTATAAGAAGTAGGTAATCATTACTATCAGGATGAGCAATTATGATTGGATTATGAAACATCTTAACATTATAAAAGGAATATGAAGAACATGTATATTTCCTACCAACAATACTGTACAAAGGCAAGCAAGGCCTCATCCAATGTTTCTATATTTGATCCTATATAAGTATATTACATGGTTGTTTATTTATTTTATTATGCCTCAAGGATTTGAGTCGTACCACCCAAATCCAATCAACCACTGCTAAGTCAAAATCGGTGCCATACCAGGTCTAGTGGAAGAGTTGGAATCCACAACCTCACCAAACCTCGTGGTTAATACATGAGTGAATCTTGTAGTGACATCATCAGTCAAACTACTTCTAGTGACATATAGTCCAGCTGTGCAAACCTAGGCCACCTTGGTACAGATGACGATGCTAGTAAAACTAAGCTACAGTCTGCAACCGCACTCTTCCCAAGGTACGGCCTGCAGCCAATCCTATGTCACATATCACTGATTTAGTGTCCAATGTTGCACTTTTTCTAGGGTTTGGCCCGCAAACAATCATGGGGCGTAAGGGGATATTCATCCTCACCCTTGCATATTAAAAAATATGTGCTCCAAGTTAAACTCATTTCACCATCTAGAAAATATTGACGCTAAATGGATCTAGGGAACAGTGCAAGCTACATGATTAGGTTTCACTTAATTAGTTAGGTCATTTAAGAGTATTATTGCATCAATCAAGTTACAATGTATAAACTTTAAACAAGTTCTACAAAAATAAGGGAATAGCACATTACCAGAATGTATTTGAGCATATAAGGTGTGATCTCATCACATTATCACTTGATGTTTTCCAATCACCATATTTCTCATCACAAGGACCACATACGTTGGGGTAGCATCCCCTCATCTCATTACTGAGGAAATTATCATCTCATATAAGGCAATAAGCCATCACTAGGTCATAAGACCCATTTACCTCCTCTTTTTGAGTTACCAACATCACATATGCCTCATAAGGCCCATTCAATCATATCATAAACACCATAGCTCTTATCTAGCTATGTATATCAACTTGTGTTACCTACATGGTTAGAGACATGTAATAAGAAATATAATACTTCATTACCACTACCATTTCATAAGGATTCAAGTCATTCACATTACATCAGTAGGTTTAGGGTTCTCTTTAACCGATTAGGGTTTACAAGGTTGGATCAACAATCAACCCCAGATCATCACTTCCATTATAACTCATAGAGCATGTTATGAAATTAAAGGTCATAGAAACAATGCTCCTTTATTATTCACACAACCACCCCCATAGTGTATCACATCATATGATGTAACCCTATCAACAAAATTATGCAACAGGACTACCTCTACAAGGTATCAGTTTAGACTATCATATAGTGTATCGATTTAGACCATCTTGGTGTATCGGTTGATACTTGACATAGGGTGTTGACTTTTCATCATCATAACATGTTGACTACCTATATGCAAGGCAGAAGGGCTAACCTCCCCAAGGTATGCCAGCTTAGACCTATTGAAGGTGTAACAGGATGCACTACTTAAAGGTGTGACATGCTACTCTACTTGAAGGTGGGATGGGTTGTTAGGGTTAGGGTTTCAGCAAGGCATCACATTTTTACTTCCTCAAGGTGTATCAGGCAGCCCTACATGAATGTGTATCGGCCCTTTCACTCAACTAGGGCATCACAGTTTGGCACTCAAACATACCAAATCACAAGGTATCCTCATCGTCATGACGGCTAACACCCTCCAAGCATATTGGTTAGCAAACATATCAGTTTAGGCACTTCTAGGGCATGATGGGCTAGCTCCATCAAAGCATGTCCACCTAAGCAAACATATTAGTTTAGCATCCCCTGAGTCATCATGACTTGTCACATGGTGTGTCGGTTTATGCACCACAAGTCATGACAACAACCCACAACATAGTGCATGAGTGTTTCAGCTTATCAGCTTTAACCTTAGGAAACTCAGTCACTAGCCCATCTACTAACATGGCAAGAAGGTGCAAGATGTAAGAAGTAACTTAAATGAAACTTCTTCATCAAAATAGTTCTCAAAACCACCAATAAATGCTAGCATACATGAGATAAACGATCTAGAGATAGAGAACAACATAAGAATATGAAGAGTGAAAATAACAAAGGAGGTCACGCTTCAAGCTCACGAGCTCAAGGTAGAAGATGATCCACCAAACTTGATCACCACTAAACCTCCAAGGAAGAAGATGAGACTGAGGCTAAGATGGTTTAAGATGAAAAGAAGGTATCCAATATACATGGCCGAGAAGAAGAAGAAGATGATGAAAGATAGGAAACATAACTTACCAAGGTAGAAGATGGAAGATGATCAAGGAACTCCACAACTTGGGACTCGTCCTCCAAGCTCCAAGAGAACCTCCCAAGCTCCTCAAGGTCGTTCACCAAGAAGGAGAGAAAGGAAAAATGACCAAAAGGACCCTCTTGCATGAACAAAAAGAAGATTATATACAAGGGGGATAAGAGAGGGATCATGGAAGAGGTGTCATAACCTTAAAAGCTTAGGTGACACTTGTCCACGAAAAAGGAGCCACATGCAACAACATGCAAGACATTGTGATATGGTCTAGGTTAGGTCTCACCCTCTTTGTCTCCTACCAAGGTCATGCCTGATATGCCAAAACCCTACACATTCACAAACCGATAGGGCATAACCCTACACACTCACAAACCGATAGGGCACAACCCTACACACTCACAAACCGATAGGGCACAACCCTACAATCTCACAAACTGATAGGGAACAACCCTAACACTCACAAATGGATATACAGCCTATCCAAGTCTCTCCAACCTGAGATAACACATCTAGGTGTAAGGCACACCTCACTCATGTATTCAAAACATCACCACGGACGTCAACACACAACCAAGCCCCAAACAAGGTGCCTGTAAGGAGAGTGAAATCACCCCTTTACTAAAAAATTGAATAATTGACATCCATTCCAAACACTCTCAGAGGTATGATGGAATGGGCATAAATTTTCCAAATTTATTAAACATTAGTATACAAAAGACCATTATAAAGCAACAAAATAAAAAACAACTGACTATATTCAATTTCATAGAAGGTTTACAAAAATACATCAAATTCTCCCATTAGGGTTTACATCAAGACACACAATCAGGATCTAGATAGAGGGAAGTCTAGACTACTACAATCTTGTCTCTAGGCAACATCTCCATCAACCGAGTCCAAGCCAAAAGCTAAGATCTTCCTTGTCTTATCCATCACCTTGCTCAACACCTGGGTGGTTGGGAAGGCACCCAACAAAAAGGGAAAGGGAAGAAAAGTATGTGTCACAAAACTAGTCTAGAATATCAAGATAAGTAAAGCAAATAAAAATAGGCTAGGGTTTATCATATGATGAAGATAACAAGAGTATGAGGCTATATATCAAAGAAGCTTGCCATTAACAAATATAATAAAAAGGATTTGCATGTAAGATAATTATGCCTACCTAACTAAGTAGGGTTGATGCACCTACCAGACCTCTAACCTTAGGTGAGGGGAGAATAAGACATTCCCAGTCACCTACAATATTATGGGGAGAATAAGACATTCCCCAAGGAGATTATTTACATGCCCTCTATGGGTGGTTTTACATAAGTACCGCTACTTTAAATTAAATAGAACATAAATCCACATGCTAGAAAAGTATTCATGGAAAGAGTAATCATAATACTCAATAAGCATGGCAGTGGGGTATAAGACCCAAACAAGAAGAAATTATAATCTGATTTGAGGCATGAACAACATTAGGATTCAATAATGGAAGATTTAAGGTTCATTTAAGCCTCATTAGGGAAATATAGGGTTTGGCTGCAATTATCCCAACATAGGGCATAAGGAATGCACATACCTCTCTTACTGATATCAATTACTAACTTTCACCACTTTAATTGAGTCCAAGTTCCACTTTGCCTATTTTCAATGTATTAACATGTATTAGAGTACATAGTGCACATTAAAATATATAAACCCTAATTTTAGAAATTTTTTGCAAAATTAGGATTTAGCTTTTGCAAATATCACCAATGAACTTATTAGGATCTCCTGATCAAGAAAATATATTTTTATGTTAATTTTGGAGTTATGATGATTAAGATGTAATTTTTATGGATTTTATGCATTAAATTCGTATTACAAAAATCACCCTTCATCAAACCATGAAATACGACCTTGAAAATATTTTTATTATATAGATATTAATGTTTCAATCCCAAAACATATTTATTTGTCAAATTTGGATAAGCGGTTTAGAAGATATGAATTTTGCAATATTAATCAATAGGAAATTGTCATATCATCAAACCGATCGATATAATTAAAGAGAGAGGGAGAGAGAGAGAAAACACCATTTTACCTAAGATCAGGTTTGAAGTTTCTTAGATAACTAAGCTAGAGATTCTAGAGAAGATAAAATAGCAAGAAACCAAAACCTAGAAGAACATGGTAAAAAGAGATGGAAATCATCGATTTTCAACATAGAAGCATGGGTTTTAAGCATGTACTAATCAATATAAGATAAGGGGGTTAACCAAACTTACCTCTAGGAAGGTAATAAGGTCCAAATAGAAAGGATCCCGAGATTATAAGGTCTGGTTGCTCGAAGACAAGCTTCTTTCTTAAGCAAAGATCACCTTCTCCACTTTAGAGGTGCAAACCCTAGCAAAAGAGCATGGAGATGAGATGTTTTTAGGGTTTTAGGTGGATTTTTACCATGTATGATCATGGTTCCTACCTAGAAGAAGGTGTAAGGAAGACTAACAACATGCAAATAGGGAAGTAAAGGAGGAAACTTACTAGTTTTGGTCGAAATTACCAAGGAGGAGCTTTAGAAACCCTAATAGAGCAATTTGGAAACCCTAGGAGCCTTCTTCACCAAGGCAGGCTCCCTCTATTACCTTGGGACAGCAACTTTGTGGCCAAATACATAAGGAACTATTATCTAAGCTATAGGAAAGAAAAGGAGAGCAATACTTTTGAAATTGTGAGTTGGGAAGGGGTATACATGGCTATATATAGAAAGAGGTGAAGCATGAGGTGTCTTAAGGGACTTTCCATGTGTCTTTAGCCTAGGGCTTGATGTCCATGCAAGAGGAAAGCTCATGGAATCTTCTTGGATATAAAAATTCGGTCCTAAGAGCCCACATATCCTTCTAGGCCATCCCACCGTTTTTCAATTAAGAAATAACCTCATTGGTTGATATCTTTTAAAGATAAGCACCTTTATAAAGAGGGTAATCCCTATAATGCCCTTGGAAAGAAATACCATCAAACCAAGGTTAAACTAGGTTCTCCAATGGTTTAAAATATCGTTACTAGTAAGGGAATATCTAAGGATTAAAATTCAGGTGATAATTTGCAAAGAAAACCTCCCAATTGGGTAAATTGCATAAAAGTCCAGAATGTACCTAAAATTACATAACTTGCACAAACAACATGCAAATCAAACAAAATTTGGAACTTAGGATCATTTTATGTTTTCAAATCATATCAAAAAGTTATATTAAGGTTTAGAGCACTTAATTATGGTAATTAAGATTTCACTAAGGTATTTGTGCATAAACCCTTCCATTGGTATAATTAATGAATAAATGTTCACTAAACCACTATAAATTCCACAATTAAATAGAAAGCCCAATAAGGATAGAAATGAAAGGAAAAGATGGGAAATAAGGCCAAAAGACAAAATTTCAAAATTCGGTATGTTACAACACTCCACCCCTTAAAGAGGATTTCGTCCCCGAAATCACAAGCAAGAAGGGAAGGGTGACTGTGCAACATCTCATCACAAAACTTCAGGTTATTTCTCCAACCTTAACTTCCACCAAACAATTCATCAATATATACTCCACAAGAATCTCAACATAGGTTAGGTTCTCAAGGATCACCTAGGTTCCATTATTTAGATATTCTTTTTAGGAGATTTAACATTATTTACATTTTTGGCTCATTAAGATTATATTTATTATGATATCACATTATCATTATTATTCTTTTAATTGTGTCATGTCATATTTACTTTGTTTACAAAAGAGTTATATTTCATAATTATCCATGAAATATCGTATATATATATATTTATCATTTATCTTACTAAGAATTTTAGCAAAATTATGGGTTACTCAATTCCCTCAATATACTTGATCATTATCCTTAATATTTTGAACTTCAACTTCATTATCCTTATACTATCAACACATTAAGTTATAACGAATTATTTTGCATGAAATATTCAATTTCTCTTTAAGTATTTGTTGAATCCAAATTATGTCACATCAATTACATATATTTATATTAAACGTTATCTCATTGCCACATTATCTTTATTGCTCACATTAATGTCATCATTAATCATTTTCTCATATTTATTTATATTATTCATTTGCACATTTATGTGGATCGAATCACTTCATATTCATATTGAATCCATTCCATGTATTTTAATGATCAAGGTGAGGCATATTACAAATTAATTTAAATTAAGTGACTAATCATGTGTATACTAGATAACAAGGTAACATACCATGCATTTCATATTGATGACTTGATTAATATGTGATTATATGATTATATATATTATTTATGTGTATCAAAGTATGTTAACTGATTATGGCACCTAATGTCATTAATGTAGGCATTAAGGATGTATATGTTAAGGTTAGATGATTACAACTTAGGGTTCAGGTTAATATGATCACTATATTTTACTTAGCATGTATTAAGTCCAAGATTAGGTTATAGTTATCTTACTTGTCATTTCATTAGGGTTTATTGGTTTATGACATGGGCAACACCATGTGTATCCATTAGGATTAATATGTGAGTTACTTATATTATGTGCATTAGGTATTCATTAGGGTTTGAACATATAAGTTATTCCTCAAATGATCATTATATGTTCATTAATATATAAACAAGCATGTTAGGCTATAACTATAACTTGTTTGGATCCCACTAAGGTTTCAAGCACAACAACCTCCTAAGTATGGGGTTAGGGTTTCTAAAGATAGTGAAGATAGATTTCAAGATGTCACAAGGCTCCATCCTTCTAAAGAGGATTTCGTTCTCAAAATTTAACCACCCAACATCATCAAACTAACTATACTTCACCCATTAAAGGGTTCGACCTATCAAGCCAAACTACACTAGGGTTAAAGGATGAGTCTAACTAAACCATGTACAAGATCCATCACACTTTCACTGTGTACTCTGATAGCTCACTTAATCCCAAACTTCAAAGTCTAGGTTCTAGAGATAAACTATCCAAGCATGTGGCCCCAAGGGACACAAGGATACTATCTTGGTATCCATCCTCAAACAAGTCATCATACACCTAAAACTTAGGGTTCCCAAAGATATACAACATAGATGTCTAAGGTCACTATTGTCTAAAAGCAAACTATTTCGAACAATCCATTTCAGCTTAGGTCAGGTCGGTATCATATGGATCTGGGAGTCCTCGTAAACCAAGCAAGTGGCGTGGAGGAAAATATTGACAGCCCCCAAAACCTGATCCTTTATAGACACCTTTGCTTCAACTTCATGCCCTAATGGTTGCCTAAAGGCAAACCTAAACAACATTAAGTTATGCATATTTTAGTTATGAGTATTTTAGAGTTTTATTCATCATGATACTGATGTGGAACTATAGGGTCCTAAATCAACCTTTCATCATTTATAGATCAACTCTAGGGAAACCATGTCACCAAAAGGAACTATGTAAGGTAGCGATTCTAATTAGGGAGACAAAATTGAAATAGCCAGATTTTGACTACCATGGGCTCTGATACCATGTTGTAAGGAGAGTTAAATCACCCCTTTACTAAAAATTTGAAGAATTGACATCCATTCCAAACACTCTCAGAGGTATGATGGAATGGGCATAAATTTTCCAAATTTATTAAACATTAGTATACAACAGACCATTAGAAAGCAGCGGAATAAAAAATAACTGACTATATTCAATTTCATAGAAGGTTTACAAAAATACATGAAATTCTCCCATTAGGGTTTACATCAAGACACACAATCAGGATCTAGATAGAGGGAAGTCTATACTACTACAATCCTGTCTCTAAGCAACATCTCCATCAATCGTGTCCAATCCAAAAGCTAAGATCTTCCTTGTCTTATCCATCACCTTTCTCAACACCTAGGTGGTTGGGAAGGCACCCAGCAAAAAGAGAAAGGGAAGAAAAGTATGTGTCACAAAACTAGTCTAGAATATCAAGATAAGTAAAGCAAATAAAAACAGGCTAGGGTTTATCATATGATGAAGATAACAAGAGTATGATGCTATATATCAAAGAAGCTTGCCATTAACAAATATAATAAAAATGATTTGCATGTAAGATAATTATGCCTACCTAACTAAGTAGGGTTGAGGAACCTACAAGACCTCTAACCTTAGGTGAGGGGAGAATAAGACATTCCCAGTCACCTACAATATTATGGGGAGAATAAGACATTCCCCAGGGAAATTATTTACATGCCCTCTATGGGTGGTTGTACATAAGTACCGCTACTTTAAATTAAATAGAACATAAATCCACATGCTAGAAAAGTAGTCATGGCAAGAGTAATCATAATACTCAATAAGAATGGCAGTGGGGTATAAGACCCAAACAAGAAGAAATTATAATCTGATTTGAGGCATGAACAACATTAGGATTCAATAATGGAAGATTTAAGGTTCATTTAAGCTCATTAGGGAAATATAGGGTTTGGTTGTAATTATCCCAACATAGGGTGTAAGGAATGCACATACCTCTCTTACTGATATCAATTACTAACTTTCACCACTTTAATTGAGTCCAAGTTCCACTTTAACCTATTTTCAATGTATTAACACGTATTAGAGTACATAGTGCACATTAATATATAGAAACCCTAATTTTACAACTTTTTAGAAAAATTCAGATTTAGCTTTTGAAAATATCAACAATGAACTTATTAGGTTCTCCTGATCAAGAAAACATATTTTTATGTTAATTTTGGAGTTATGATGATTAAGATGTAATTTTTATGGATTTTATGCATTAAATTCGTTTTACAAAAATAACCCTTCATCATACCATGAAATCAGACCTTGAAAATATTTTTATTATATAGAGATTAATTTTCCAATTCCAAAACATATTTATTTGTCAAATTTGGATAAGCGGTTTAGAAGATATGAGTTTTGCAATACTTACCAATAGGAAATTGACATATCATCAAACCGATCGAGATAATTAAAGAGAGAGGTAGAGGGAGAAAACACCATTTGACCCAAGATCAGGTTTGAAGTTTCTTAGATAACTAAACTAGAGATTCTAGAGAATATAAAATAGCAAGAAGCCAAAACCTTAGAAGAACATGGTAAAAAGAGATGGAAATCATCGATTTTCAACATAGAAGCATGGGTTTTAAGCATGTACTATGCAATATATGATAAGGGGTTAACCAAACTTGCCTCTAGGAATGTAAGAAGGTCCAAATAGAAAGGATCCCGAGATTAGAAGGTCTGGTTGCTCCAAGCCAAGCTTCTTTCTTGAGCAAAGATCACCTTCTCCACTTTAGAGGTGCAAACCCTAGCAAAAGAGCATGGTGATGAGATGTTTTAGGGTTTTAGGTGGAGTTTTACCATGTATGACCATGGTTCCGACCTAGACGAAGGTGTAAGGAAGACTAACAACATGAAAATAGGGAAGGAAAGGAGTAAACTTACTAGTTTTGGTCGAAATTACCAAGGAGGAGCTTTAGAAACCCTAATAGAGCAATTTGGAAACCCTAGGAGCCTTCTTCACCTAGGAAGGCTCCCTCTATTACCTTGGGACAACAACTTTGTGGCCAAATACAGAAGGAACTATTATCTAATATAGAGGAAAGAAAAGGAGAGCAAGATGTTTCGAATTGTGAGTTGGGAAGGGGTATACATGGCTATATATAGAAAGAGGTGAAGCATGAGGTGTCTTAAGGGACTTTCCATGTGTCTTTAGCCTAAGGCTTGATGGCCATGCAAGAGGACATCTCATGGACTTTTCTTGGATATAAAAATTCGGTCCTAAGAGCTCACAAATCCTTCTAGGCCATCCCCACCATTTTTCAATAAAGAAATAACCTCATTGGTTGATAGCTTTTAAATATAAGCACATTTATAAAGAGGGTAATCCCTATAATGCCCTTGGAAAGAAATACCATCTAACCAAGGTGAAACTAGGTTCTCCAATGGTTTAAAATCTGTTTAATGGTAAGGGAATATATAAGGGTTAAAATCCAGATGATAATTTGCAAAGAAAACCTCCCAATTGGGTAAATTGCATAAAAGTCCAGAATGTACCTAAAATTACATAACTTGCACAAACAACGTCTAAATCAAACCAAATTTGAAACTTAGGATCATTTTATGTTTTCAAATCATATAAAAAAGTTCTATTAAGGTTTATAGCACTTAATTATGGTAATTAAGCTTTCACTAAGGTATTTGTGCATAAACCCTTCCATTGGTATAATTAATGAATAAATGTTCACTAAACCACTATAAATTCCACTAATTAAATAGAAAGGCCAATAAGGATAGAAATGAAAGGAAAAGATGGGAAATAGGACCAAAAGACAAAATTTCAAAATTCGGTATGTTATAGTGCCCATTGTTGACTTGAGAGTTATAAATTACCCATATTTTGATAATGACTTAACTATTCCATTCCTATGTATCTAATATGTTTGTTTAAGATTGATTTTAGGCTTTAGGTACATGAAAAGGATCAGATTACACAAGCCCTAGCTTGTTCAAGTTCAAGTCAAAAGCAATGCAAGTGTGAAAATTGGGAAATTACTCCAAATGACCTTAGATGATTTTTTAATCACTTGTATTGATGATATGGCTTGTAACTAAGATGAGAAAAAATCAGGGACACTTAACTCCAATGTTTTATCACTCAAAAGTCAATTTAGAAAATTTGTCACAGGCTGTTTATCGGTTGAGTTGGAAACTTGATCGATCCAGTGATGGATTTTATGGAGAGACCAATCGGCCGAGTTGCACATTCACAGAACTAGACTGATCGACTCACTGAGCAAAACTAATTTTAGCTCATCGGTCTAGTTTACCTGACAAACTCGACTGATAGTTTGAAAATTGGCTTTTTCTCTTAATGGAGTGATCGGGTTATCTTTATTGAAACTCGACCGAATGTACTATACAGAAAATGTAGAAAAAGTGATTATAATCGTTGGTGAGTTGTTTTGATCAAGAATATATCCTTTGTAACCCGAAAAATGGCTATATTTTGCCCTTAAGTGATTCCACACTCAAGGGAACACCCCCAACTATAAATGGAATCCCTTAGAGTTCATTCCAATTTTCCTCATTCGTGTTATTCTAAGTCCTTGCTATAGTTGAGTGTGTTGCAATTCCTTGAGCCCCTTTCTCTCTCTCATACGCATATCATTTCATGATTATGAGTGAGTTAGACCAGTTGTAAGACAATTACCATCATGTGCTTGTAAATCTCTCATTCTATTCTATGTTCCCTACCCCATTTCTCAAAGAACAAAAAGTTGAAGCAAGATACTCTGAGTGAAGGTGAAGTTTTTGTTGTTGTTCTTCAAGGTTGAAGAAGAGGTGAAGATCTTCTCCAGGTGAAGGAGAAGGCAAAGGTTGAAGATCCAAGAAGAGTGGGTAATTCCTTGAAGGCTGAAGACTTATGCAAGAGTAGGTAAGTCCTTGGAGAAGGCGGAAGACTCTTTGCAAAGTAGGTAAGTCCTTCGTAAGGTTGAAGACTCTTTGTAATGGATAGGAAAGTCCTTTGGTGGTTCTTGTGTTTGAACTCTTATGAGTGAATATATAGAGGAAATCACTTGCAAAGTCCTAGAGGTTGACCTCTCTAGGTAGTGGATTGACTCTCTCCTAGTTTGGAGAGTGTAACCACTCTAAACCACCTTGTCTAAGTGCTTGTTTCAATTTCTCCCATCCTTGCTATGCATGCTTAGTCAGGATTTCAAATTTCTCTTAAGCTATTAGTTTTGATTGATATAATTTGAAGGTCTAACTTATCATGTGATAATTTTTGAATCTATATTCACCCCCCCTAGAGCCCTAGATCCAACAAGTGGTATCAGAGCAAATGATCTTCTCCAACAATCTCCCACAAGATGAGAAGATGGGCGACAACCTACTTGGTTCACTCAACCTAGAGGGAGGCTTCTCCATGCATCCTCTGGTCTTCAATAGTACCAACTTCCTCTATTGGAAGAGGTGTATGCAGTTCTACATTCAAGGCATAAACTTTGATATGTGGAAGGTGATGGTCACACCATACAAGGAGCCAATCGGAGATGTTTCAACATGGAGTGAAGCTACACTAAAAGAAGACCAGCTCAATGACAAAGCCATAAGCATCCTCTATGCATCCCTTACCCCAATGGAGTTCAACCACATCTCATCTTGGGACACCACCTATGATATTTGGGATAAATTGTGCCTTACCTATGAGGGCACAAAGCAAGTCAAGGAGGATAAGATCTATATGTTGAACAACCTTATAGAGAACTTCAAGATGGGTAAGAAAGAAGGGATTGCGGAGATGTATTATAGGCTCAATGTGATCATCAATGACCTAGCTTCTTTGGGCAACACTTTGGATAGAGGTGTAATCAAATCCAAGATCTTGAGGACTCTACCAAAGACAGGGAGTCAAAGGTGACCTCCATTGAAGAAGTGAGAAGCCTTGGTGACCAACCAACTAAAGAGCTCATTGGAAACCTCCAAGCTCATGAGCCAAGGCTTGACAAGCAAGAAGAACAAGCCAAGAAAGAAGAGAAGGAAGCCAAGAAGATCAAAGATAGTTCTTTCAAAGCACAAGTGGAGGCGGTCATCCTTCAACAACAACTTGTTTGTCGAACATCTCCCTCCTCCTCTAGTGAAGATGATGGCCCTAATGAGCATGAAGCCAATTACACCTAGGGAAAGCACTTAAAGGGAAATCAATCCTCCTCCTCTACTCCTAGATGCTACAAGTGTGGACAAAAGGGACTCTACAAGAGTGAATTCCCCAAGTCAAGAAAGTCACACCACAAGGACAACTCCAAGAAGGAGGAAGAGTATAGGAAGGAGAGAAAGTACAAGAGGAATGATAAGTAAGAAAAAAGACACAAGAATGCAGCTCATGCGGCTTGGGAGGAATCATCCTCAAGTGGCTCTAGCTCTGAAGAAGATGGAGAGTGCCACCTTGCACTCATGGCCTCTACTAGTGAAGAAATTGGTGTGGTAAGTGATGTAAGTAAGGTAAGCTTGAATGAGTTATCTAAGGAAACTCTTATTGATATGCTTGTTTCTACCCGTTCCTCTTTTGCTAAATGTATATCTAAAAGAAAAAGGTTAGGAAAGATTATTGATGATTTGTATGCTAAACTTGAAATTCTTGAGCTTAATGAGAAAACTCATCTTGAGAGCATTAATAACTTGCAAGGCCAATATCTTGATCTTGAGATACAATACAATGGAGTTGAAGTAGAGAATGGTGTTTACCTTAAGAACATTGAAACTCTTAAGAAGATAACTAGAAGTGCCAAAATGAGCTTGAAACTCTTAAAACTGAAAATGTTGAATTTAAGCTTATTGATGATTCTTGAAGGGATGAGAGAGATGTCGATATTAAGGAAATTCAAGTGATTAAATCTGAAAATTATAGGTTGCTTGGTCATATTAATGATTTATCTTCTAGACCTATTTTGCCTAGTAATGATATTTCTTCTATTTCTTTTGAGAAATATTTTTATTTAACTAAAGCCCTCTATTTACATGATGATCTTGTTCATGGTAGAGATGATATTTCTAGTTTGTCTTTACTATCATATTTGTTAATTATGACAATCATATACTTAGAGCCTCTCTACAGAAATTCCTCAAAGGGAAAAACTCCCTAAATGAAATTCTTGACCATTCTACCAAACAAAGTGGTACTAGTGGTTTCACATTTGTATGGAGAGCACCTAAAGGCAAGAACAAAGCCAAAGGTAAGAAAAAGAGCAAGGAAACCTCCTTTTTCATTGGAGAGTCTTCTAACACTAAGAACCCTATAATTTGTTCTCATTGTAAGTTTGATGATCATTACTCTTCTTATTGCCCTTATAAGCCTAAGGGGACCAAATGAAAGATGAAATGGGTCCCCAAGCTAACTTTGGATCCTAAAGTTTGAGTTGAGAACCAACACTCTCATTTTTTGTAGGAAAAAGGTAGATGGATTGTTGATAGTGTCTGCACTAAGCATATGACAGGTGATATAAGCCATTTCAACAACTTCACTAAAAAGAAAGGAGGTTCGGTTACCTTTAGGGACAACAAGAAAGGTAAGCTCAAAGGTGAGGGTGATGTAGGTGAATCCTTGTCTATAAAGAATGTTATTTTGGTGGATGGCCTACATCACAATTTAATTAGTGTAAGTCAATTATGTGATAATGGTTACCTTGTGCTATTTACTTCTTTTGAATGCTTAATTCGAGATTCCCTCGCCTATCAAGTTTTATATAAAAGAACTATAAGTGGTAATATTTATGTAATTGTGCTTGACTATATTAAGCATGTTTTTGGTAGATGCCTAGTAGTCTATTTGAATGATATTTCTCGTTGGCATCGTCGGCTTGGTCATATAAATATGCATCAAATGAAGAAGTTGAGCAAAAAGGACTTGGTCAAGGGACTTCCCAAATTGGATTTTGAAAAGGATGAGGAATTTCAAACTTGTACCCAAGGAAATCAAACCAAGTCCTCCTTCAAATCCAAAGGACTCCTTAGTACCAAGAGAGCTCTTGAACTTCTTCACATTGATCTATTTGGACCAATGAGAACTCAATCGCTTCATGGCTCCAAGTATTGCCTTATTATTGTTAATGATTTCTCTAGATATACTTGGAGCTTCTTTCTCATTTCCAAGAGTGATACACTTGATGTTTTCTCTAGTTTTTGTAAATGATTTGAGAATGAAGCTTCTTTCTGGATCATTTCCATCCATAGTAATCATGGGGGAGAATTTGAAAATTGATCTTTTTGAACGTTTTTGTCAAGAATTTGACTATGCACATAACTTCTCTTCACCTTGACCACCTCAACAAAATGGGGTTGTAGAGAGAAATAATAGGTCTTTACAGGATATGGCTAGGACCATGCTTTTAGAGTATAACACTCCAAAGAATTTTGGGCCGAAGCTGTCAGTACCTCATATTTTGTGCAGAATCGGGTTTTTATACATCCTTCTTTAAAGAAAACCCCCTATGAGCTATGTCATGGTAGAAAGCCTTATATTGAGTATTTTCATGTTTTTTGATGTCCTTGTTTTGTGATGAATATGAATTATTCTCTCAACAAGTTTACTTTGAAATCTTACAACACTTTCTTTCTTGGCTATAGCACTACTAGCAAGGCTTATAGAGTGTTTAATGTTGATCTTGCTAAAGTAGAAGAATATATAAATGTTAAATTTAGTGAGACTAACCCCTCCATTCCCAAAGATATTGTTCCAAATTATGATGTTGTAGGTGAAGAGAAAAAGGATCCAACTACCCCATTTGCAAAGAATCATCCAAAAGAGATGATTTTAGGTGATCCATCTGAAAGAGTGAAGACGCAGGCTGCATTCAAAAAAGAACAATCCAACAATGCCTTCATCTCACAACTCTAGCCAAAGAACGTCAAAGAAGCTCTTGGAGACTGATGTGTACAAATCATATCATCTTTTAGATCATGTTTGGTTGCATATCCATGTTGTTTTGACTCAATTATCACTCTCATTCATGCTAGATTCTATATTTTTAGCTATTCTTACTTGTCTCATGGTTTGTATTGTAGGTAATACATATTGCAATGAAATTATGAGTAATATATCATATTATCTCTTATTGGATCACTCCTCAAGTATCTACATGTTTTGGGGTTCGAAATTGCGCAAATACCACTTTTTACGACATGTAAATCAGACCTACACACTGAACGTTATGAGCAAAATACACAACAGCCCAGAACAGCGAGGTGCACGCCGTGCACCAAAAGTGCACACCGTGCACCTGGGAATTTGAGGCAGATAAAAGTTTCTGGAAAGTTGCACAAAGTGCACCTGGGAGCCAAAAGTTTCTGGAAAGTTGCACGACGTGCATTTCCAAAGTGCACGTCGTGCACAGTGTATTCTGGAGCAAACTGAAAGTTTCTGGAAAGTTGCACGGCGTGCATTTCCAAAGTGCACGCCGTGCACCTGGCAGTTTCAGCATTTTGTAAAATACAAGTTTTTATTTAAAATGAAGTGGGAAATTAATGGGCGGTTATGCCCGGTCATTTGCGGAAGTTCTCTCGTCCTAGAGCAAGCCTAGAGCATAGGAGGGCGATTTGGAGGGGAAAGGAGGTGGTTTCTTGCCAAATAACCCCCATTCTTCCTCTCTTCTTCTCCAAGCTTCTTCTCCAAGGTGCAGCAGAGCTTCTTCACTCCACAAAGCTTCTCAGGAGGGAAGTTTGTTCGGTTTGGAGCAGCTGTAGAAGTGGGATTTCATCCTCAAGTCGGAATTCTACCTTCCTTTGGTTACACCTTGGGATTGCTTAGCTTTTCCTTCTCTAAACCATGCTAAACTCCAAAATTTCTACACATTTTCTAATGTACATCATTATGGACGAGTAGACTCTTTTTCTTGGGCATGGGAGAGTAACTCCCATGTCATAGCTTGTAAGAACATATGAATTTCGTACTAAATGTTAGTTTCTTGCATATTCCAAGAGTTGTTTCAGATCTGAAATGCTTGTTTGTGTGATTGGCCATCATACTTGCATGTTTTATACTTTCTTATATAATCTGAGAAGATGTGTTTGAGAGTATGGAGTTACTCTTTTGGCAACTTGTCCTTGACCGCGAGAGTGGCTGGGATTATGTTGAGGAGCAAGGTTTGTGATTTGAAATGAAATACATACACGAGAGTGATGTATGGAGTTAAAATCGTCAGCACTTCACCGGGAGGTGAGTGATGACTACAAAACTCCTTTGCAAGTTAATTAACATGTTTAAATTCATATTTTAATATAAGCTATGATGTGATAGTGAAATCCCAAGTTTAAGATCCTTCTAAATATGAATCTTAACCTTTCTTAAGTGATAATTTAATGTTTTGTTTTAAATCTATAATTTAGTTGTTCTAATCCAATCATCTTGTGTACAACGATCTAGATTATTGAAAATCATAACTCTTGCGCCTAACTAACCAACGCTCCTTGTGTTCGACCTCGATTACAACTACTCTCGTATACTTGCGGGATATAGCTAATTGAGTAAAATATCATTCTTAATGATTGAAACTCATTAGTGTAAACAACCAACAGAGACGATGATTGGATCCTAGCTATGCAAGAAGAGTTGGAGCAATTTAAAAAAAAAACAAAGTATGGACCCTAGTGCCAAGACCAAGTGATAAAAAGATCATTGGCACCAAGTGGTTCTACCACAACAAGCTATATGAAAGCGGAAAAGTGGTAAGGAACAAAGCAAGGTTAGTGGCTCAAGGCTATAATCAACATGAAGGTATAGATTTTGATGAAACATATGCACATGTAGCTAGACTTGAGTCCATTCGTATGTTGCTTGACTTTGCTAGTTATAAAACTTTTTTCTATATCAAATGGATGTTAAAGTGCATTTTTGAATGGTATAATTGAGAAGGAAGTGTATGTTGCACAACCCTGAGCTTTGAACATGATAGTTTACCTAACCATGTTTATTTTTTGCAAAAATCTCTCTCTGGACTCAAACAAGCACCTTGAGCTTGGTATGAGAAATTAAAGAACCTTTTGTTAGATCATTGGTATATCATGGGCAAAGTAGATTATACCTTATTTCTAAAGCACACTTCTAACAATTTTCTTATCATTCATATATATGTTGATGATATCATTTTTGGTAGAACTAACCTTGCTCTTTGCAAAGAATTTAGTGATCTTATACAAAGTGAATTTGAGATGAGTATGATGGGTGAGATTACACTCTTCCTCTGCTTTCAAATCAAGCAAACTAAAGATGGGAACTTCATCAACCAAGGCAAGTTCACAAGTGAGTTACTCAAATGCTTTGGGTTGGAGAACTCCAAACCGATGGACACACCCATGTCAAACACCGTCAAACTTGATAAAGATGAAGAAGGTGAGAAGGTAGATGAGAATCTCTATAGATGTATGATTAGAAGTTTACTTTAATTAACTGCCTCTAGACCTGATATAATGTTTAGTGTTGGTTTGTGTGCTCTCTTTCAATAAAATCCTAAGAAAACACATCTTATAGCCGTTAAAAGGATTTTAAGGTACTTAGCCAAAACCCAAAATTTTGGACTATGGTATCCCAAGTCAAGGGACTTTACTCTTAAGGGTTATAGTGATGCGGATTATGTAGGGTTCTTGATTGATAGAAAGTGCACAAGTGACACTTTCTTTCTCCTAGGACCATGTTTGATGTCTTAGTTATCCAAGAAACATATTACAGTGGCATTATCAACCTCCTAGGTTGAATACATTATAGCAGGGAGTTGTTGCACCCAGGTCCTATAGATGAAGCAAATACTCCAAGACTTAAACATTCATTTTGATGCTTCTCCTATCTATTCTGATAATACTAGTGCAATTAACTTGTCATATAATCCTATCTTGCATAGTATATCTAAGCATATAGAGGTTCACCATCATTCTCTTCATGATTACAATGCCAAGAAATATATTTATATCATGCATGTGGACACAAAAAATTAGTTGGCAAACATTTTTACCAAACCTTTAGCTGGAGAGAAATTTAACTTTATTAGATCTAAACTACTGATAACTGCTTTGAACGAATCTGATATGCCTTCTAGATAGTTTTCATCTATTCAATATGCTTTACCTATGTTTTGATCACCATTGCTTGCTAATATGCTAAAAATCTATTTTCATGTTCGTTTTGCCTGGTTTTCTCTTATTTTTGGGTCGCAAATGCTTTTTTTATCGCAAAATAGTACCCAATGATCAGTGATATGTGCCCAAGTATGTTTAAAATGCAAAATGGACTTGAAAAATAAATTTAATTACTACTCTAATGGTAGAAATTAGAATTTCTAATGTTGGTCTAGGTTGACCATCGATCGAGTTGCCAACTCGACCGATCAGTGGCCGAGAGTGTTTTTAAAGAGACTATCGGTCGAGTTTCTGAGTCACAGAACTTGACCAATGGTCGGGCTAGAGAAAATATAAGTTAGGTTCGACCGACTTTTCTCCCTCTCAACTAGAGAAAAATCAACTGATCCAACCTCTAGCTCCCTCAAGCTCTCAACCCTATCCCCAACCTTCCTCTCCCTAGCCCTAGTTCGACTTAGATTGACCTCCCTTGACCTCTCTCCTATCAACCCTAGGTCTGTGGATGAGTTTTTGTGCTGCTTCTCTTTCTTTTTCTCTCTCCATCCTCTCCATTTTATCTTCATGGCATCCAACCAGAGAAAGAGGGCCGCCCCAGCTAGTGCACCATCATCGTCTACCAACTCGCGTCTTGATGACACCTTCTTTGTCTCCAATGAGGCTCTTAATAGGTACAAGGAGCTCCTTCAAAGGAACCCCTTTCCATTTCGTGCCTTGTTTGAGCCACGCCCATGAAGACAAGAGGTCATTGATCAAGTAGTTGAGTTGTTGTACGACCACCACCTCTTCACCTTGAGTTTTGAATGCTTGTGCTACAACAATTCCATAACTAGCACAAAAGCCATTCATGAATTCTATGCTAATTTGCATTGGAATTATGACACTCTTGTACCCCCGCCTAATACTCAAGTATTCCTCTATTCCACTATTGTTGGAAAGAAATTCCAAGTCTCTAAGGATACCCTCAACATCTTCTTTTCGAGTACTGAAGTGACTGACACCTGGCAGAAGGACTATCCCAAGTATTTTGACCTAGTTGAGCATGAGGCATTTTATAAGAAATATGATCTTACTCTCACTAATATTCATAAATTCTTGAAGAATCGTCAATTCTCATATAGGAAGAAGTGCACCCTTCCCTCCTCTGCCTTAGATCTCAAGAACCACATACTTGCCTTAATTGTTAACTACAATATTCATCTCAAGAAAAATAAGACTAAAATTGTAGAAAACAATACAGTAATTATGTATTGTCTCTTGAAGAACATAGGAGTCAAGTGGGCAAGATATGTTCTCCACCATATGACCTGATTTGACTCAGGAAAGAACACTCATGTCACCCACCCACCCTACCCAACCCTGATATGTGGTCTTTTCTAGCTTGCCACTGGCAAATCTCTTTTCCATGACCTTCATTATAAACCTTCCCGGAAAGGAGTTTGCATCAGTGAGACCACACTTTAAAAGTCCATGCATATCCCATCCTATACCACACCTGGTGCATCTACCTCTACCTCTACCCAGGCACCTCCACCACCTCAGCCTACTGACCGACCCGCGCCTCATTCCATGTATCCAATGAAACCCTTATGGGCTACATAATGCATCAACAGATGTACAACCTTCAGGTTTAGGAGCACATGCATCATGATCTTTGTGCCATCATGTCCAACATGAACCTATCATGTGCACACCCTTATCCTACCTACCAGCCCTACCTAGGAGGTGACTATGCATCCTATGCATATGATCACTTTTACCCAGCCCCTCCACCTCCTTCTTCTACTGCTACACCATCTCTTGTTGGTGGATCTATCCCTGGAGTGTTGCCTCTGCCTACTGGCCCCTTGGCCACCCTGCTTGCTAGTCTTGGTTCTTCTATTCCTACCTTTCCATAGGCCAATGAGCTCCATACTCTTGGCATGTCTTGGGATGAGCAGAATGCCCATTGGCCTGATCGAGGTTTTGGTTCTCTTACTGATGAGGAGATACCAGACCAGGCTGATGAGGAGGTTGTTGTTGCTGACGAGGTTGTTGATGAGGATGATGGGGATGCTTCTGATGATGGCTCTACGGGTGACAAGGATGTTGATGTCTCTACTGCACCTTCAAACAAAGATGATGACTATGAGCCAGAGGCCTCAGATGTCGATGTTGATGATGTTGTTGATGGTGTGGACATAGATGACCTAGATGTTTAGTTTTCCTAGTTTTTAGTCTAGATGTTGATCATATATATATTTCTAGTCTATTTTGTATTACAAACATTTGGGCACATTTTCTGAGTTGTACTATTTTATCATCATGTTTTCATCATTTTAGCTTTTAGTTATTTGTAAGCACATTCTCTCTGTGTTGTAATCTTAATCTTTTATACAATTACTCTTTGATTTACTATATCTCATAAGTTGGTGCCATGTTTACCATATTTTGATTATAACCTAGCTTCTGTTTTTCTATCATCTCTGGTTGGTGTAAGCATTGAGATTGCATGTTGTGGATGTATGTTTGGTTGTACTTGGAGAAAACCCATTTCTATGCTCTTCTACCCCCTTACTTTTTGATAATTTCAAAAGGGGGAGAGAAGTCCAACATTTTGAAGCTCAACCATATTGCTTTTATTTCCTATGTGATCCTTTTCTTGTTCATTATATGCTTTATCATGTGACTTGCTAAAGGACCATATAGTATACATGTTATATTGTTTTGTGTAAAAAGACTAACTACATAGGTAAGAGTAAGCATATATTGAGGGGAATCAATTCACATTTTTCAAATCAAGAATCCCCTTACAATTCACAAGGTAAAGGCATAACTTTACATATCCTTTTCAATATGATTGAGGAATGGTTTGTCATTGTCAAAAAGGGAGAGAATGTTGACTTGAAAATTATACATTGCCCATATTTTGGTAATGACATAACCATTCCATTCCTATGTAACTACTATGTTTGTTCAAGATTGATTTCAAGATTTAGATACATGAAAAGGATCAAATTACACAAGCCCAAGGTTGTTCGAGTTCAAGTCAAAAGCAATGCAAGTGTGCAATTTGGGAAATCACTCCAAATGACCTTAGATGATTTTTGTAATCACTTGTATTCATGATATGGCTTGTAACTAAGATGAGAAAAAATTAGGGATCTCAATTCCAATGTTTGATCACTCAAAAGTTAATTTAGAAAACTTGTCGCAGATTGTTTCTCCAACTCGACTGATCCAGTGATGGATTTTCTAGAGAGACCAATCAGTTGAGTTGCACACTCACAGAGCTCAATCAACTGACTCAGTGAGAAAAACTAATTTTAGCTCATCGGTCAAGTTCACCAAAACAAACTCGATTGATAGTTTGAAAATTGGCTTTGTCTCTTAGTGGATCTGTCGAGTTATCTTTATTGAAACTCAATCAAATATATTGTACAGAAAATGCAGAAAAAGTGATTATAACCATTTGTGAGTTGTTTTGAATGAGCATAGATCTGTTGTAACTTGGAAAATGGTTATATTTTGCCATTAAGTGATCCCACACTCAAGGGAACACGCCCATCTATAAATAGGACCCCTTGGAGTTCATTCCAAGTTTGCTCATTCATTCTATTCTAAGTCCTTGCTATAGTTGAGTGTGTTGCAACTCCTTCAGTCCCTTTCTCTCAGTCAATTAGGTAGCATTTCATGATTATGAGCGAGTTAGGCTAGTTGTAAAAGAGCTATCATCATGTGCATGTAAAGATCTCATTCCATTCCATCTTCCCTACCCCCTTCTCAAAGAAGAGAATGTTGAAGAAAACTACTCTGAGTGAAGATGAAGTTGTTGTTGTTCTTCTTCAAGGTTGATGTTATAACCCCATTTTTCCAAGATATGTAATGAGATTATAAATCTCTATTTAAAGATAAATAAAAACAAATCCATGATTGATTTTATGGGTTGATTTGAATGAATTTCGTGTTGTATGTTTTCTTAATGGGCCTTATTGGCCATTGAGCCCAATTGAAGGAAAAAAGAAAAAGAAATTCAATTGGATAAGGAGTACATAAGAAAATAAAGCAAAAGGCTAAGAAATAATTCCCAAAAATAGTATTTCGAGTTTAATGAATTTCTTGGGGTTCAAGGAACTCATAATCATAAATTAATGATAAAAGAAATAGAGAGGACATAGAAAATATATGTAATTGAATAATAACTTGCAAACCAAGAAAAGGGATTGTATGCTTGAGATAATAACTTCAAATTTTGTAGGATGGAAGATAAAAATATAATTGTGTTTCCCTCAAATTTTGAGTAGGAAAGAAGTTACCATTTGGGAGTTATTAATTTTCCAAGTTTTCCCTCAAATAGAGTTTAATTTGGAATTTGAGAAAATAGTCGGTTGAACGCGATGATGGTGGGCTGTTGGATCTTAATCCAACAGGCGCCACTCATCGTCTATCTCCCAGACAGACTGGGATTCTATATCTAACAGAGAGACTTTCCTTCTTAGATTCCTCCCAAATCAGGGAGTGGGCGGACTTGCTGAGATGTCCATTGAACTCAGAAGAGGAAGGCGAGGGGAACCATCCATGGCTTGGGTAGGAGTGGTCGCCGATTGGGAGAATTCCCAATCTGGAGGGGACTCGCTCAACCCCTATATATAGGAGTGTATGATCGAGATGGCGAGCATCTCTTTTTCCTCTGCCAAACTCTGCAGAAGTATTGGAGGAGTGGTTCCATGCTCGCAATTGATTCTTCTACCTTGACCTTCACTGGTGTTTTTGGTCGAGAACCTCGTGGGAAGTCCGGCGAGTGGTAAGGGGTCACGGTGCCTTCTTAGCCTTCAATTGAACCCACAGCCAAGTTTGTCGAGGGGAGACAAAGCTCCCTGGCCTGATAGCACGCTCGCTCATGGCTGAGAGCTCAGAGTCAACCTCCAGGTTGACCGCGTAGGCTGCTGAGTCCAAGGAAGGTGACGACCCATCGATCGTCCGATCTGAGACCACGGTGGTCTCAGTGGCATCTAATGCTTTAGAGAAGGAGCGGCCTTGCTAGAGGGCACGCGACTAGGATCGTCAGATCTAAGAAGTGGATCACCGGACCACTGGTCGAGTGGTCCACAAATTTTGGTAATGTTATCTTTCTACTAAATAAACCGGAAAAAGGATTATTCTTGCAAAAATTATAGAAATAACTAGGAATCTCAGATGACCAAACTTTATATATGAAAGTGGTGTAGAAAAATGCAAGGAATCTGATAAAAATGATTCGAGAGCCTAAGTCAACTCTGTTTAGCAAAATTACTCTAATTTTCTAGTAAAGTATATTAAAAGTTAATGAGAAACCCTAATTGAAGGTTAAGAGTGTAATTTGGTGAATCAATAGGTCAAATTGATAAGTGTAACCCTGTTAATGATAAAAGAGGTTTGATTATCCGTTTTGAATGTAAATATGCCTAAATTAGAATTGTAATACCTAAAAGAAGTTTAATTTATAATAAAAACCCTAAATTAAGGAAAAGGGGATAAAAGCTAAGTTATTACGGATTAAGGGAGTAACTTGCCAAGATGTGAACTTAAAACTAATGAGAATGTTAAAATAAAGGTTTTAAGTGAATTTGATGGAGTTAGGAACCTTGATGATTAAGGATTGAAGCAAAACCCTAATTTTTATAGAAACCCTAAAATTGGAATTGAAATTCTAAATAGTGTAATTGGATAATTATTAATAAAAGGAAATTGGTACTTTCATTTCAGGATTTCTATTCAACCTTGCTTGATTAATTGGGTTTCTCTACATACTTGAATCTGTCTTGAAAACTGCAATTAAAGGTATGTGGTTACGCTTATGAATAATCATTCTAGTTTCACGGCGATTCCCGAATGTTTTACTGGTTGCTTTAAATAAACTGTTGGATGAATTTAGTTCATGCAAACTATAATGTGGCTATGACTATCACAAAGGATATATGCCTACAAGCTCAAATCCTGGTTCTCTCTGTGGCAGTATAGTTGACCTAGTACATGGCTATCTATGGGTAGGTCCATCAGGTCAGAGGAAGACCTAGTACATGGCTACCTATTGGGTAGGTCCATCAGGTCTATGGATGACTTAGTACATGGCTACCATTGAGGTAGGACCATCAAGTCACATTGAGTTAGATATTGGGCTACCTCGAGTAGTGCCATGCGACTCTACCTTTATAGAGGTATTATATAAGTCCACTGCAGGGACAACACAGAGTTGGGGATATGTATGGATTGAGTTGTATGGCTTAAAATGTAATCTTGATTGTTAAATGATTAATTGCATGATTACATTGTTATTATAGTTGCATGATTATTGTTTCCCCCACGTACCAGCTTCTTGATGACCAACATTTTGTTTGTCGGTGTTTTAGGTACAAAAGAAAAGAACAAATAGTAAAGTGGCATATGCGAAATTAAATGAGAGTTAACGTGTACAAGATGATTAGTTAGATTGGTATCTTCATGAATAGAAGTTTAGACATCCCAGTTTTTAAAAGGTAAGCAAAGTTTTACTTTATACCAATTTTCAATTTAGTCGGTAAAGTTTATTAATTGTTATTGATTATTTGTCGAACCTTTGATCTGGGTTATTGGTTAACGGATCTGACCATTCAGTCTCCCTTAATTGGGGGGTACCAGGAGGCGGGGTCGTTAAAAATGGTATCAGAGCCATAACTCCTCCAGTAGGTGGGGCCCACATGGGCATGTGGCATGCCAGTCTTGAGCCGTGCGGTCCAGGTAGGTAGGAAAGGGCAGTTAGTGGTTGACGTAGCCACCTCTGCGCTGGTATTCCGTGATCGGGAGCTGGGTGTCCATGGGCCATTGTGGGTCTGCACTGAAATGGGGTCATATTATAAGGCCATATAGTTGAGACTTGATGAGGATGTCAAGAGTCTAAGTGGGGGAGATTGTAACATCCCAGGATTTGAGGCCTCGGATAAGTCGATCTTAAAAGGAATGATTGGACTACCCATATCACCAAGGTGCACCTCGTTTTCTGGGAGCCCATCTCTAAAGAACTCCATAGTTAAGTGTGCTCAGCTTGGAGTAGTACTAGGATGGGTGACCTGTCGGGAAGTTGATCCTGGCATGCGTGTGATTGAGGAAAAAGCGCAGTTAAGGCTAGTGGTGGTTTGTGGGACCAGTCATCATTCCTGAAACTCTACTAGAGCCTTGGGCAGTGGGCCCAGGCGTTACAAATGGTATTAGAGCATAGGTTCCTCATTTAATATTTAATAATTATTAAATTTTACAAACTCTGTAGAACCCAAGGGAGTTATTAGAGTATTATCCGAAAGATTGAGGTGTCTAGAAAAGGATCACGTCCGGGGGCTGGCAATATTTTCCTCCGCACCTCTAGTCGGAATACGAGGACTCCCGGATCCGTGTGACTGCCTGGCCAAAGTCTTCGGGTATGATTCGAAATAAGGTACCTTTAGGACTCTCTCATCTTGTTCATCCCTTCTCAACTCAAATTTTGTTAAGGACCTTAAGGATTTGGGTTTCCTATATTCTCCACACCCTCTTGAGGTATGGGTAAAGTTGATAAGGATTAAGGAATCCTCCACCAAATTAATAAAAAGCATGTAAATAAGATGTCATGGACATAATCTTAATAGAGTAAGTGTAAAGGAATAGATACATGCTTAGGTCGTATGACACGAGTTGTCATTACCCTCACGAGAGACTTGAGGATAGACCTCCTTAGCAGGAGGATAAATAGAGAGAGTTAGTCTTGGAGGTAGAGACCTCCATTAAAAGTAGAGACCTAGAAAATCCTTTAAGGATGATGTTAACCCTAACCCTAAGTGAACGTTAGAGAGAGGGAGATGACATGATGAGTTAGATGAGCATGCCTTGGATGCCATATGAACCATGAGAAGTTGATGACCGAGTACCTTGGCAACCCAACCCTGGGAAGGGTCGTGCATGTTTGAGCGAAGGATAGCTCCTTCATGGATGAGGTTAGAGAATAACATGTAGAAACTTGTTGGGTTGTTGCAAGTAGGATATAGCTTGCACCCAGAGTGCGTCAGTAGTGTTGACAGTTGGATGAAACCCTAGACAAAGGATCACGATGGATGGCTTATGAGATAAGCATAAGGGGTAATGGATAATCTTGAGTAAACATAAGTTTGAGCATAGGCTTCACCAGTATAGAGGTATGCCTATGAGCTTGATCCTTCATGGAGAGAGGACCTCTAGTAGTAAGGTTGGATGTGGAGTTAGCTCTAGAGAGAAAAAGCAGGACTCAAGCAAGAAGGTTGGAAGCTTAGATTCCGAGACATAAGGAACAGTGGGTAGTTGAGGATAATGTGACCTAAGTGGATGATAGTGGTTGCCTTACGACAAATGATATCTTGTTTTCCTTTAGAGGAACCAAACCTTAAGAGGGAGGATGATGTTTCTGGTACCTATGGTATAAGTGATTACCTACTGGATGAGATAAAGAGTGAGTAACCAGGTTAAGAGGCCTTGTACCTTGTTGTTTGTCCTTGAGGAGGATCCAACTCTAAGTGATACTCGAGTCGAAGGATGACAGGAAGTGCATGTCATGCCTTTTGCAAGCTTGATTCATGGATAAGAGATAGAGCATGCAGTTGGGCACCTAAAAGTGAACCTAGGGTTCCTAGGCCTAAGAGGGGAAGTGGTATACCTAATGCTCATGATGAGAATTAAGTTGCTATAGTTTTGAGCATGGTACTCCTCAGGTATAGAGGAGAAGGGAAGTCCCTTAAAGTTTAAGGTATGTTTGATGAACCCCTCACAGCTAGTATGATGATAAAGGAAGGTATGATCTTGATCCAGCATTGAGGAAAGAGGACAAGTATGACCTAGCATGGTTCAGTAGGTGATCTTCTTGTGCCTTAATAACTTGCTAGGGTTAAGTAGGTTCATGAGGATGTAAACCCTAGACCTAAGAGCTTTTGTGACCTTGTTGTCAATAGATAGTTTTCCTCCCATCCTGGGAGAGGGACCCCTTTGGTAGGGTGTATATCAGTTTTGTTGGTTTAAGGTAACCTAAAGAGGTCTCATAGGATCTTGAGAAACTAAGTGAAAAGTACATGGTATGAGAATGAACCTGTAGACCCATATATATCCATCTCTAAGTGCAGGTGGATGTGTTACCATGGAGGTAACCGCTAAGGGGCCTGACTAAGGTAGGCAGGTCACCACGACCTCTATGAAAGGATGGATGTCATCCCATGTATACAAAGAGAGATTATGAAGGCTTGGGGAAGGTTCTAAGTTGGACATGTACTATAAATGGAGAATCCTAAGTCTATCCTAGGATCAGGTAGGGATAAGACCGATGGAAGTAGGAGTTGCTTAATTCCCTAGTTGCACATGACCATAGGGTCGGGAGGTAACAACTATCATTGTCTGAGGGCCATGGGTTAGGAGATTGATCACCTTCATGAACTCATGGGACCCAAAGGGCAGATGAGTAGGGCACTCTCTGATGCATGAGGGAAGAGGGATGACCCCAAAAGTGTTGGCATCTTAAAGGCCTGGAGGAGATGACCAAGGATTGTGCTTGAACCAAGTAAGTTCGAGACCAGTTTTCCATGGAATTAATGTGGATATCAATATGATGGCACGTTTCAACCTAGATTTGAAGGTGTACTGGCAAGGTGGGATGTGTCTTCTCTACTCTTAGAATAGGAAGAACTTTGTGTTTGGACGGCCGCCAAATGCTTATTTCCTCTTGTTATGAGTGGGAGAGATGGGACAGTACGCATGCCATACACCAAGGATAAAAGATGATGTGGGTTGAAACGTCGCTACGAGGCATGAGGACAGAGATGATAACATACCTTGGAGAAGTGAATGATACATGGACAGGTACAAACGATAAGAGTATTAAGATAATCACCTTATAAGAATGTTTTATCATGAGCTATGTGGAATTTGCATGTGATACAAGGTTGAATTTGATAACCAAGAGGGTGATTTCAGAGTTTTCTTGATGAAGATAAACTTAGAGTTCGAGATGATACTTAAGCGGAATACATGGAGATAGTATGTCTTCAACATTATCGAACACCTAAGGATAAGAAGGGGTAATGAAGGCTCTGGTTGAGATATAGCTGCCTAGTTTAGCTGGAAGCTGGAAAAAGTTGAGGTTGCTAGGCTAACCTTAAGTTGAGAAAAGGGGATAAGTTTGGCCAATACCCAGATATATCAATAACGGTTAATTGATTGGTTAGCCAGTCTAGTACATGATATGATGAAAGGATGGTTGTAGAACCTCAGATGTACTTCTTTGGAAAGGAAAGTGATGGAGCCCTGATGAGAGTGGATTAGGGTTTGAGGAATCGATCTTGAGGAATCATCACCATACACCATAGTACTACTTAGATAATGGGTGGTAGAAGTACTATGGATGTTGAAGGTGAAGTGCATGTGGTATGTTGCCTTGCATGTCAGGAGGTGAAGGACGAACACCAGTAACCTAGTGTATCGATATAGAGAATAAAACAGTCCCTGAGAGGGAGTGGGAGTTCTTCATTATGGATGTTGTGACCAAGAAGGTCAAGATACAATATTGGTTATGGTGGATTACCTTACCTAGATGACATGAGAAAGAAAGAGTTCTGTCGAGGGACAGATTTGGTTGAACTACACATGAGAGAGATGGTTCAATGACACCATGAGGTGAGTTCAAAGGTTCTTGAGTTGACCTAAAATTTTCCTTCCAAAAGGTGGAAGTAGGTACATGAAGAACTCTATGATAGTATAGTTTATCACCCCTAACTAATGGTTAGTGTGATCCAGACTAGAGGGTCTGATGAGAGCATGTGTCCTCGTTCATGGTGATATCTAGAGACATATCTTGTCCAATGAAAGATGTGATGATGACCACCATAGCCAATATCGGGATTTAAAGAAGCTCTGTAAGGGAGGTTGTGTCGGTCACCACTTCAGTAAGGTGATGTTGGTGAAAGGACCAAAGTGCGTGTAAATGAAGTCGCTTTGATCATGCAATGGCTAAAAGGAGCCTAGAGACGATGAAAGTCATGAGCAGATGCAAGGTAGACTGACATGCAATTCACTGTGGGAGAATATGTGACATGAAAATCCAACCCCTCTAAGTTATAGCTAAGAAAGATGAGCCCCCGATGCATGGGTTCTTTTGGACATGTTTTGGTGGAGAAGGTTAAGTTTGACCTTACCCCTCAGGATAAAGTAATGTGTGATGAGTTCCATGTGAGCACTATGTAAGATACCTAGACCATGTGCTGAACAATGAACCTAGTGAGCCCAAGGGAGGCTGAAATGGCATGAGTCACATGTGCAGTTTATAGACGCCAGGATGAAAGAACTCAGAGAAAAGAATATGTGATGATAAAGGTTCTTTGGAAGCGCCATGGGTAAGGTAAAGCCACATAGGGGCCGTTGATGGACATGGAAAAGTCTTATCCTGAATTGTTTGTTTTGTTTGATTGAATTTTGAGGACCAAATTCCTATAAGAGGGGAAGGATGTTATAACCTCATTTTTCCAAGATATGTAATGAGATTATAAATCTCTATTTAAAGATAAATAAAAAAAATCCATGATTGATTTTATGGGTTGATTTGAATGAATTTCGTGTTGTATGTTTTCTTAATGGGCCTTATTGGCCATTGAGCCCAATTGAAGGAAAAAAGAAAAGAAATTCAATTGGATAAGGAGTACATAAGAAAATAAAGCAAAAGGCTAAGAAATAATTCCCCAAAATAGGATTTCGAGTTTAAGGGATTTCTTGGGGTTCAAGGAACTCATAATCATAAATTAATGATAAAAGAAATAGAGAGGACATGGAAAATATGATTAATTGAATAATAACTAGCAAACCAAGAAAAGGGATCGTACACTTGAGATAATAACTTCAAATTTTGTAGGATGGAAGATAAAAATATAATTGTGTTTCCTCAAATTTTGAGTAGGAAAGAAGTTACCATTTGGGAGTTATTAATTTTCCAAGTTTTCCCTCAAATAGAGTTTAATTTGGAATTTGAGAAAATAGTTGGTTGAACACGATGATGGTGGGCCGTTGGATCTTAATCCAACAGGCACCACTCATTGTATATGTCCCAGGCGGACTGGGATTATGTCTCTAACAAAGAGACTTTCCTTCTTAGATTCCACCCGAATCAGGGAGTGGGTGGACTTGCTGAGATGTCCATTGAACTCAGAAGAGGAAGGCGAGGGGAACCATCCCTGGTTTGGGTAGGAGTGGTCGCCGATTTAGAGAATTCCCAATCTGGCGGGGACTCACTCAACACCTATATATAGGAGGGTATGATCGAGATGGCGAGCATCCCTTTTTGCTCTGCCAAACTCTACGGAAGTACTGGAGGAGTGGTTCCGTGCTCGCAATTGATTCTTCTACCTTGACCTTCACTGGTGTTTTCGGCTGAGAACCTCTTCGGAAGTCCGGCGAGTGGTAAGGGGTCACGGTGCCTTCTGAGCCTTCAATTGAACCCACATCCAAGTTTGTCGAGGGGAGACAAAGCTCCCTGGCCTGATAGCACGCTCGCTCGTGGCTGAGAGCTCGGAGTCAACCTCTAGGTTGACCGCGCGGGCTGCTGAGTCCAAGGAAGGTGACGACCCGTCGATCCTCCGATCTGAGACCACGGTGGTCTCAGTGGCATATGACGCTTCAGAGAAGGACCATCCTTGCTAGAGGGAATGCGACTAGGATCGTCGGATCCAAGAAGTGGATCACCGGACCACTGATCGAGTGGTCCACAAATTTTGGTAATGTTATCTTTCTACTAAATAAACCAGAAAAATGATTATTCTTGCAAAAATGATAGAAATAACTAGGAATCTCAGATGACAAAACTTTATATATGAAAGTGGTGTAGAAAAATGCAAGGAATCTGATAAAAATGATTCGAGAGCATAATTCTACTCTGTTTAGCAAAAGTACTCTAATTTTCTAGTAAAGTATATTAAAAGTTTATGAGAAACCCTAATTGAAGGTTAAGAGTGTAATTTGGTGAATCAATAGGTCAAATTGATAAGTGTAACCATGTTAATGATAAAAGAGGTTTTATTGTCCATTTTGAATGTAAAGATGCCTAAATTAGAATTGTAATACCTAAAAGAAGGTTAATTTATAATAAAAACCCTAATTTAGGGAAAAGGAGATAAAAGCTAAGTTATTATGGATTAAGGGAGTAACTTGCCAAGATGTAAACTTAAAACTACTGAGAATGTTATAATAAAGGTTTTAAGTGAAATTGATGGAATTAGGAACCTTGATGATTAAGGATTGAAGAAAAACCCTAATTGTTATAGAAACCCTAAAATTGGAATTGAAATTCTAAATAGTGTAATTGGATAATTATTAATAAAAGGAAATTGGTACTTTCATTTCAGGATTTCTATTCAACCTTGCTTGATTAATTGGGTTTCTCTACATACTTGAATCTGTCTTGAAAACTGCAATTAAAGGTATGTGGTTACGCTTATGAATAACCGTTCTAGTTTCACGGCGATTCCTGAATGTTTTACCGATTGCTTTAAATAAACTGTTGGATGAATTTAGTTCATGAAAACTATAATGTGGCTATGACTATCACAAAGGATATACGCCTACAAGCTCAGATCTTGGTTCTCTCTGTGGCAGTATAGTTGACCTAGTACATGGCTACCTATGGGTAGGTCCATCAGGTCAGAGGAAGACCTAGTACATGGCTACCTATTGGGTAGGTCCATCAGGTCTATGGATGACTTAGTACATGGCTACCATTGAGGTCGGACCATCAAGTCACATTGAGTTAGATATTGGGCTACCTCGAGTAGTGCCATGCGACTCTACCTTTATAGAGGTATTATATAAGTCCACTGCAGGGACAACACAGAGTTGGGGATATGTATGGATTGAGTTGTATGGCTTAAAATGTAATCTTGATTGTTAAATGATTAATTGCATGATTACATTTTTATTATAGTTGCATGATTGTTGTTTCCCCCACGTACCAGCTTCTTACTGACCGACGTTTTGTTTGTCAGCATTGTAGGTACAAATGAAAAGAACAAACAGTAAAGTGGCATATGCGGAATTAAATGAGAGTTAACGTGCACAGGAGGATTAGTTAGATTGGTATATTCATGAATAAAAGTTTAGAAATCCCAGTTTTTAAAAGGTAAGCAAAGTTTTATTTTATACCAGTTTTCAGTTTAGTTGGTAAAGTTTATTAATTGTTATTGACTATTTGTCAAACCTTTGATCTGGGTTATTGGTTAACGGCTCTGACCATTCGGTCTCCCTTAATTGGGGGTTACCGGGAGGCGGGGTCGTAACAGTTGAAGAAGAGGTGAAGATCTTCTCTAGGTGAAGGAGAAGGCAAAGGCTAAAGATCCAAGAATTGTGGGTAATTCCTTGAAGGCTAAAGACTTGTGCAAGAGTAGGCAAGTCCATGGAGAAGGCAAAATACTCTTTGTAAAGTGGGTAAGTCCTTGGTAAGTTTGAAGACTCTTTGTAATGGATAGGTAAGTCCTTTGGTGGGTCTTATGTTGTAACTCTTATAAGTGAATATATAGAGGAAAGACTTGCAAAATCCTAGAGGCTAACCTCTCTAGATAATGGATTGACTCTCTCCTAGTTCGGAGAGTGGAACCACTCTAAACCACCTTGTCCAAGTGCTTGTTTCAATTTCTCTCATCCTTGATATGCTTGCTTAGTTAGGACTTCAAATTGCTCTTAAGCTATTGGTTTTGATTGATATATTTTGAAGGTCTAACTTATCTCGTGAGAACTTTTAAAGCTCTATTCACCCCCCTCTAGAGACCTAGATCTAACACCCATCTCTCTCTCCTCTAGATGATGCCAATAGAGATAAGGAACACTCTAGAGGTGGCAAAATTGCACATCAACCCCTACTTTGGGTGAATTGCAAATTTGCACCAAAACCATACCACAAAACAAAAACATCATCCAAACAAGATCAGACATGAAGCCCAAGCTTTCTACATGCCCTAATTACATCTCAAATGATTATGGCAAGGTTCTAAGAAACATATTTAGGAAAAATAAATAGGGTTATTCCAAAATGTGGGTCAGGGTCCTTACAAAGAACATCAAACTGTCAACACAAAACTAGGATTTCAAAACAAACCCTAGAAACCACTCTCAACATGTGATGTGATAAAACCTTAACCAAAATGATATCCTTCTTCTTCAACTTCTTGATCCTCTTATCCAGGATCAACACAGCACCTTCCACAAGATATGTCCTCATCCAACTCTACCTCCACTAGATGCAACACCAACTCAATGTCAGGGTGACACTTTGAGCATTGAAACATGTAACACTAGATGCAACCTATACAACTCATGTGGCAACTCCAAGTTATACGCCACCTTCCCAACATGTTCCACCATCGGGTAAGGTGCCATATACCTGGGAGCCAACTTACCCTTCTCCCCAAACCTTAAAACACCTTTCCAAGGAGAGACCTTTAGGTACACTCTGTATCCTACTTGAAACTCCAACATCCTATGCCGACTATCAAAATACAACTTTTTCCTATCTTGGGCTACCTTCAACTGATGTTGAATCACTTTGATCTTTTCTAGTCACTACTACAGATCCGGCCTTTGGTGTCGGTTATTTAAGCCCTTTTCGCGATGGTTTCCAAGCAATGCCTATGTGGGCGCCGCTAAAAGTCGAACCCTTTCATCGTCGGTTTTCCAACAGATTCCAAAACGCTTCGCGCCATTGAAAACACGCCAGCAGGTCCCCCGTCGGCGTCGGTTATAAGTAACTAAACCGACACTATAATCATCCGCGCCTCAAAAAGGGTGTCATCTAGGACACTATCGGCGTCGGTTTTTTACTAATCCCCGACGCCATATCACTTGTCACCATGGTCGTGCTGGCCAGATTCTACTAATAATCGACGCCATATCACCTGCCACCACGGTCGTGCTGGCCAGGCTGTCTGGCAACATTAGGTGGTAGTTTTTTTCTATTAACCAACATTGTAAGACTTTGTTATCGGTTTTAGACAAATAACTGATGCCTATGTTTTGATTTTTTTTTTCTTATCAGTTTGTAGGCTTGCTGTGGCTAGTCGCAGGATGAGAACCTACAGTTCAGTGAAACTGAACTGTTGGTTTACAACATCCATTGATATCAGCCAACAAACAGGCCACAAACCTACGAAATCAACAAATATTCTTTTCACACATAGGTAGATACATTCTGACATCAATTCAATTTTCACATTCACACATATAGAAACATTCAAATACATGTAGAAACATTCAGACATGTAGAAACACATGTATAAATATTCATTTACAAAATATAATTCATCATCTCTATCAGCATCCCAATTATATCTTACAGTCCCCACTGCTTGTATGGCTCTTGCCCATTCTTCTCTTACGTCATTTAATACTTCCATCTTATATGAAGCATGTACATCTTTTAAGGATTTACCTGTAGTGGGGTCAGTTTTAAACACCTACAAAGAGAATGATGTATATATAAGTAATAATATATAAATAAGATTGATATATTTCATACTATCTAATGAGACTATATATAATACCATAGGTATCGCATTGATTTCAGCTGCATGTTTGATAATCATGTCCATAAACCGCATCACATAGTATGCACATGCCCAGCCGTTGTCTTGTGTAGCACACTATAAAATGGATACAAAATATTAAACAATACAAATAAGCACAGTTCACATAAATAACATATACATTGGAGTCGGGAACTTACTTTCATGTTCTCCCAAATTATTGGCTGGTTCTTTTTACTGGGGACCTTTCCTCCAGCCTTTTTGAACACATCTAAACTCCTACATGTTAATGTAACACAGTAAATTGCATAATTTAATAGTAATGTAATAATAGATGTTAACGTATATAAAAATGAAATATTTCTCACCAGAATAATGTCATTCTGATTGTGTGTCCAATTTTTGGATTCAATGTACTCCCTGTAGGATCTAGATAATAGATAGTGAACGTCCTGGGGAGAATAACTAGTAAATCCCAATGCTTCGCGCTAGAGGTAAAAAAGTTAAAAATTAATAACTCAAAATCCACAATAAAAATGTAATTTTCTAGTCCAAATTATAAGCAACGTAAACTTACTTCACATTGAATGGAGCTATTATTATCATCTTCTTTTTAAGATACATGGCTTCAACGCCTACAAATTTACGTAAAGAATGTTATACATATATACATATCATCTTGAAAACATATCATCTTGAAAAGACTAGCTACTATGTCATAAACAATACTTACAGTAGACGTGCTAGGTGGTGGGTCTATAGGATTACTCTCAGCATGTGCATCAGGAGAAGAGCGAGCCACCATAGGCTGATTGGAAGCTTGAGATGCCTTCCACCGCAAGATTTCTTCCTTGACCTTCTTAGCAACTATATCATCAACTCTCTTATTATCCTATACATGGATAAAAGAAACATTAGCTTCTTATTATTGAATTCCCCTTTGTAGTAACATTCTAAAAAAAGAATAGGTTACCTCTTCTTGTGAAAGTCTCGCTCTTGTGATAGGTTTGTACTGGGATGGCCCAAAGAATGCTTTGATGCCCACACTAGCGCCTGCACCCCTAGCACGTCCAGGATGCCCTGGGTTACCCAGAGCAACTATCAATTCATCCCTTATGCCATGAGGGATGAATGTGCCATGTTTCCTCTGCTTGTGCAGCTCCCGCTAATCACCATCAACAGAAATTGGTAAGTAAACACCAAAAATAATCAATATTCGAACGTCATACATTGTTGAGTTGTATTTTACCATTTTCACAGTCGCCTCAGCAGTTACGGGCTTCTTAATTTCACCTTTCTTGTTTTTCCTCCCAGCTATCCAGACATCATGGTGAGGCATGGGTGTGGTACATGTAGTAGAGGACTCCTAAGTAGCAGCAGACTCCACCTGTAGTCTTTGGCCAACGTCTGCATAGCCCTTTGGACCCATTGTGTGGCCATGCACATTCAATGCAAGCCTTTCTCTTTGCGCCTCACTGAATGCCAAGTTAGTATGCACATTGATTTAGTTAGTAACACTAAAGGTTAATCTTGAATAGGTGAATACAACATATATTAATTAAATTGGGAGTTACGCTTAATACCTTGAATTCTTCAGTTTGTCTTGAAGCAACAAATGTGTCCCAATCTTCTTTGTCCAGGAAGTTCCACTTTTCAAGGGTTGGCTTCTACTTCTTATCACCATCTTTTATGTATTCTCTGTTGAGATTTGTCTTATAGTTCCTTAGCATCTTTCCAATGTGTTGCATCATGCTTTTACGATGCAACTTCTCATCCAATGCAAACAGAATCTGTAAAATAGAATTTCTATTAACTAGTATCCAACGATAGAATTGCAAATAATAGAATTTGTAATCTACAAAATAGAATTGCAAATAATAAGAACTCACACATAAATCCTTCCATATCAAATCTTTCTTCGCCAAAGGAGATTTATGTCAATTATCATACTTAACACCACAATGGCTTCGAGTGACACACCCAAGATAGTTTACAAAATTATGCGGTTCACTCCAATTGCATTTCCTGCATTATCAAACTCCACATCCAATCTGGATCCACTGCCCCTTAGTACTGTTAACTTCTTCAGCAGAGTGATGTCCCTTTTCTTGTTAATTTTTGGTGATGCGCATCAAGTGCCTCCAGTGCTTCAGAGGCTACATGTGCATCATCAACCTAAAATTTGACAAAATAAACACACTGAATTAGCCCAATATAGAAATATAGGATATATGACATAACTAGAAGATAATGAATTTATATAGAAATATAGGATATAATTTTAAAACTTACATTAGTATCCTCACCATGCTCATCATGGACATCATCCTCATCATGGACATCATGTTCATCATGGACATCATGGTCAGCCATCTGAAAATGTCATTAAAAAGGCAAACATTTTGCATTTGTATTAACTAGAAGATAATGAAACATTATATCTGAAAATGATATTGATATTAAAAAAAGCAAACATTTAGCATTTTATATAGTTCATATATAAAAATGAAACATTGAAAAATGAAACATATAAAAATATATAAACATGCATGCCTCTAAAATTGCGATCTTTTATCAATTAACAAACCTTCATTGTGATCTCCGCGCACATATAAGTCATCATTAGCTTCAATATTGTGTGGAGTTGGAAACCCAACTGAGAATGGACAGGAGTCATCATACTTATCTTAGTACTCTTCTTCATCTATAAGATCTTCAATGAACTGTCTTTTACCATGAAGAACAACCGACCATTTATCATTTGCAGGATCATCGATATAAAATACTTGTTTCTCCTGTGATGCCAATATGAATGGTTCACCCTTCTCGCCAATCTTTTCAAAGTTAACTAAAGTGAAACCCAATTCATCCACTATAACCCATTTGGTGTTATCAACCCAATTACATTTGAAGAGTGGAATTATGAAATCTATGAAGTCAAACTCCCATATGTCTTCAATGACACCGTAATATGACATTTTAGCTTCATGTGGACTCTTATCCTTTGCACTTATAAAATACATAGTCGACGCTTGAAGGGTGACCCCACTTTTTTGGACGACACTCTTATCATCTTGGTGCTTTGTGTAATATGTGAACCCATTAATGTCAAACCCTTCATAAGACATAACATTCTATTTTGGTTTAAAGGTGAGGCATTTGATAGTTTCCGTAATATCATCTGGTGCTTGAGATAGTTGATGTAAGACTTTATCTTCAAACCACTTAGTAAAAGTCTTGTTATGCTCTCTATCAAGCCACATTGAACTGACTCAAGGATGTTGTCTCTTGATGAAATTGGTATGTTCCTCGATATAAACAGTCACTTCGTCCATGTTGTGTAAAATATACAAGTGACCTTGTTCCAACTGCTCATGGCTGATTACTTTCACCCGTGATCCCAAAATTCCTTTTCCCTCCTCAATATTCTTGTCATTAACGGGAGTGTCATTACCACTCAGAAAGTCATTGCAAAAATCCATAACCTCTCTCGCCACATAACCCTCAATAATACTCCCTTCAGGCTGATAACGGTTTTGAACATCACCTTTAAAAATGCTCATGTATCATTCAAAGGGATACATCCAATGCAAGAAAACTGGTCCCAACATTTTCACTTCCCTAGTCAAGTGGACAACAAGATGTACCATGATATCAAAGAACTAAGGAGGGAAATACATCTCAAGATGACATAGGGTAACAACCACTTCTCTTTGCAAATTATCGAGAGTATCAGGGTCAATAACTTTGTTGCACAGACTGTTGAAAAAGAAACAAAGTCTGGTGATTGCAAACCTTACATGCTTCGACAATATAGATCGAATTGACACAGGCAATATTTGTTGCATTAGAGTGTGACAATTATGAGATTTAAGACCTATCAACTTTAGATCTTTCATTGATACCAATCTACGGATATTGGATGAGTAACCCTGTGTCACCTTAACTTTTTCCAAGCATTCACAAAAAGCTTTCTTTTCCTTTCTAGACAACGTGTAACAAGTGGGAGGTAAGTATGTTCTTTTATTACCCATTTCATGTAATTCTGTTAATTCTGACCTTATTCCCATTTCATGTAGGTCCAATCTGGATTTTATCCCATCTTTTAGTCTTACCTGGTATATTCAACAGAGTACCAATGACGTTATCACATACATTTTTCTCAGCGTGCATGACATTGATACAATGCCTGACAGTCAAAGAACTCCAATAAGGAAGATCCCAAAATATTTACTTCTTCTTGAATGAAGAATTGTCACTCCATGTGGCCATAGTACATTATGATCTCTTACCAAATTCATTGATAATGTCTTTTATTCTTTCATAAACAACATCCCCTGGTATAGGTTTAGGTGCACTCCATTCCTTATTCCATCCATTGAATGCTTTGCGCTTCCTATGATATGGATGGAATTTTGAAAGAAACCTTTGATGACCAAGATATACAGTCTTGCCGCCATGTTTTAGTCTTATTGAATTAGTGTTCTTTTCACATATAGGACATGCTTTAGCTCCTTTGACACTATATCCAGACAAATTCCCGTATGCTGGAAAGTCATTAATAGTGCAAAACAACATAGCGTGCAAACAAAATGTCTCTCTTTGTGAAGCATCATAGGTCATCACACCTTCACCCCAAAGTTTCTTTAAGTCATCAAATAGAGGTTCAAGATAAACATTGATATCATATCCAGGTTGTTTAGGGCCTGATATCAACAACGACAGCATAACATACTTATTTTTCATACACAGCCAGGGAGGAAGATTGTATATAACAAGCATGACTGGCCAAGTGTTATGTTGGCTGCTCAATGTCCCATACAGATTCATCCCATCTGTACAAAGCCTAAGTCTTAGATTCCTATCTTCTTCACCAAATTTGGGGTACAATAGATCAATTTTCTTCCACTATGAGGAATCAGACGCATGTTGTAGGATCCCATCATTATTTTTCTTAACATCAGCATGCCACCTCAAATTCTTCGCATCTATCAGATTTGCAAACAAGCGTTGAAACTGTGATATTATAGGTAGATACCACATCACCTTGGCAGGAGAACCAGTTTTGGACTAACCCGAATTCGTCAATTTATACCGTGACACACCACATTTTGGACAATCTTTCAAATCCACATAGTCCTTTTGAAATAATACACAATCATTCAGACATGCTTGTATCTTCTTGGCCTCCATTCCCATTAGGCACAATAATTTCTTTACCCGGTATGTTGAGATTGGCAGCTCGTTTCTTTCAGGAAGCATTTCTTTCAACAAAGTCAACAATGAAGTGAAGCTTTTGTCGCTCCATTTATTGTTGGCTTTCAACTTATACAATCTCAACACAGCGCTAAGCTTTGTAAACTTAGTACAACCTGTGTATAACTGTATCTCAGCATCCTACACAATGTTTCTAAAGATGGGAGGTGGATCAGTGTGATCTACCCCATAACTATTCGGCATCGCATCAATGATGTCTACTGGAACTGGTTCGATCACATCTACGTCATCGGAGACAATTTATTCTTCCACCCAAGCACTGGTATCAACATCCACTAGCTTTTGGGTTTGAAATCTCTCCATGCCAGTGCCATTCTGTATAGCCTTGTACAATCTAGTTGCACATGACATGACTTTTGATTTCATCACCAGTGCTGACTTTCAAGTTGTTACCGCAATGCCTACATGGATAGTAGAACCTATCTCCAGGTTGTTTCCTATGTTCCTCGGCAAATCTAATAAACTGATCAAGATGAGATATAAACTTTGGGGTGCAGCGATTGTGAATGGACATCCATGATCTATCCATTCTATGATCAAAGAGAAAACAAGTATATATTAGGACAAGATTAGGGTATAGGGTTAACAAATACATGTGATGTCATTTATATATAGTAAATGTACATGTACCACCTATCCCATCCTTGAACACCTAATCTCACTAGTAAGTGTATAATGTGTATTGGGTTTTCAAGAAAATTTCGGCAGCATTTCCCCGTTGTTCTCCAAGTACATATGTACTTAGAGAACAAATGGGAAAATGCTGCTGAAATTTTCTTGAAAACCCAATACACATTATACACTTACATCCTAAGTGAGATTAGGTGTTCAAGAACAGTCCCAAACCGAGGACTATCCAAGATTTACTCCTAATGAGTAAATCTAGGACGGGTTTCTAGGCCAACAAATACATGTATGTTGTCATTCCAATACCTACAATCCTAGTTTCATCTTATATATAATAAATGTGTACCACCTATCCCATCCTTGAACACCTAATCTCACTAGTAAATGTATAATGTGTATTGGGTTTTCAAGAAAATTTCGGCAACATTTCCCCGTTGTTCTCCAAGTACATATGTACTTAAAGAACAAACGGGGAAATGCTGCCGAAATTTTCTTGAAAACCCAATACACATTATACACTTACATCCTAAGTGAGATTAGGTGTTCAAGAACAGTCCCAAACTGGGGACTATCCAAGATTTACTCCTAATGAGTAAATCTTAGACGGGTTTCTAGGCCAACAAATACATGTATGTTGTCATTCCAATACATGCAATCCTAGTTTCATCACAATTGATGTTAGGGGTTCATCACAATTTTAGGTATCATATAGAGTATGTCGATGTTAGGGTTTCATCATGCAATAGGGATTCATGTAGATGTTAGGGTTTCATCACAATTGATTTCATCATAATTGATTTCATCACAAGATTTCAACATAATTGATTTCATCATATAATTGAACATAATTGATTTGAACATATTAATTGATTTCATCGTATAATTGAACATAATTGATTTCATCATATACTTTATTTCATCACAAATTCATAATTGATTTCATTTGAATATATACCCTCTTCTTCTTCCTTCGCCCTCCTTACCAACATCAACCACGGCCATGTGGGCTGGCACAGTCGTGGATGTGTTGGCCGACCACATGGTTGTGCTTGCTGTTGGTAAGGAGGGAGAAGAAAGAAGAAGAGCAGGCTACTGGAACAAGAAGAGGAGGGCCTATTGTTGGTAGCAGTATGGAGACGGAGGTGGCGGTGTGTGGAGAAGGGTGCCGAGCACACCAGTGGCAGGAGAAGCTAGGGCGCCGAGCACACCAGCGGCAGGAGAAGGGAGCTGAGCAGAGAAGGAAAGGCAACGACAGTGATTAGATCTAAAGAAGTAGCAGCAGGCGGCGGTGGCGGCGAGCAGCAGCAGCAGCAACAGCAGGCGGTGCGGAGGCAGGGGTCGGCGGCGGCGATGCGGAGGCAGGGGCCGGCGGCGACGCAACTGGGGTCGGGAGTAGTAAAATTCGATCGATGAAATAGAAGAAAGGGGAAGAGTACTCTGCGCGGGGGCTATTAAGTCACTCAAAGGCATTGGTTATCTATAACAACCGACACCTTTATTATTAAGCATCGGTTATCCCAAAAAAACTGAAATCAATTTACCCTAAAATTTTTGGCAGGGAGGGCGCGCGAACCCTTATCAGCGTCGGTTATCCCACGACAACTGACGCCCATATGATAAAATTCACTCACAATTTTTATCTTCTTTAGGCGTTGGTTATTAGGTAAAATACTGACATTGTATGTTACACTTTGGGGGCAATTTTTTTTCACTTGAAAAAAATGGATTTCGTGGGCTATTTTAGGCGTCAGTTTTGTTTCTTCAGTCGACGCTGAATAAAAAGTGATACACGTGTCTGGCTGGTCTTCAAATATGGACATTGGTTTTCCTTAATAGCCAACGTGTAATGTTTATCAGCGTCGGTTTCTTTAAATAACTGACGCCCCAAAAAGCGACGTTGAACGCTATTTCTGTAGCAGTGAGTTGTCTATTATAAAATCTCAACGCCCAACAACTGATATTCACTGGTCTCATACCAACACAGTGAAGATTTACAACATATCCCATACAATACCTCATACAGTACCATATCAATGCTCCTCTGATATCTATCATTGTAGGTAAACTCTATCAAACTGAGGTGCACATCCCAACTGCCCAAAAACTGCAACATGTGCTCTCAATAGATCCTCCAAAGTTTGTTGGTCCTTTCAGACTATCCATTTGTCTATGGGTGAAATGTTGTACTGAACTTAAACTACGTACCCATAGCTGCATGCAGACGCTCCCAAAAGAAATTGGTGAACTGAGGACATCTATCTGGCATGATGGTGGCTGGGATACCACGCAAACACACTATCTCATCAACATAGATCTAAGAAAACTTTCCATTGTATACATGATCTTCACAGGAAAAAATTTTGATGTCTTTGTCAACCTATCAACAATCACTCGCATGGAGTCATGATCTATGACTATCCTAGGTAGACCAACCACAAAGTCCATCATGACATGATCCCACTTCCAATATGGTATGGGCAACAGTTGCAATGCCCCTGCAAGTTTTTGATGTTCTTCCTTAACTTCCTCACATACATGACACTTTACCACGAACTTAGCCATATCATGCTTCAAGCCAGGCCACCAATTTAGGTCCTTAAGATTCTGATACATCCTGGTGCTACCTAGATGCATAACATACATCAAAGAGTGAGCCTTTTCCAAGACCATCTTCCTTAAATAAGCCACATTTGGAACCACTGATCTACCATGCTATCACACCATCCCATCATCTGACTTGTGGAAGACATCACACTTCTCACTGCTAAACTCTGCTCGTATATGTTGTATCATAGTATCATCACTCTGTGCATCACAAATCTACTGCCTCACCGTAGGCTTTACCTGAAACTGTGCCAACAATCCTGCTAACAAGGACACTTTCAACTTCATATTCATCTGACGTAAGGAGACAAACATATATCTATTATGGCATACCAGGGAACATAATTGTGCTCTATCAGCAGATGATGACGAAGAAGACTTCCTACTTCAAACATCTTCCGCCATGTTTTGCTTCCCTAGATGGTAATCTATAGTGCAATCATAATCCTTGATTAACTCCATCCAGCGACGTCTCCTCATGTTTAGCTCTTGCTTTGAGAAGATATACTACATATTCTTGTGATCTATGAATATTTGACACTTCTCGTCGTACAAGTAATGTCTCTACATCCTCAGAGCATGAACCACTGCTTCTAAATCTAGATCATGAGTGGGATAGTTCTCCTTATGATTCTTCAACTGGTGTGGTGAAAAGGAGATCACATTCATATCCAACATTAACACACAACCCAGGCCATTCTTGGATAGCATCACAAAAGAAGATATAGCATTTTCTTTGCTTTGGAAGAACTAACACTGGAGCACTGGTCATCTTCTCCTTTAACAACTAGAAGGCACACTGACACTTGTCATCCCAGACATAAGACACACCTTTCCTCGTTAGCTCCGTTAGGGGTAACAGTATGGCATTGAAGTTCTTAATGAACCTCATGTAGTAGCCTGCCAAATCCAGAAAACTATGGACTTCTATCGGCGTCTTTAACCATTCCCACTCTATCACATATTCAACCTTCTTGGGGTCCACATGAACACCCTCAGCAAATATCTTGTATCCAAGGAAAGACATTTCCTTCAGCCAAAACTCACACTTGTTGAACTTGGCGTACAACTTGTGTTGTCTCAACAAAGTCAACGCCTATCATAGATGATGCTCATGTTGCTAGATGTCACAAGAGTATATCAGGATGTCATCGATGAACACCACCACTAACTAATCAAGATAAGGTTGGAACACCCTATTCATCAGGTCCATGAATGATGTCGGTGCATTAGTTATCCCAAACGGCATAACAACAAACTCATAGTGACCATAGCTCATCCTGAAAGCTAAATTAGGTATGTCATCCACCTTGATCCGCAACAAATGATATTATGACCTCAGATCTATCTTTGAGAACACAGAAGCACCCCTCAACTGATCAAATAAATCATCTGTCCACAAAAAAGGATACTTGCGATTTATTTTTACCTTGTTCAACTGTCTGTAGTTGATGCATAGCCTCATGGATCCATCCTTCTTCTTAACAAATAGCATGGGAGCACCCCAAGGTGAAGTGCTCGGTCTAATAAAACCTTTCTCAAGAAACTCCTACAACTGTTTCTTCAGTTCTGACATCTTAGGTGGTGCCATCCTATATGGTGTCTATGCTATCAACTGGGTATCGAGTACCAGATTGATTTCAAAATCAATCTCTCTGACTAGAGGAACATCGAGAAACTCTTCAGGAAACATGTCCTCATACTCACAGACAACTAGCACCTCCTGGATACTTGGACTCCTTGCCTTGGTATCCACCACATGCGCCAAGAATGCATCACAACCCTATCTCATCAACTTCTCTGCCACCATTATTGACACCAGACACATCAGAAGGGTCTTCCTATATCCTTGGAAGACCCACAAAACCTCACCATCAACCAATGTCATTACCTTGGAAGTACAATCCAAGACCACCTCATACTTCTCCAAAGTTTCCATTCCAAGGATCACATGCAATCCATGCATGTCAAGTGGTTTAAGGTCCACTCGAATGTTATGTCCTAAAAAAAAGGACATAGGAAGGACACATCTATCGTAGCTTGGTGGAATCAACCAACGGGGTTTCTAGATGTAGATTATCACGTCTATGACTAATAGGCAAAGAACATCTAGCAATCACTTCTCAAGTGATAAAAGAGTATGTTGCACCTGGGTCAACCAAAACAGATATAAAGCAAGAAGAAGACAAATTGAAATTAAATAACTCCATCTGACATGTCACAACTTGTAGGTTGACCACTCCTTCCAGCTAACTCATGGTGCATAATTGAGTCACTGCCTATTCTCATTCCCTTCATCTGATGGCTTGTCCAGAAGAACTAGCTTCTGATGCATGTCCACGTCCTCTTCCATTGCTACTATATTGTTGTCACTGTTGCAACCCTTGTTGACTCTTCCTTGGATCTGTCACTAATAATCCTGCATTGGGAAATACATCTTCATATGCCTAATCTACCCACACTTATAGCATGTCCTGCTCTCATACCATGGCCTAGACTTCCCTATCACTGACATTGATGCTCCATTGTGGGTTCCTGTAGGTAAAAATCTATAACCTTTGCCTCTGCTCGGTGACCACTATGATTGACTCACTGATCTTTGTTGTGATGACGGTGCTAAAAAATCTAGGCTTCTTAAATCCTCCAGGTGACTGTCCCTGATATCGTGCATGCCTCTTCTTGGCCTTCATCTCACGTTTCTCCACCACAGACCACTTCACTCTTCTGACCGACTCCAAAAATGTGGCAAACTTCTCTCTATTCTACAAGGATGACACTAGGGTCGTCAACTTTATGCTCAAACCCTTCTCGAACCTTCTGATCCTCTCCTTGTTCGTAGATTCCATATGAAGACTAAACCTCAAAAGTTCCATGAGATTTTCCTCGTACTTGTTGATAGACATAGATCCCTGTAGGATCTTCTCAAACTGTGTGATCTTTTCATCCAGATAGGTCTCATCGAAGTAATGACTGACAAAATCCTTCCTGAAATCTTCCCAACTGATCACCACACTAGCCATTTTCTCCTCCTCAATGGCCCACCAACGGCCAACTCTCCCCTTCAATAGGTAGACTACATGCTTCACTTTATCCTCTTCAGGGATGTTGAGGATCTTGAAGGCCTTCTCCAGCTTAGTCAGCCACAGATCTGCTCTTTTGGGTCTTTTGTACCCACATACTCAACTGACCCCACACACCTCAACCTTTCAAAGGCATTCATAGAATCCAAAGATTCCACATTGGGGATTGCTTCTCTCACTTGGGGTGCGGGCATTTTGTCCATCGTATGTGTCAGCGTGGCCATAAAATATCCAAACATGGACTGAAAGGCAGGATTGGCCACCACAGCTAGGTCAAAATGGGGCATCTCAGGCACAACATCAACCTTTGCCTACCTCTTAGCACCACCACCTGGTGCAACAACACTACTCTCAGCAACATGTTCTTTATGTTCTCCAATCATCTTCTCTTCTCTTCTTCTTCTGCATAAGCATAAGTTACCATTAACAGACTGCAGGACACTAGAACAGACACAACCCTAGTCTTATGTCCCTATAGACTCAGTGAACCTAAAGCTCTAATACCAACCAAATGTGACACACTTGTCATACAAAAGAGAGATTACTCAAAAAAAATTGCAGAACTATTACTAATCAACCAAGTTACCAGAAAACACAGGGAATTAAAACTGATTTCTCATAAGAACAAGAGATGCAACTGATTACATTTGAGTCCACATGAATTCACCTGTAATATACATAACATACAACAAGATGATACACATATCGTTGATCATAGGCTCTTTGGCCACAACATGTTACAACAAGTAACCTATTCATATATATATACAAACATGTCTGTACAACCATAACCTACTGCCAAAAACATGTGTCGATATACAAAACACAAAACACCTCCCCAAGGACATGAGAGTATGGGGAAGACACATAGAACTCTACTACAAAACATGAGTAGCATATCCAACCTTTCAACAGCTACTACTCTTCTTGCTGGTCAACCTCAGTTGCACGATCTGTACCTCATCGTGCATGGCCACCTAAAAGATGTAGAAATCCACGGGGTGAGGCCAAATGTACCAGCAAGAGATATAACTCTCCACTGTAACTATTATAAGGACATGTAGATTATATGGTGCAGATTAACCATTAAGAGCATATTCAACTAAATGATACAAGAAAGGCAGTTAATACTAATTAAGTAGTTTAGGAATCTACAACTAAGTAGTAGAACATATCATACTTTAAGGAGGAATATGAAGAACATGTATAACTGTTAGAAACTAAACAATGCAAGAAATAAGGCAAAGGGCCATCCAATGGTATTCGTGTTTAGCCTATGCAAGTATACTACACGGATGAGTTACATATTTTATTAATGCCCTGAAGATTTAAGTCGTATAACTAAAATCCAACAGTCCACTTCAAAGTTGAAAACCGTGTCATATAAGGTCTATGGAAGAGTCATAATGCATGACCTCTCCAACACCTTTTGGTTAGCACAAGAGAACACCGCAGAGACATATCAGTCAACTCCAAACAATGATATATAGTCAAGCTTAAGGATCATCTCACGCACGGTCATCCTTACAAAACACCTAGCCCACCTTGGCACAGGTCACGGTGCTAGAGAACCAGCACACACATGGTTGTTCTAAAAAGGCATATGAAGTTGCACTGCTTCCATTACAATTATCACATATCACAAACTCTGAGGCATGACTGCAACCATCGTCTATAACATGATTGTGGACGCAAGGACTCCACTCAACTTGTGCCCCCACATATTCAACAATATGTGCTCCATGTTTTCCGTAGGAGTTATTCATTTCACCATCCAACAATAAAACTGATACTAGAATGGATCTATGGCACACGGTAACTACATGATTAAGGTTTCACTTATTTAGTTATACTAATTGGGTGAATTAAGGTTTCATCATACATGTAGACATACAAAACCCTAACTCAGTTTAGCAAGAATAACTATAAAACAACTTCAGAAGATATAAAGTGTATAAGGGTGTGAACTTGTCACATCATCACATGTTATTACTGCCTTATAAGGCCATCAACATCATCACATCATTGGAGGATATCACCTCATACTAGGCTTAAAGCCTTCCCCGAGTCATAAGACCCCTATCATATCATCACTATCTCACCATGCTTCTCAAAGGCTCACAATCATTATCATGTATTATACAAGGATCACCATAGCATTCACATAGCTATGACATTAATCATCTCATGATTATAATCAGACAAATAGGAGAGATAAGCAATTCATCACAATGTTATATCATTCAAGCAAGTTGATAAGTACACCCTACACTTGGGATTAGGGTTAGGGTTTTACATCACAACACTATCAACAAACCTTACATATTTCACCTTCCCACATTCTTGGAACATGTGGGTCAACCAACACCATACTAGGAAACCAAACATCAAACCATATGTTCATGGAGCACCTTTGGTCGAAGAGGACATAAGGTTACAAAATCCAAGAGAATGAACAGAACATCACAACATGTTCAAGGAATGCCAACGACCCAAAACCACTGACCAAATAACCATCACCCCAATCGATCAAAGGGAGTTCAATGACCAACAACACCATCACATTCAAATGATTGAAGGTTCAATGGTTTAAGACCACTTCAGCGACTAAGGCACCCACCAAACCCAAAAGGTTAAAGGGAGACAAATTCCTTTGAGGTTGAAGGACTCCATCATTTTATGTGACTGAAGACACGAGTGGTCGAAGTGACCAAAACCAACCAGTCCATTTCATTCGACCAAATGTTCCATCTAGGTTTCCACAACATAGAACACAACATAAGATCATTTTTAAGAGGAAAATCATTCAAAAAAAAGAATCGAACGGGTGATTATAATCTTGCAAAATGAAACCCTAAGGAAGGAAAACATAACAAAGAAGATATGATCAAAAACCTAGAAATATGATCACTAATCATACGGAGATCAAACCATAAAAAGAGGGATATACCATGTGTTCAACACTTGAAAAGGGGAGCCAAAAACCTTTATCGTCATCAAAGTAACTGAAACATCATGAAAATATCAAACCAAAGCCTTATGAGCATGCATGGAAGCACCTTATGATACCAACATATGCTCCATGCAATCATAGATGAAAACTCAAGGTCATGGTCATGAAATTAGAACCAAAATTTTCTCATACAAGATGACAGAACCAAAAACCAAGTCAACCAAAACTAGGGTTGAGTTGCTTGTGACACCACCATCGTCTCCATCATGAAAATTTTGGGTAGGTGAATTAGGGTTTAGATAAAGGAACAAGATACATGCATGATCATAATAGAACCACAACCCTAATCAAGATATCATCAACAACAACAAGTAATCACATTTTAGAGCAAGTTTCATGTAGAATTAAACTGCCATAATAGTAGAAAGAAAGTTATATCACCCTCCTTAGATGATGGTTGCACCACCTCCAAGCAATGATCTAAAAGCGAAAGAGAAAACCCTAGATTTGATCTCCTCCACAGTCAATCTACTCACCACCTCAAAAGAGAAGAGAAAATCCTAGGTAAAAGGGTAAGAAAGAGAACCCAAGACCTCAAGGTCACATAGAACAAAAGAAGGAGAAAGGGAGAAGATCTTCATCTTACTCAGGTACTACAATGGGGAACCATGGATTTGACCTATATGGAAAGAAGTCTCTTAAAAGACCACCACAGAAAACCATGGATTTGGCCAAGATAAGACAAAGGAGATATGGTTTTGCAAGAAAGCAAAATCAAGAGGTGGAATCACTTACCATAGTTTAAGGAATCACCAAAGATCACCAAGGAAGAGTAGCTCCAAGCTTGTATCACCACATGTAAGGTATCTTGGCCACCAAGCACCAAAGATGAGCTTCTCTTCACCAACAAGCACACTAGGGTCGAGCACAAGATGGAAGAGAGAAAGAGGAAGGCTAAAAGAGATACTTGCATATGTAGGAGAGAGGATATATACTTAAGAGTATGTGAGAGATGGAAGGGTTGAGGTGTCATGCACATAAATGCCACATGTCCACCAAAGAACCAACATGCACCCACTAAAACCATGCAAGCATTAAGTTCGTGAAAAGCAAGAAAACCAAGTGACCTTACTTGATCATGGATGACCATCAGTCGCGTGAAACTCATGGCTACAAGGCTCATGGTCATAGAGAAACCAAGTGACCCACACTTCAAGAGACCTAAACCCTAGCTCAAGCGACACAAGCACTAGTACAGAACCGACCTTTAGTGTCAGTTATTTAAGGCCTTTGGCATCGTTTTCAAAGAGACACCCAAGTGGGCGCCGCTAAAATTTGAAACCTTCAGTGTTAGTTTTAACACTGACGCCATAACCCTTCCCGCCACCAAAAGCGTGCCAACAAGGGCACTATAGGCGTTGGTTATTTAATAAAACCGACACTATATCCAGGTCAAATACGTCAAAGTTTCACAAAAACCGACGTCATAACCCTTCCCGCCACCAATAAAATGTGTCAGCAAGGGCACCATCGGCGTCAGTTTTTATATATAACCGACACTACCTAGCCACATAGATGTCGGTTTTTTGCTAATAATCGACGATGTATGTCTTTGTTGTCGGTTTTATACTAATAACCAACGCATATGTTTTGTTTTTTGTTTCTTATCAGTTTGCAGGCCTACTGTATGGCTAGTCAGCAGGATACAGAACTTGCAGTTCAGTTTTGAACTGTAGGTTTACAACATCCATTGATATCAGCCAACAATAGGCCACAAACCTGCAAAATTAACAAGATGGACAATATTATATATGGATCATGTGATTCACATACATGTATAAGAACATTTAATTCATATTATTTTTCATTACACACATGTAGAAACCAATAGTTCCATTTCAAATTTCCTCCATTTTCACACACATTTAGTAACCTGCAGTTCGATTCATTTCATCTCTTTTCACATTCATACACATGTAGAAACATTCATGTATTGATCATCTTCACATTCACACATATGACAATTCAAAAAAAATCATTCACATTCACACAAAAATAATTATGAGAACAAAGTTTAGAAATATCATTCTTTATTCATCATCGTCATTATCGCCATTAGTATCCCAATTATATTTAAAAATTCCCACTACTTGTAGGGCGTTTGCCCATTGTTCTCTTACATCATTTAAGTCTTCCCTCATATAGGATGTATGTACATCTAATAAATTTCCACCTGTAGTGAAGTCAGTTTTAAATACCTGCAAAGAGAATGATGTATATATAATTAATAATATATAATAAGATTGATATATTTCATATTATCTAATGAGACTATATATAATACCTGATGTATAGTATCAATTTCCATTATGGCATGTTTGATGATTAGGTCCATAAATCGCATCACATAGTATGCACATGCCCAGTCGTTGTCTTGTGTAGCACACTATAAATCGAAACATACAAAATATTCAAAAATACAAATAAGCACAGTTCACATAAATAATATACACATTGGAGTCGGGAAATTACTTTCACATTCTCCCAAATCAGTGGTTGATTATTTTTCTTGGGGACCTTTCCTCCAGCTTTTTTGAACTCATGTAAATGCCTACATGTAAATGTAACACATTAAATTGCATAATTAAATAGTAATGTAATAAAAGATGTTAATGAATATACAAATATGAAATATTTCTCATGGGAATATGGCTTTTTCATTGTGTGTCCATGTAATGTATTCAACTCATTCCCCACATGATCTAGATAATATACAGCGAGCGTCTTGGGGACAATAACTAGTAACTCCCAATGCCTACCACTATAGGTAAGAAAGTTAAAAATTAATAACTCAAAATCCACAATAAAAAATGTAATTTTCTTAAGTCCAAATTATAAGAAAAGTAAACTTACTCGACATTGAATGGAGCTATTATCACCGTCTTCTATTTTTTTACCAAAATATTTAAAAGCAGCACAGCAGTATGAAGTAACTGAAGAAGGGTCTTTATCTACAAGACTAATCAAAGATGGAACCAAAAATCTCACATGGGAAAATGAAAAATATGTACATATCATGTGTAAGTGTCTGCAAAACATGTATTATGTATGCATTAATATATTAGAAACCAGATCACCATATATAAAATAAGGTATATGGATGTATAAACAAGATCTCACCATATCCATAGCTCTATCATAGATGTATTCAGCCAATCATAACGAAACAACTCCAGAATATCTTGTATAAATAGCTTGTTATCATATGATTGACCTACAACATCCTCCAGAATAGAAACATTTATAGGGAAATTTGGATTATGTTTTCCTATCCATACTACCATACCCCTACAATTAGGACCTAATCAGGTGTGTAGGTTTCTTGGAAGCCAACTTGGTACTTCAGGAGGTGGAGGTGGAGGACGAGATGTAGCGGGTGTCTTCCTTTTGACATGTATATATAATTTTAGATCAATTGACTCATATATACACACTAACAAATTAACATAGTGTAAATTTACCATACAATATTACTATAGACGACATCCACTTTGGACCACATTATCACTCCTCCTTCTGCCTCACCAAGTGTTTTAGAGGTTGGGTGGGCATATGACAATGGATGATCCCTCCAATTGGGGAGTACATGTATCGGGCTCACACAAACTGCACCAACTGGTACTGGAGTCCCATGAAACATGTCCCCTGGAAGGGTTGGGTAAGCATGTGCCTCTGCAACGATATATTCTTGACTTTTTAGACGACATGGCTTCAACCACTTCAAATTTATGTAAAGAATGTTATATACATATATACATAAACATATCATCTTGAACAGACTAGCTACTATGTCATAAAGATACTTATAGTGGGTGTGCTAGGTGGTGGGTCTGCAAGATTACTCCCAACCTCTACAGTACGAGAAGAGCACCCTACCACAGGTACAGTCTGAGTGGAAGTCTGAGACGCATGCCACTTCACCATTGCTTCTTAGATTCTCCTATCAATTAACTGATCTACCTATATATGGATAAAAGAAACGCTAGCGTCTGATTATTGAATTCTCTTTTGCAATAACATTCTAAAAAAAGAATAGGTTACCTCAACATGTGAAAGTCCCACTTTTGGGATAGGTTTGCATTGGGATGGCCCAAAGAATGCTTTAATGTCCACACCAGCGCCTGCACCCCTAATACGTCTAGGATGCTCTGGATTACCCAGAGAAATTGTCAATTCATCCCTTGTTCCCTTAGGGATGAACTTGCCTTCCTTCCTCTGCTCGTGCAACTCCCGCTAATTGCCATCAACAGAAATTGGTAAGTAAACATAACAATAATCAATATCAACCGATTGCTCTAAGAGTTGAATTTTACCATTTTTACATCCTCCTCAGTAGTTGTGAGCATCGTTATATCTCCCTTCTTATTTTGCCTCCCATCTATCCACATAGCATGTCGAGGTAGAGGTGCGGGAGCAATAGTAGAGGACTCTGCAGTCTCCTGAGTAACAGCAGACTGAGCAGTAGACTCAGCCTATAGTCTTTGGTGAACGCCTGCATAGCCTCTTGGACCCATTGTCTGGTCATGCACATTCAGTGCATGCCTTGCTCTTTGAGCATCGATAATAGCCTTGTTAGTAAGCACATTGATTTGGTTAGTAACACTAAAGGTTAATCTTGAATAGGTGAATACATAAGAATGTATATTAATTAAATTGGGAGTGGCACTTAATACCTTTAATTCATCCATTTTTCTTTGGGTAACAAACTCCTCCCAGTCTTTGGGGTCCAGGTAGTTCCATTGCTCAGTGGCTGCCTTCTTCCTAAATTTATTTTTTAAAGAGAATACAAACAAAAATTATTAGTGTAGAGTTAGTCAAAAAGTGATCAATGTCTAGAATTGGAAATCAATCAAGAACCTCTTCTCAACATCACATATGTAATCTCAGGTGAGATTTGTCCTATAGTTCATTAGGACCCTCCCACAGTGTTGCATCACGCATTTACGATGTAGCTTTTCATCCAGATCAAATATACTCTGCAAAATGGAATTGCTATTAACTAGTATCCTAAAAATTAGTAATCTACAAAAATATAATTGTAAATAATAATAACCCACACATAGTTCCTTCCATACTAAGTCTTTCTTCCCCTCAGGAACTTTATGCCAGGATTCTACGTTAGTTCAACAATGACTGTGAGTAAGAACCCCAAGATATGAAATAAATGAGTTGTGCCTCACTCTAACTGGATTTCCTACATGATCAAAATCCACAGTCAGTTTGCGTCCATTGCCCCTTTGTTGTAGTAACTTGTTCATCATTGTGATGCCCCTCACTTTCTTAATTTTTTTTGTTGCTCATCAAGTGCCCCAATTTCTTCAGGGGGTACATCACCAACCTAAAATTTGACAAAAAAAACACACTTACAGTTTATATAACTATAAATGAATATATAGATAGAAATATAGGATATATTTTTAAAACTTACATTGTGAGGCAGCGCATTGATATCCTCACCCTCACGGTAATCATCATCACAGTCATCATGCTCATGCTCAGCCATCTGAAAGTGTCATTAAAAAATCAAACATTTAGCATTTGACATAACTAGAAGATAATAAAACATTGTAAAGTTCACATTTAGAAAAATAAAACATATAAAAAATATAAACATGTATGCCTCTAATATTGCGATCTTTTATCAATTAATAGTCCTTCATTGTGATCTCTACGCACATACAAGTCATCATTAGCTTCAATATTTGGTGGTGTTGGCAACCTAACTGAGAATGGACTGGAGTCATCATACTTATCATAATACTCTTCTTCATCTATAGGATCTTCAATGAATTGTCTTTTACCATGAAGAACAACTGACCATTTATCATTTGCAGGATCATTGATATAAAATACTTGTTTCTCCTATGATGCCAATATGAATGGTTCACCCTTCTCGCCAATCTTTTCAAAGTTCACTAATGTGAAACCCAATTCATCCATTATAACTCCTTTGGTGTTATCAACCCAATTACATTTAAAGAGTGGAATTTTGAAATCTATGTAGTCAAACTCACATATGTCTTCAATGACACCGTAATATGACATTTTAGCTCCACGTAGACTCTTATCCTTTGCACTTGAAAAAAACAATGAAGACGCTTGAAGGGTGACCCCACTATTTTGGATGACACTCATATCATCTTGATGCTTTATGTAATATGAGAATCCATTTATGTCAAACCCTTCATAAGACATAACATTCAAGTTTGGTTTAAAGGTGAGGCATTTGATAGTTTCAGTAAGATTATCTGGTGTTTGAGATAGTTGATGTAAGACTTTATCTTCAAACCACTTAATAAATGTCTTGTTACACTCTCTAGCAAGCCACATTGAATTGGCTCGATGATATTGTCTCTTGATGAAATTGGTATGTTCCTCGATATAAACACTCACTTCATCAATGTTGTGTAAAATATATAAGTGACCTTGTTCCAACTTCTCATAGCTGATTACTTTCATCCGTGATCCCAAAATTCGTTTGCCAAAATATTCCTCAATATTCTTGTCATTAATAGGAGTGCCATTACCACTCAGAAAGTCATTGCAAAAATACATAACCTCTCTCACCACATAACCCTCAATAATACTCCCTTCAGGCCAATAATGGTTTTGAACATCACCTTTAAAAACGCTCATGTATCGTTCAAAGGGATACATCCAATACAAGAAAATTGGTCCCAATACTTTCACTTCCCTAGTCAAGTGGACAACAAGATGTATCATGATATCAAAGAACAAAGGAGGAAAATACATCTCAAGTTGACATAGGGTAACAACCACTTATCTTTGCAATTTATCGAGAGTATCAGGGTCAATAACTTTGCTGCATAGACTGATGAAAAACAAACAAAGTCTGGTGATTGAAAACCTTACATGCTTCGGCAATATAGATCAAATTTCCATGGGAAATATTTGTTGCATTAGAGTGTGACAATCATGAGATTTAAGACCTATCAACTTCATATCTTTCATTGATACCAATCTACGGATGTTGGATGAGTAACCCTGTGGCACCTTAACATTTACCAAGCATTAACAAAAAGCTTTCTTATCCTTTCTAGACAACGTGTAACAAGCGGGATGTAAGTATGTTCTCTGATCGCTACTAACTACTTCTGTTAATTTTGTCCTTATTCCCATTTCACATAGGTCCATTTTGGATTTTATCCCATCTTTAATCTTACCTGGTATATTCAACAGAGTACCAATGATGCTATCACATACATTTTTTTCAACGTGCAATATATCGATGGAATGCCTGACTGCCAAAGAACTCCAATAAGGAAGATCCCAAAATATTGACTTCTTCTTGAATAAAGATTTGTCACTCCGTGTGGCCATGGTATATTGTGATCTCTTACCAAATTCATTGGCAAAGTCTTTTACTCTTTCATAAACAACCTCCCCTGGTATATGTTTAGGTGCACTCTGTTCCTCATTTCGTCCATTGAATGCTTTGCGCAACCTACAATGCGGATGGAATTTTGGAAGAAACCTTCAATGACCAAGATATACAGTCTTGCCTACATGTTTTAGTCATACTGAATCAGTGTTCTCTTCACATATAGGACACACTTTAGATCCTTTGACACTATATCCAAACAAATTCCCATATGCTAGAAAGTCATTAATAGTGCAAAATAACATAGCGTGCAAGCGAAATGTCTCTCTTCGTGAAGCATCATAGGTCATCACACCTTCACCCCAGAGTTTCTTTAAGTCATATATCAGAGGTTCAAGATAAACGTTGATATAATTTCTAGGTTGTTTAGGGCCCGATATCAACAACGACATCATAACGTACTTATTTTTCATACACAACTAGGGAGGAAGATTGTATATAACAAGCATAACTGGCCAAGTGCTATGTTGACTGCTCAATGTCCCGTACAAATATATATACAATCTCAACACAATGATAAGCTTCATAAACTTAGTACAAACTGTGTATAACAGTATCTCAACATCATGCACAATGTTTCTAAAGATGGGAGGTGGATCGGTGTGCTCTACCCCACAACTATCCATCATCGCATCAACGATGTCTACTGGAACTGGTCCGTTCACATCTGCATCATCGAAGGCAATTTCTTCTTCTACACAAGCACTGCTATCCACATCCACTGATTTCAGGTTTGAAATCTCTCAATGCCAGTGACATTCTGTATAGCCTTATACAATCCTATTGCACATGACATGACTTTTTATTTCGTCACCAATGCTGACTTTCAAGTTGTTACCGCAATGCCTACATGGACAGTAGAACCTATCTCCAGGTTGTTTCCTATGTTCCTTGGCAAATCTAATAAAGTGATCAAGACTAGAAATAAACTCTGGGTGCAGTGATTTGGAATGGACATCCATGATCTATCCATTCTATTATCAAAGAGAAAACAAGTATATATTAGGGTTTAGGGTTAAAAGATTAGATCTTATATATAATAAATGTGTACCACCTATCCCATTCTTGAATACCTAATCTCACTAGTAAGTGTATAATGTGTATTGGGTTTTAAAGAAAATTTCGACAAAATTTCCCCGTTGTTATCCAAGTACATATGTACTTAGCGAACAAACAGGGAAATGCTGCTGAAATTTTCTTGAAAACCCAATACACATTATACACTTACATCCTAAGTGAGATTAAGTGTTCAAGAATAGTCCCAAACTGGGGACTATCCAATATTTACTCCTAATGAGTAAATCTTGGATGGGTTTCTAGGTCAACAAATATATGTATGTTGTCATTCTTATACCTACAATCTGTGTACAACCTATCCCATTCTTGAACACCTAATCTCACTAGTAAGTGTATAATGTGTATTGGGTTTTCAAGTCATATTTCAAGTTAAGACTTAGGCATTTAATCACCTTAGGGTGCATACATGATTCACAAGGTATTTGGGTGCACAAAGAATAATATATGTTACTGATTTAGGAGTTCGCATAATCATTTTAGAAATATAAGTTCCACATGTGAGTTAAGTTTGAGATTCAACATCAATGTATCTTTAACACGCATGTTTCAAGGTTCAAATCACATAATCAAATCAAATTAGGGTGCTAGAATGGACAAGTTTGAATCTTATTTCAACATGCATCAAATTTACTGAATTAGGTCAAGCATGAGGATTAGAAGCACAAATATATGCAGGCATAAGATTTGTTCATATCCAAGGTTGATTTACAATAACAACATCTTGTAATATTAATCATACCCTAGTCTAGGTATCGTATTCTATAACATTGATTTTAACATCTCCAATGTACATGCATGTTCATCATCAAGACAATCATTACACACAAATGTAGGTATCTTATCATTCATCATTTATTTCAAAATTTCAAACTAACATATCTTCTCTGATTTTTTTCATATTTTCATGACACAATCTGAAAATAAGTCTCATTTCATATAACTTACCTACCAAAATTGAATTTTTGTATGTTCCTAACATATGATTGACCGAACAAAAAAACATATATGATTGACACCGTCACATTAAAAAATGGGAAACTCACAGGAGCAATATGAACTTCATCTTCAGATTTTAAATTGATAGCAAGTATATAAAGTTACAAACCTGATGTTGATGCAAAATTTTGAAGATATGAAAAAAAGAAACCATATAGCAATCATGTACTTCTTGCACTAAATTATGAACAATTTATCGATATATCTTTCACATACATTCACAGTTTCGGACCTTACTTGGAATTTAGCCAACTCCTGCAAATCGTAATTAGGTCAACGCATCGAGCGATCCTCCTCCTACTTGCAGTTGCCTACACGCGGAGGGCAACCTGATAATATCTAGTTTCACCAGTGAGCCTTATCGACTCTCATTCTAGTTCTCATTCATGATTTCCTTACCTATAGCAGTAGGGGAAGCAGTCTGGCGGCGTTGAGCACACGAGCAGGCGACAGCGGCACTGAGCACACGAGCAGGCAGCAGCGTTGAGCACACAAGTAGGCAGCAGTGGCGGCAGATGGCGACAGACGAGCAATAGGTCGACCAAGCTCCTTGCGGCGGCAACAGACGGCGGTGGCAGAGCAGACGGCGACAGGCGGCGGCGGCGATAGACGAGTAGAATCTCCAGAGACCTAGCGGCACTGGTGAAATCATGATGAAACAGAGAATGGGGAAGAGTATGTTTCACGGGTGCTATTAAGTTTATCATCGTCGCCGGTTGTTTCAGAAACTAACACCGAAGTTCAATAGTCGTCGGTTGCCATAAAAAACTAACAACAAAGGGGGGTAAAAAATTTCACGGGGATAGCACGCGAACACACATCAACGTCGATTATTGTAAGCAAACTGATGACAAAAATGGGGCTGATTTCTATCTCGTGAAAAATCTTTAGTCGTCGGTTATTTGGTAAACAACCGACGCCGTATGTGAAATTTTGGAGGTAATTTTTTTGCACTAGAAAAATTGGATTTGGTGGGTGATTTTAGGCGTCATTTTCTTATTGAGAAACCGACGCTAAATAAAAAGTGATACCCGTGTCTGGCCGGTCTTCACATATAGATTTCGGTTTGTGTTTTTAGCCGACGTTGTAGGGTTTAGGCATTGGTTTTTTGGATTCAACTGACACCTCTGAATGTGACGTTATAAGCTATTTTTGTAGTAGTGAAGGGAGAGATCCAAACCCCTACGACTATTGGGATCTCAAAGCATCATCAAGATATCATGCTACCACAGAGAAAACACCTATAATCGACAAGTATGGTCACTGAACACCAAGAAAATCAAACGATCAACACAATGTCAACACAAAGCTAGGGCATCAAAACAAACCCTAGAAACCACTCTCAACATGTCACCACTTCTATCCTCATCAAACCAAAGCAAAACAAGGCACCCCTAAGCATCATTATCTCTCTCATGATGCCAAGGTACCAAAGGTACACTCTACATGTGACAAATTGCAATATAACCCACCGACATGGGCGAATTGCAACTAGGTCTAAAACAAGCACATATATAGCAAAACTAGATCAAACATTATTCAAATAGGACCACACTAAAAACATTAGCATGCCACATGTTATTAAGGCATCTCAAAATATTAGATTAAGGTTTAGGCATCTTTTTAAGCAAAGCAAGCACTATCAAGCACTAAGCTAGGTCAGGGGTCTAACAGTAAGTCTAGAGTATAGTTTCTATGAGATGAAGATACTCCATCCTTGTCATGTGTAACCAAAATGCCAATATAATACCATATACACACAAGGTCCTTGGTTACAAAATGCTTCACAAGATATTTCTGCGTGTCAACAATCCCTACATCATCACTACTAGACAAGATGGTGTCATCAATGTAAACAATGAGAACAATTGAACAAGAAGTAGTGGTTTTGATAATCACATAATTGTCACATTGAGATTTTGTGAAACCAAATTTGTGCAATACAAGTGATAACTTATAAAACCATGATCAGGGGATCTATTTGAGGGCATAGATGGCTTTATTTACAAGACAATCTTTCCCATAATAGTCCCTTCCCCCTGAGAAAAAAACATAAAGGTTGTGACATATAGAAAGTCTCCTATGAATCTCCATATAGAAAGGAATTTTTGACATCTGATTGATGTAAGTGTCATCCTTTATTAATAGCTATAGAAATTCTAATATGAATACATTTTAAGATGATCAACATGAGAAATAGTTTCAAAATAAACAACCCCAAATTCTTCTGTGTGTTCTTAGCAACAAGTCTAGCCTTTTGACATTCAATTGTCTCATCAAGCAAGTATTTCACAATAAAAAATCATCAGCAACGAAAGGGATTACTACCTATATGGAGATCGACAAGGTCTCATGCCCCTCTAGAATGAAGTGAATCATCTCCTCATCCATGGCTTGTTTCCACCCTAGTGTAGTAGTGACTCTTGAACATTCTTTGGGATAGAAATTGCAGATAAAGTGACGATAAACTGAGCCATGGAAGAATGTAGATGAGCTATACAAACATGTTGAGAGATACAATATTTGGTAACATATCGTCTCCCCTTCCATAATGCAATAGGAATGTCAGAATTAGATATTGTAACTAGATCAATAATATTACCACTGTCTTGAGGTGTATCATCAGTCATAGAAGATTCCAAGGTAGGGATAGTTTAGGTAAGGTCGTAGATGCAGTAGGATCAGAAATGGGTGTAGTTGGCACTTGTTTATTAAGTTTTAAAAAGAAATTGTATCTTCAAGAAAGGTGACATTTGCACTAACACGCAAACAATGTGCAACATGATCAAAACATTGATATCCTTTTTGTGTACAAGAGTACTTAAGGAAACAACAACGTAAAGTATGGGGTGATAGTTTATCACTCCCAGGTTGGTGATCATGGGCAAAACATAGGCAGCCAAAAATTTATGTTGATAAAGAAAAAATGGGTTCATGGGGGTAAATATAACAAATCTTATTTTAGAGAATAGAAGAAGGCATCCGGTTTGCTAAAAGGATGACATATACCCAATATAACTTCAAGACTTTCATTTCAATAAGAGAGTGCGAGCTACATCAAGAAGATGCCTATTTTTCACTTCAACAATTCCATTTTGTTCTAGTGTATATGGACAAGAAGTTTGACGAATAATCTCCTCGGTGATGCAAATCTTTTGAAAGCCATGTTGCACATATTCAGAACCATTATCAGTAAAGACAAATTTAGGAGTAGCAAACATTTGAGTTTTTATTTCATTGAGGAATCTACAAAAAACATCTAAAACTTTAGAACACTCTTTTAACAAATAGATCCAAGTAGTCCAAGACCAATCATCAATAAAGGTTAGGATGTACTGCAACACCAGTAAAATTATTAATACGACATGGTCCCCAGACATCAAAGTGAACTAAGTAAAATAAACTTGGACTCCTAGTGTTAAGGTGAGGAGGAAGCATTATAAGATAGTATTTTCAAAGATGACATTACTCATTTAAAAATTTTCAAACAACATAGTTGGAAAAAAAATTCAATTTAGAAATATAAGGGTGACCAAGCCTCAAGGCCATTGATGAAAAGTGCTAGACTGAGCCACAAGTGCAATAGTAGGAGGGGTTGATAAGGACTACAAGTAGTACAAACCGCTTCCACCTTCATACCCCCCACCAATCATATTCTTTATCCTGAGATCCTACATGGATTCAGTGTAAGGAAAGAAGGTTACATTGTAGTTTACTATTTTGATAATTTTACTAACAAACATCATGGTTGAAGGAAGTTTGTGAAAAATGATTTAAGAGGATTGCTATTCACATCTTCTCTAATGATAATTAGAAAATTGGATTATCTAATAGACGCACAAGAGGATGATAAGTAGTTTTCTCTAGATAAGTAAACAAAATTTTCTTGTCATTCATATGGTTGTAGCACCTAAATCAATAACCCAATCATCTTTTGATGAAGATGAATAGGTTTGAAGACATGAAGGTTCATCTGATTGCTGGGAAATGTTTGCTTGAGATGTAACAACATCAAAAGTGTGGTGACCGTCTTGCGAAAACATGATTAACTAATGCGGAAGCGAATTATTTGCAGCGGATTACTGAAAATCACTGAAAATTAAAACTTTTTCAAGAGATCCATTCACAGGAAAACTCTTTAACCAAGAACCAAAGTATTTCAAATTCATCCTGGTTTTCAAGTACACAACCTGTATCATTCCTTCTCAAAGATTACAACATCAACTGTCTTATAAACATTATATACAGACAGTATACGAATCTCGAGGCATCAAGACAAAACCTCAGATTGATTCATAAGACACTGACTAAAAATTATGAGGACGTGAGAGTACAGAGACGACACATAGGACTACTATCTGTATGACTAGACAGACAATATCCCCACCTGAGATCTTATTATTGTCCTTGTTGTTGTTGTTGCTCTTTCATTGTTCTAGGATTTCTGCTTTGCCTCCCATGCATACCTAAAAATGTTTCCCACGGGGGTGAGACAATTGAAAATTGCCCCAGCGAGAGATATAACTCTCCACCAAAAACATTGTTATTGCAGTTTGTTAAATTAAAACTGAGCAGGGGTTACTTTTACATTATCAAGCATAATCATTCATCATAGAACAAAATAAGATAATCTCCATTCTCAAGGAGGTCATTGCATCTACCCATGGTAGATAAGTAATTCATATGTCTACCTTGTAGAGAATATAAAGAAACATAATTAACATTTATCCACTAAGGAATGCACAAAGAAAATGCAACATCAGCCAATGAATCTCCATATTCAATCCTTAAGCAAACATGTTATACGGCTGATTACATTTTACAATCACACTTATGTTCTGAGGAGATGAGGTATACCGCTCATACTCCAACCGACCACTGCTAGGAGTCAAAATTGGTACCATACATAGGTCATCAAAAGAGTCGGATTCTTATGACCTCATCCGTCTCGGTCAGTACAAGACCACATGCAGGACATCTCGTGTCTCTTCTAACTAGCTAGCCAGGGTATACTGGCACCTTCGCTACAGAGTTACAGTGTCAACTGCACTCTCATCGCCAATCGAGAGATTTCTTGTTTATCTCCTCGATCTGACATTAAGTATCGTTGGGAGATTCATGATACATCCATCCCGACATATTCATGAAGGATTGAGAGATTTCTTGTTTACCTTCCAACAATCTCTTCAAGAGCACGTAAGGATGTTTTTGCCCATTTACCCCCAAATATTCAAAATATGTGCTCCGGGTTTTGTCACGTGCACCCGTTTCACCATCACCTATTCCTGACGATGATGCATCTGTGGTCAGAGCACTACATGAATAGATTTCACTTGATTTATTAAGTACATTCTCATATTCTTTTAGCATCAGCCAAGTTCTCAAACATAACTTATTACAACAATGCTATAAATAGACATGTACTACTTTCATCAGATATTTATCAGTCTTTCAAAGACCCTGGGAACTCAGTCCCTCATTTCAATACTGGGAATTCTCATCCCTTCACATTCTCATCACCATAATCATATGGTTCTCGGTATTCAAACCCTTAACTCATCATTGATCATTATTATACCTTTTTTAGGTAACTATCACCTTCAGGTCATCTGACCAAGGCATTCATGATACTCATTACACAAGCATCACACCTAGCTCACAAGGCCATGAAATATCTTATCACCTCTCACTAGGTAACAACTTACTCATGTGACTCATAAAAGTCCATGCATATTGCTTCTCTTACTAAGCAACAACAACATTAAGGCACATAATGCCAATCAACATTTATTATATAAATGTCACAGCTCACACTAGCTATATACATCACCGCATAATATATGTATGGTTATTAGGCATGATAACAGTCATACAAGATATTCATCACATCATGTGATGCAATAGTAACACCATTATTCCTCTACCAAGAATTAGGGTTTACTATCAAATAGGGATTTTCATCCCCTTTACCCAAATTAGGGTTAGGGTTCCCCATTTCTCATTAATAAAGATTTCATGATCTCATTATCTGTCCAACCCTTAATACATTATTCCATACCTCTAGGACATTCAAGGATATCATATTTGATTATTATAGAACATTACTTTCATCATATAGCATTAATGATCATCAATTCAAGGTATGAGTTCATTTCTCATCCTCATCATGGTATGATTACATCATACACATAATTTGGGCTTAACCCCATTCTCAAGGTACATTAATTAACACTCATCAAGGTGCAACAACTCATTACATTTCATTGTAATAGTTGCATAACACACTTCATATGTTTCGTACCCAATTATATTGGATTTGGAGTACATCAAGGCATATAAACCCTGAAGTGTTGAATGTGATAACTATCATATTTTGATGTATCACTTTCTCATCACTTCAGACTCTCCTGAATTAGCCATCTTATCTTGTATTAAGGTATTTCCCTTCTTAATACATTCCATCACTAATCACTTACCTATAGCATATAATGCATAGGGCACACATTAGAGTTGTCCAACTATCTTTAATGATATGGACTTGTCTAATGGTAAAGACATTGCTTACAATTAGGTTGCATATATTCAACCACATGAAATGTTTCACCTTTATAAGGCCATTCCTTCTATCTCATCATTAGGGTTTCTTTATACCCTTACTTAAGATTAGAATTATGATTCATTGTCATATTATCCAAGATTAGGGCTTTATGTATTATGACTCCTCATTAGAGTCTCACATGCCTTCACCCTTCTTAGGGCCTCTTATCACAACATAACATTAGTACGTCATGTGATGTTAATACTTAGTTAAGGTTTCTCATGGAATCACCCTCAACTAGGGTTTCCACCATAGTTTCCCTTCTTTTTGGGTCTACTATTCATCTCTATTAGGATTTCATTCAATTATCCATAATTGGAGTTTCACTATTCATCCCAATTAGGGATTTACAGATCTTTTCCCTAAATTAGAGTTTCACTTATGATTACCCTAGATTAGGGCTATATCCTTACCCTGGATTAGGGTTTCATTTAGAATTGCCCTCAATTAGGGTTAGAATTCAATAACCCTATCAATTAGGGTTTATGTTCATGGTTAGGGTTTCATGATCTCTTTACTTAATGATCATACCCTTAATCACCACATGAATCATATTCATGTTATGAATTCATGCTAACATCATCTCAACTTGATAAGGTCATATCATCCCTTCAATCAAGTACATACAACTATGAATGACATAGTGTACCAAGTCATTGATCCTATAAGCAATTAGGGTTCATCCCTTAATTGGCACTAATCACTTAGGTACTAATAGGGTTTCAATCTTTGTACCTTCATTTATTATCATTACTCATCATCATTGGATCAATGAGTCATTCATCATCTCTATTCTCAAGAGATTCAATCACCTTGGGCCTCCATTACATAAGGTATCCAATTGAATTGATCAATTGAATCTACAATCAACTTTGACTACTTGACCCCCAAACGGTCTTGGTATTTCAAAGTTCAAACGGTTTGAAACTGTTTGGTAAAGGTGGTGCTTGAGACCGTTTGCCCAAGTAGGTGAAGACCGTTTGGCCAAGTAGGTGAAGACCGTTTGCCCAAGTAGGTGAAGACCGTTTGCCCAAGTAGGTGAAGACCGTTTGCCCAAGTAGGTGAAGATTGTTTGGCCAAGTAGGTGAAGACCGTTTGCCCAAGTAGGTCAAGACCGTTTGGACAAGTAGGTGAAGACTGTTTGCCCATCACATCATCAAAATCCAAGTCAACCAATTAGGGTTTGGATCATTGGATTGATCACCAAATCAGCAATTGATTACACTTTAACTTAGTATCATTGGATCATCAATTGCTTAACCATACTCACCCCTAGACATCCAAACGGTCTTGGGTGACCTCCAAACGGTCTTGAGACCATTTGGATGAGCTACAAATGGTCTTGAGACCGTTTGGCTCATCCAACCCTTGGATTCTAGTGAAAAATCATTAGGGTTTGAGCTATTGAGTTGATCATCAAATCAGCACTTAATTGCAAAGTGATTTGGTACCTTTAGACATTCAATTGGTCAACCATGCTTAACCCTAGACCTCCAAACGGTCTTGGGTGATCCCCAAATGGTCTTGAGACCGTTTGGGTGATTCCCAAATGGTTTTGAAATCGTTTTGGTCAATCAACCCAAAACATCAACTCCTTCCAATACAAAATCAGCACTTAGCCGATTAGGGTTAACACCATATCTTTTGTCCTTCAAACACTTAACCATATCCAACCCTAGACCTCCAAACGGTCTTGGGCGACCCCCAAACGGTATTGAGACCGTTTGGGTAATCCCCAAACGGTTTTGAAACCGTTTGGGTTAAATAACCCAAAAAGTCAAATCAATCAAGTTGAAAATCAGCACTTAATCCAATTAGGGTTTGCCTAATTGATTAGCCTTCAACTCATGATTCCTTTAGAATTAATCCATAAAATTTGGTGAGTTTTTAACCAAAATCATTAGGAACAGGAATCTCAAACGGTCAACCTTTTGTCAACCCTATCAAATGGTTTTGAAACCGTTTTCCCAAAAAGGCAAATAAATCAAGTTGAAAATCAGCACTTAATCCAATTAGGATTTGCCTAATGGATTGGCCTTAAACTCACGATTCCTTGGGAGTTAACCCATCAAATTTGGTGAGTCATTAACCAATATAATTAGGAACAGTAATCTCAAACGGTCAGCCCTTGGTCAACTCGCTCAAATGGTTTTGAAACCATTTGCTCCCAAACGGTTTCAAATCGTTTGCTCTCAAACGGTTTGGTGAAACCGCATGAGCAATTAACTCAAAACCGTATGAACCATGATTCTTTGGAAAAAGTATCCAACATGATGTCATTATCATCTACCTTCGTCCCTGAAGTTCTAACAACTTCTGATTTCATGAAATAACCATTTTCAACCAGCAATTAAACAAGATAATGAAGGAATCATTGAAATTGCAAGATTAATGGTTGAATAACAATGAAAAAGGGTTCAAGTTATAAAACCCGCCTCCAATTGAGCTCCAAAGCTCCATGTTCATGGAAACAATGGTGGATGCAACTCCTTTCACCATTCCAAGGCTCGTCCTCAAGGTTTGAGTGAAAAGGAATGGTTAGAATTGAAGAGGAGATCGAAATAAGAAGAAATCCATAATTTATTTTTTATTTCCACCATGGAATCAAGGTGAAATGGATCAAGAACCTTACCAACAGGTTGGGGGTAGTCCTCTTGATCCTCCCAAGCTCCCTTGGTCGTTTCCCAAGCAAGGAGAAGAAGTGGGGTCGAAAAAGCCTTCCATTTGGCTTGTAAAGGGTCTTTTATAAGAAATTCAAGGAGAGAAAGTGCCTTATAAAAATTCATTTAATCCCAAAAATGTGGCCGTCTCTTCCCCCTTATCTTCCTTAGGGACGAGACTATCTTGTTTGCCTTTTATACCTCTCAATTATCCATGATTTAAAGAAAAGCAAATCAAGCACCTTAAATCATATTATATTAATATCCATATGTGAGTGGATATTTCTTTTTCTTATAAAATTGTGTGTTAGCTATCCACTCCCTTGGATATTTTCGTGGTCCTTGCAAAGTTCAAGGACGTCACACATACATCTAAATCCAACCATTTTAATTTTGGTTGAAGGCCCTTTAATTAATACATTTATTTTTGCCCTAAATCGAATTAGGGTTTCAATTAGGATTAAATCTTGATTATTTTAATATCAAGATTCTCTCTCCTCCAATTTAATTCAAATGAGGCGCCCCTCTCATTTTATTTGCTCTACATGATGCCAAAAAGCATGAAGGACCTTATTGAAGTGGTAATTTGCATATTGAACCCTAGGTTTTAGGTAAATTGCACTTTACACCAAAACTAGGTTTTAATGCACAAACATTGCTTTATCAGCTCTTTCTTAGTATTCAGGCTTCCATAAGCCACACCTCAGTATCATATTTACTCTCATGATGCTTCAACACATGAGGAACATATGATCATGCACAATTTGCACTTAAACCCCTCAACTTGGGTATTTTGCACATTAGTCCAAAACATTGATTTCAACAATGTTCAAAAAGGACTAGAATTGCAATATAAGTTCCTCTTGAGCCCTAATTACCTTTCACAAGATGATATTAAGCATTTAGTCATCTTTCTTAATCAAAACACCTAGGGTTAAAGTATAACCCAGGTCAGGGGTGTTACAAAAAGTATTCTTAATCAGTTTGTCAAGGTTATGAGAACTCAGTGTTACCATATGATGATTAGTACTAATAGGGACATAAGTAGGTTCTTTATCAACATCAGTAGTTGACACTTGATTTGCTCATTTTGGTTTCCCATGCTTTTTCCAACATTTGTCTTCATTGGATTGCAAAGAAGATGATCCTCTCTTACTATTGTAGAGACTTTTCTCTCATCCACAATTAGGATTATCACACCCTCGTCCTGCAACTATAAGGGTGTCAGGCTCCTCGACAAGAATAGTCGAAGACACATATTGAGATAGTCAAAGATAGACATCATCTAACATTGGTAAGGGTTCAAATGTAAGTTTTTTTTAACAAACAACTTCATAACTTGGAGGTAGAGATGTCAAAAATGAACATAATTGTATCTCCTTTTGTTGATCTGCATTTTGGGAAGATCAGATAATAAAGGGTGATGAAGCTTGAGCTCGCCCCAAATCCCTTTAGAGTTATGGAAGTGTGAAGTAAATGATGATTTATCTTCAAGTTTAAGAGAGTGTAATCATCTATATAGATCAAATACTCGAGTTATATCTCCATTGCTCGAGTACACTTAAGATGCTCCAGCTTTCCTGAAGAATGCACATAAATATAAGAAATTGTGTCCCCATAGGACATTGTTGGAGCCATTAAACTCCAAAAGAGTTACATGGAGTGTGTTTTAGGGATCTCAAAAAGATGATGAACTCATAGTATGCCAACACAAGGTATAATAGAGAAACAGATTGAAAGTAGCAACCCGTTTGAAAGTCACTGACACATCGTGTCAAAAAGTTGATAGGCTGTCTTGGGTGCATCAGAAGTCACAAAAGACGATTTGTGTAGCAGTGGATGACATCAGCAAGCAAAAGAGTGATACGTTGAAGAGATCCAATCAATATCAAATAATAAGTTGGAAAATCCCTATAAAGGAAACAAAAATATAGAGAATACAATAGTTAGACATAAATATATCTCAACAACTAATATAAAATTCATAAATTGTGGTAGGCATGTGGCTACACCACTCATTAAAAGAGTATCTTATAGTGATTAAGAAATTTCACATGATAATCAATGTTTTTACGTTTAATTGGGGCAGACATATTTTTTGAATTTATAGTTTGAACCCGGATCCGACCAATAAGTATTTTAGGATTATCAATGTCTAGGTCAATTTAGGATCACGAATGAGAACTCAAGATCCACACCCGCTTTAAACGTATTGGGTTTTGTCGGGTTCGGGTCTATGTTTGACAACCCCTCTATTTTTGGTTGAATTATAGTTGTTCGTTTAGGAATTATAAAGTTTGGAGTGTTGTTATTTAGAATTTCCTTATTACGGAGGATGACTTTATTAATTAAGAATAATCCTAGGTTACATTCCTTACTTGTACACCACACACATGTGATCAGGTTCTCCAAGCCTGTAGCATCTTCTAGTAGCCGCAAAGAAGCCCATTCATCGATACCCCCGGTCTTGATGATGGAGCCCTTCCATCATTTTCGGGATCACGGACTAGTTGTGGCTGGTGACTCGGGGCCAATAATTTGCTGGATATGAAGAGCTAAGCCACGTGATGCTTACAGGTGCAAGTTGTCTTGTATGGCTAACTTGAGGGAATCTTCCTCGGACTGTTGTGACTTCATTTTCCAAGCTCGGACGTGCTTTGAAATCGTGAGGGAATCATCCTCGAAACCACCTGGAAGATGATCAAGAAAGGAGACGAAAGGAAGAGTGTGTTGGTTTCAGGAGGAAGAGACAAGTGAGAAGTCCAAGAATCGTTGGCCATTATCGTATTGGATTTTGCTTTCATGATCACAAGAAAGCAGGTGGTTTAGAAAATGTTATTATTGTTTATCTTTCTTCTTCCCCACAAGCAATTCAGCATATAAGGGTCTGTGTACGTCGTTTTCGTCCAAACGCCATCTTTTCCTTTGCCTTAACCAACCACACGGGTCAATTGCTGACATATTGGTGCTGCTGGCTCATCTATCTAATGGCAACATTCTCTCACTCCTCACTCTGGCTTCCCCACTTCTCCCTCTCCACCGTACAGATCCTCAGATTGAGATAGAGAGAGAGACCTGGCATGAATGCCATGGTTTAAGATCAATTCTGGGACCACCGAAATTCAATTCGCGTAGTATCTCTTACTCCCATTCTTTATGTAGCGTTACCGTTCCCCAGCTGATCGTTTGACCCTGCTGACAATGGTATCCAAGCTGAAGCTGCGCCTTCCTCCTCCACCCCTTCTGCTGCTTCCAGCTGCCCAGCTCGTCGTCCTCCTCTTCTTTGGCGCCGCCGCTCCAGCCGACGGAGAAGCCTTCTCTTTCCATGGTTTCCGGGGTGACAACCTCAAGATGGACGGCGTGGCTACCATAACTCCAAACCGCCTACTGCGGCTGACAAATGGCACAAGGGGTGTCAAGAGCCACGCCTTCTACCCTACCCCAATCAAATTCAAGCCCCCGTCTTCATCCAACTCCTCCTCCTCGTCTTCCTCCGCTACGGTCCCTTCCTTCTCCACAACCTTCGTCTTTGCCATCCGCTTCACCGAGATCAGTGGCCACGGGATCGCTCTCTTCTTCTCCCCATCCACCCACGCCTTCACAACCGCAACAGGAAGCCAGTTCCTCGGCATCACCAACATGTCTAGCAACGGCGACCCAAACAGCCACCTGCTTGTTGTCGAGCTGGACACCATACAGAACCCGGAGTTAGGGGATATCAACGACAATCACGTCGGCATCGACACCAACGGCCTCAAGCCCGTAAATAGCTCACCGGCAGGGTACTACATCGCAGGGGACGGTGGTGGCAGTGCGGCACCTACTGTCCAGAACCTTAGTCTCAGCATCGGTGAACCGCTGCAGCTGTGGGTAGACTATGACGGGGATGCCATGCGTGTAGATGTCACTCTGGCTCCGTTCAGGATGCCTAAGCCCCGACTCCCGATCGTCTCCGCGACGCTCAATCTGTCGAGCATCTTCCTTGACGACATGTGGGTCGGGTTCGCCGCCACCACCGACCCTTTCCAGACCACGCACTACATCCTCGGCTGGAGCTTCAACATCTCCGGCGACGCGGCACTCGACCTGTCTGCGCTGCCTTCACTCCCACCGATGGCCTCACCAACGACCAGCGGAAAGCAGAGCACCAACCCCATCACCATCTATCTCCCGATCGTCGCGCTCGCTGCCATATTCCTCGCTGCATCCACAGCAGCCTTCGTGGCGCGGAGGAGGAGCAAGTACTCGGAGATCATGGAGGACTGGGAGCAGCAGTACGGGACACACCGCTTTTCCTACCGCGTCCTCTTCGACGCTACAAAGGGGTTCCAGCATACGAATCTCCTGGGCTCCGGAGGGTTCGGTGGCGTATACAGGGGACTCCTACGCTCCACTGGCACAGAGATCGCGGTAAAGCGCGTTTCCCACGAGTCACGCCAGGGGATCAAGGAATTCGTGGCCGAGATCGTGACAATAGGCCGCATCCGGCATCGCAACGTCGTGCAGCTCCTGGGTTACTGCCGCCGAAAGGGCGAGCTACTGTTGGTGTACGAGTACATGCCGAAAGGGAGCCTCGACAGGGCACTGTTCGGGAGCACCTCGCCGCCAATGAGCTGGCCTCAGAGGTTCCGGGTCGCTAAAGGTGTCGCCTTGGGACTCCAGTATCTCCACGAGGAGTGGGAGCAGGTGGTCATCCACAGAGACGTCAAGCCCAGCAACATCTTGCTGGATGCCGACCTCAACGCCAGGTTAGGCGACTTCGGCCTCTCCAGGCTCTACGACCACGGGACCGATCCACAGACGACGCACATCGTCGGGACCATGGGGTACCTGGCCCCGGAGCTCGCGCGGACTGGGAAGTTCTCAAAGTCCACCGACGTCTTCGCCTTCGGCGTCCTGCTACTTGAGCTGGCCACAGGGAAGCGGCCCATCGACCTGGCGTCACTGGAGGAAGAGGAGGTGGTGCTGGTCGACAGAGTCCTCCATGCGTGGCGCAGAGGGTGCATCTTGGAAGTGGCGGACGCAAGGCTGGTGGGCGCGTATGTGGAGGATGAGATGGACCTGGTGCTCAAGCTCGGGCTCCTCTGCTCCCACATGCTGCCTTCCGCCAGACCCGAGATGAAGCACGTGCTGAGGTTCCTCAACGGCGATATTCCCTTGCCGGAACTCACGTCCAGCTACCTGGACCTCGCCGTGCTCGATCTACTGGAAGTCGGAGGAGCCGATGAACCCTCCTTTGACAGCTACGTCGCCTCCTTTGTCTCGGGGTCTCCCATTTCGAAAGGAGGCCGATGATTTTCCAATCTTTGACTGCTGTTTCAAATTTTGTTGGCCCCCTATACGGTTCGTAGGTATTCGTTCTTTATTTTTGTAAGTGAAAGTTGAGCTGGAACGGTGGGGCCGAACTCCTGCTACTGGGGCAGATATTTGTACATTTTTATTTTTAACCAAAAGATAGACCGGTTTCTCATTTTCTTCTACTAGCTGTCTTTCTTAAGTAGATTTTGTATTGAGCTCTGTCCACGGCTTTACAATGAGGTTGGCGGAACAACAATCGACCCAATTAGTTACCACAGAAATTTTAGATATCGGAATATAAAACCCCACATATAATCGCTGTCATGAGTGAAAATTAGGATTTTTTTTTACAAAAAATCCTATAGAGTTCATAAACTTGATTAGCATGATATATTGGTAACCAAGATTGTAGTTTATTCACAAAACTTAAGTTGAATGTTGCAATCAGTTGAAGGTTGTAGGAAAAGAAAAAGCATGTACTCCGTCCATACAATATTAGATTGCATCAACCGATACAAAGTTGTAGGATAAAAACATGAAAGAAGAAGTGCATAATAGATTGTATCAACCATAGCAAGTCTCTGAGAAAATATGAGAGGAAGGTCTTCATTGAAGAAGAGAACATGTTGGGTGGTGCTGCAGTCGTTGAAGTTGAGCGCCAAAAGCAACTTAGGATAGATTATCTAGTGTGATCATTTAATCTTTTAGTTGGTTTTCATAAAAGAAAATGCATATGCCAATGAGCGTCAAATGTGCACATGTCCCTTGGTAACATTATTCTTTCTATATACCCCTTCATTGCATACTATCGTAGCTAGGTCATAGTAGGAGATTAACATAATGATCACACCACATATTTTTCACAAACGCTTCTATTGTCATCCACCCATCTATACAAGTGTACATGTTGAAAAAATTGAAACAATATATAGAGTATGTATAGTTGCTAAAAGATACAAATATATGTCAAACTCAAATACATATTAGAGATCATAAAATAAAGTAAAACTTGTCTTCAAGAACCAAAGTGTGTATAATGTTGAAAGGCCTTTAAAGGAGCTTTTTCATAAACATGTCTAAACCATGAGGCATCCCTACGCGTTCAATAAGAAAATTCTACATTCTCCTTTTTTTTGTTGCAAAATCTAGAGTTAGTTAAGCTAAACTGTAGTTACAATATTTGAAATAAGTTTTTTCAGCATTGTTGTTGCATTTTCTTTCTCCTTGTGATAGACAAATAGTGAGAAGTTGGCGCAGCTAGTCCAAGGTTCATGGCAGTCTAGTTTCTTTAGGCAATTTTAGCCAGTAGATCAACAAGATTGTTTTGATTCCTGTTCTTGTGTAATATGTTGTGAATGCTAGATTGTTCTCTAATTTCAATGATGTATTCGACCAATATCTTGTATGATGATAGGCATGTTTGAGAGTTACAGATAAAACTGGTTGCAATTCTATTGTCGAATATAAGAACTCATGGTGTGGTGGGACAGTGATTTGTGGCATGAGTAAGACCATCCACGATAACAAAAAGTTCTCCTCCGCAAAGGATGTGATCCCACCATGTGAATGTTGTTTCATGTTATCCAATTTCCTATATGGTCTCGAGTGATGGAGTACATAGTCATTGAGTTTGTGTTCTGGATGATAGCAACACCGACATTGATTTTGTATCATTACGAGAAGGTGCAGACCAATCAGTTGCAATTGCATGTTCAATGAGAGGACTCGTATTAGTTGTAGTTGAGAGTGAGTGATGTATTGAGGCTACTTCAGATTTACATACATATATCGACTGACTATAGGTTCTAAGGTTTTCGTTGAAGATGGTAGCATTTCTATTCTTCCATATCAGCCAAAAACTAACTATGAATAGCCATTGCCAACCTGGTATGCTCCTTAGGTTTTTTAGATTATAAGTATTCCAATCTGTTGGTGTAGTAGTAGTGTTGATGGTTTGTGCTTCCTAAGGAAGTAATTGGGTCCAAATAAATTTTGATGAGTTGCAATCTCTGAGAGCAAGTAACGTCGACTCTCCTTCATTCCTACATCTTGGACATAGGTTGTCAGTGGTCACGTGTTTGAGATATCACCTTTTAGTTGTCAAAATTATGTCATGGTGTACAAGCCATAGAAAAGTTTTCATATATTGTGGGAGGGGATCTGTCACAGAACCGTTTATTACCCAAATCCACACTCCTAATATCTACATAGCCAAAGGCAAGTAGAGTTGGGTGTCCGTTCCTAGAATGGATAACATAACATACACATGAATAAAACCACAAACAAGAGCAGGATATGAGACAACATGTCATAAAAGAAACATAACTAGTACCTAACAAGATCTTATAGATCAACCCATATGTGTTCCATTTGCATATCATTAGATATCATCAGAGTAAGAGCAATTATCATAATTGCAGAAGCAACGGTCATTGTTAGAGATTTATAGTGTACATGTTACCTAAAATCCTGAAATGGACACAGTGCTAGAGAACAGGTCACACATGCCCATTCTATATAAGGCATCATGCAGTTGTATCGAATGTTGTCTTTCACATATCATAATATCCAAGGTATAACTGCAGTCATCCTCCATAACCTACAATTGTAGACAGAAGGATATACCCTTGACTTACGCCCCCGCATATTCAACAATATGCACTCTGAGTTTTCTGCAAAAATTGCTCATTTCACCATCCCCATCAAGTTCTGACACTGGAATTGATCTACGTCACAGGGAAACTACATGATTAGGTTTCACTTGATTCGTTACGCCTATTGGGTATCTTTTACCATCAATCAAATTACAACATACAAACCACAAACAAATTCTACAAAGATAAGGATAGATTACACCATCAGAAGATATAAAATGTATGAGGTGGAAACTTGTCACATCATCACATAATAGTGTCTCACTGACTTATACCAGGCCATCACCATTATCACTTTATCCTAGGATAACCGTCCCTCATCACATCACTAGAGTATATCACCTCAAACTAGGCACAAAGCCTCTGCCAGGTCATAAGACCCAATCATATTGTTCTTGCACAATTAGTATCTCATCATGCTTCATAAAGGCTCATAATCATCATCCTATGTCACGTAACATATACCATAGCCATCATTAGTTATGACGTTGATTCACCTGCAACATTAGGGTTACACAGGTAGGAGAGAAAATACTATATTACATGCTATTCAATATTAAACCCTAAATACCTCACTTCCCACATTCTTGGAACATGTTAGGGTTAATCATAATCACATGAGTGAAGACCATCCCAAGGTAGAGACCACCATGTATAGAAACCATAGGATGCTAACATCACCCCTTACGACCGCTAGACATGGACTGCCCTAGCAACCACTAGGGTCAGGTCATAGGTAGAGACCAACACATAAATAGCCACCATAGGATCAACCCTACATGTAGTGACCATGCTAAGTTACATCCATGTAGAGATCATCAACCATATACAAGAGACAGAGACCTCAACCATGTATACCATGTAGCGACTGCAAAACTCAACACATGCAGTGACCAACCAACATGTTGCGACCATACTAGGAAAATAGCAACCACACACATCAAGCAAGGTGTAGCAACCTCTCAACCACGCATAACGGTTGTAACATCAACCAAAGAGTAGAAACCAGAAGAGAGTATGTTGCGACCATCCATCTTAACAAGGGTAGAAACCAAAGTATGTTGCGACCATCAACATATGTAGTGACCAAAACATAGAGGCCATCAACCTGGTCATAGCGACCTCAAAGAATGATGGACACATGTCGACCGAATCAGCAGCACAATATCAAGAAGTTCAAACGTCACCAAGGAGAAAATGCCATGAAAGATGAAGATCAAAACCCTAAAAAAAGCTTCAAAAGTGTAATCATGGAGAACTATGATGAGAGGGGGAAAACCATGCGTCCAAGTCATGTAACCAAGGATCAAAACTTCCATATTCATGTAAAACCAAACCAAAACATGGTATTAAAACCAACCATCAAGATGCATGTAAGAAACAACAACATCCACCATCACTAAGACATCTGATACATGAATTAGGGTTTAGGAGAAAGAGCAATCTATACAAGAACACTTCAAAATGTTAAATGGTGAATCAAGCTAGCATTACCCATTAGCTTATGATCACATTTTAGAGATTAAATAGTAGCATGCAAACAAGATAAAGGTGAAATAATAGTAGAGGGAAGAGTTGTATAACCCACCTTAGATCTGATGGAGGGGTTCCAAACAGCAAGAGAACTCCAAGAAGAAAGAAGAAACTCTAGCTTGATCTACAAACCAGGCCAACCAACCTTCTCTCCAAGAAGAAATGAAATCCCTAGGAAAAAGGGCAAGCAAAGCTCAAAACATGAGGATCAAGGAGAAGAGTCTTCCAAATTCAACCCTGGCACACCATGGTGATCCACTGATTCAGACAAGTTGAGGAAAAAGAAGAAGATGAAGATAAGGTAAGGAAAATGAAAAAGAAAGGTTAGATCACTTACTCAAACCAAGGGGAGCAAGGATCACCAAACAATATCCAAGGATGGTTGTTTCAATCCTTAGATCCACAAGCAAGAGGGAGAGATCACCTCCTTCAACCCCAATACCTTCTTCTCCACCAAGCACCCAAGAGAGAGAGATGATGTAAAGAGTTTAGTTGCATGCAAAGAGGAGGGTTTATATACTCAAGGGTTAGAAAGAGAGAAGATGGGTTAGGTGTCATCTAACTCATTCCATGTGTCCATAAAACTCATACATATCTCATGTCACCAACATCAACATAACCACCGTTAGGAACTAGGCAAGGTAGCGACCACTTTTGGTCCAAGAGCCATATCAACCGCTAAATGTCAAGGCGGTCAACCAACCATAGCGACCAAGATGGTTCAAGGAGGGATATCGGTTGACAAGATCATGGGAACTCATCCAAGCATATCAACCTCTACAAGGCACACCCAAAAGACAAGCATATCAGTTGCTAACCCAAGGTGAAAAGCCACATATGATCAACACCATCTTGGGCATCCAAACAACCTAAATATACACACGATATCACCACATTCAACAAACATAAAACAAAGCACCCCTAAGATCAACTATCATCTATAAGACAAACAAACATATAAGGAACACCAAGCATGTGGCAAATTTCAAGATAAACCCTCAACATGGGTAAATTGCAACTTGCTCCAAAAATAACATACTTATAGCATAATTAGATTAAACATCAACCAAACTGAAGATATAAGCATGTCACATATTATTCAGGTGAAACCCAATATTATATTAAGGTTTAAGCATCTTATTAAGACAAACAAGCAAGATCAAACACTAAGCTAGGTTAGGGGTCTTACAACCACAATCCCCTAACAAGGATTTCATCCCCAAAATCCTACGCGAAAAGAGATGGGTACTTTCTACACATCTCATCCTCAAGCTCCCACGTGTCTTCCTCCATGCCACGATGATGTCACAAAACCTTGACCAAAATAATATCCTTCTTCTTTAGATTCTTCACCCTTTTATCCAAGATCAGCACATGACCTTCCACATATGACACGTCCTCATCTAACTCAACCTCCACAGACTGTAGCACTAGCTCTATGTCCGGGGGTGATGAATGCATATTCATCCCATTTTTAGCTGAATTATTAGTCTAGTTTAGCATTCATATAGCTTAGTTTCCCCAGGAATAACTTTTCTTTGATCTACTTAGGTTTTTATGTGAATTTGTAGGAATTTGATACTTTTCTTGACTCCCTTTGTATGTTTTGAATTATGTTACTCTGCATCAAGTTTTCTTAGGGGACCCTGAAGAAATTTGGATTTTGAGCACTTTCAGAAGGTAGATTGATACACAATTATTGCGTACAAGATCAAAGTCAACCTATCGATCGACATGCCAATCGACATCAAAATTGACCAGTAATCAAGAGGTTGACAACCTTGTCGACCTCCCAACTCAACACACTCAATGCTCGATAGTATTATCGACCCCCCAGGGTTGACATCCACACAGAACAATAGATCCATCGATGCCCAAAGTCAACACCAATATCAACCCCCTACTTGACATCATCATCGACCAACTATCGACAATAAATCAAATAATCAACACAACGTTGTCGACGCTATCGTCGACAGGCACAACTTCAACCGACAGACTTGTCGACCCACAAGGTCGACAGTCCCGTTGACCTCCAAAAAGATGACAAGAAGTTCAAAAGTCATGATCGACAGACCCGTCGACCCTCAAGCTCGACACAAAAATCGACCGATAGCAAGTGGTCGACACCTATAGGGAATGCTTGAGGTCGACAACCTCAACCCTATAAATAGGCCCCCAGTACATACATACAAATCATCTCAGATTTTCAAGAGACAGAAACACTAAAATGCTACTGTTGAGATAAAATCAATGACGACGCATGTCGACATAGCTAGTTCTATCTACCTAGCTGGTCGACACCTATCGACCTCAAGCATAGATTGATAGATCTTCTTCATCCGCAACTCCAAAAACCATCGATATCCTTATTCAAGGCAATTGATCTCTTCGCTGAGCTATTGTCCATCTACCTACTTCTGCTATAAGTCAGGGTTAATACCTGAAGGAGAAAGAAGGAAGGAAGTCCTCTGTTTCACACCACGCCGAGCCGCTTCCACCACCATCATTACCATGATGGTGTCCTCTTCCTCTTCTTGTGATATTAATCTTGCCATGTCAAGGGAATAGTCTTTGCACTGGGGTGTGGGGACTAGCCCCACTACCCATTTCTTGCAATTTCATTCATGTTCCAATTCTTTTATGAACCCATATAATTCATAACCAATCATTTATTGCATGTTTTTGGATTGATTTCCCGCTTTACATGATTTATTATAATCTCTTACCATGAGAACTTCAACGTTTAAGATTTGAATACCGATTAGCTTTGGTTGACACCCTGACGAGAAATTTTGATGGAAAGTCTCTAGAGTAGTGGATAGATGATCCATAAGTAACGAGACATCAATCTTACATGGATATCCACTCATGCAAGTATCTGACGCCAAAAGGGGAAACTTGCATAACTCCAATTATATCTTCATACAAGTTTGGATTTCAATGAATGCGCAGATTAGAGTAGTGGCGGTGAAACCAGTTCCACCCTAGTGTTTCCGTCCATTGATAACTAGAACCTTAATCTAGCTATTTTCTTTCTTGCAATCTCAAATTAATCAACCCAAACTCAACTTTTATGATAAATACTAGTTCTTGATAGTTTACTTTGATTAGTTAATTCTTAAAAAATGTTGTCCCTTGGGATTCAATCCTCAACTATACTGTAATAAGATCCGTCTACTTGCGGGTGGCATTATTGCACTTTGGTTTTAGTAAAGTCTAGGAATTATATTCCTAGTGAATTTGTAGTGCGATAAAAACCATGTCAGGGTGACACTTTCTCAACATCGAAACATAGAACAACAGATGCAATCTATGCAACTCTAGAGGTAACTCCAACTTATAGGCTACATTGTTGAGTTTTATGGCCTCAGAGTAGACAATGGAAAAAAAAAATTACTGGCCATTAACCCATAACAGGAGATCACATCAATGACTATGTAATGGGAAGGATGGTTTTAGCGAGATATACCTGGTCCTGGGGCTTTCCCAGTGACAATACCTCACATCTATGTACGGTCTTCAATGCCATGTCTTGGACGGTGTCTGTGTAGCTCCTTATCTTTTCCATGGACTCTGGCCTCCACCACGGATTGCGGCTGACGTGTCATCCTGAGCGGCAGATAGCTCCCGCCTCTGTAGATAGTCTACGTGAACCACCTAGAACTCCTACCATTCTAGAAGAACTAGCAGGAAGGAGACCGATCGGCCCAGAAGTGAGTCAGAACTTTTAATTTATAACCTAAAACCTTCAGGGACGCCCACAACTTTTATTACGAGGTCGAAGTAGATATATGGGGTCGAACACAGGGACGTGGTGTCATTTAGGATGCCCAAGATTTCATTCTTGAGTCAGGTAAGCCAAAATGAAAGCCGATGAAAATATGTGCTAGAGCTAGTATAGCAAGTTATCACGATTTAAAACAAAACAAAGAAAAGAAAAGAAAACAAAATAGAGCTTGTGGTTCTACTGATCAGATAAAGAGAGTTCCTGGCTATGTAAACACTAACGAGACAGTCTATATAATCATTCTCGGGCGTAGACAACCCTCGAACACCCAAGCAAGCATCTAGTACACACACTGGGATCTATCTTGTGGGTCGTCCCACTCGCTCTCATGATGTGTGACTAGAACCATCAACGATATGTCATCGAGCCTCTCTCGAGGATGACATATCAATACCTAAGAATATACTAAGTTCCCTCTCGGGTCTTAGGACATCCAAAGATATTAGGAATAGAGTACCTTGGATCTTCCTTCTCTCAGGTTCAAATCCAAACTATCATCTCTTAGCTATTCCTACAACGGATCTCTCGATACAGGCACAAATAGTAGTTCAAGCAAGTAAGAGATCAACCAAACTAGCAATCATAACTTAGAAAGAGAAAATAGAACATGCAACATACTAGATCTGATATGAATCTACTTGCTTAAGGCAAAAGTACATATACATGCCCAGATCGGGCTACATATCCAAGAAGAAGCTAACTAGCCATAGACAAGCATTGTTAGTACCGAATAAAGATGAACGAACATCGTTTGTACTAGATAACCAAAGAACATAGCTGAATGAAAGAGAAGAAGGGTGAGATATAGCTCAGAGAGGAGAAGTGGCTCTCTCTCCTTAGCCTCCGTGCAAGCCAGATCTCATCCCTTGGTCCTCCTCTTTGTCCTTCTGGACTCCTCGGTTCTTTCTCTCTCTAGATCTACCCCAAATAGCAGCCTAGTGGAGGTGAGAGAATGGCAGTGGAAACTGATCTTCTCTCTCCTCAACTTCCACCCTTGGAGATCATAGACCAGTAGTAGAGGAGGGTGGTGATGCAAATCTTCTCTCTCCTTAGTGGTGAGGATGAACGTGGCACAGATCTTCTCTCTCCTCAACTTCTGCCTTTAGAGAGAGTAGATCTAAGATGGAGATGGAGGAGAGAGTGTGGAGGCTGGTGGCTATTGGAGCATGTAAGCTGAGTGCCTTAGTCCTCTCAGACCTTAGGATGCTCCCACGGGGCTATGGCTCTAATCCAGCAGCCTTTCGACGTTAAGACTGGATCCCGGCAGCCTTTCGGCGTCCAGACTCCCCCCACCCAAATGGTTGGGGGTACCCTTCTATTTATAGGCTGGGTGCTGGTCGTGGCATGTGCACTGCACGTGACAGCTAAATCAAGTGAAATCGGCCCACTGCATCGGGGGCAGGACAAGTTGAGGTCGCAATCGTGGTCCAGGGACACCGCGGCCGCGGTCCCTTGTTGGCTCAGTCGCGGTTGTGGCCTCTTGGTCGCGGTCCAGGGACATCCCCCTGCTTGGTCGCGGTGTAGATGCTAGGGCATCAGGGCCTAGCTGCTGTCGTTGCTTGGATGGAGGGACGTTGTCGGTGGAGGTGAAGATGGATGTGGGAAGATCCAGCGATGGTGGAAGAAGAGTGGTGGAAGGTCGTACTGGCTTGCTGGAAGGCGGGGATGTAGTTTTCGTTGGGTGTAAAAGGACGTCGCGGTGTTGGCGGGTGGTCGCAGTCTTTGGAAACCACGACTGCAGTTTTAGGGCAGGAAGAAACCGTGACCGCGGTGTGGAGAGCAGGGTTGTGATCTTAGGAGGGCAAGTCACGGTTATGGGAATCGCGATCGCGATTTCGAGGGAGGGGGGTCACAGTTCTTGATCCACAGGTCGCAATTAGGGTTGAGAGGAGTCGATCACGGCTGTTGATGTAGGCAAGGCAATGGCCTGATTTGAAGCGGAGGTGGTGGGTTGATCGAGATCGCGATCCAAAGGTTCTGGAGTTTCCGTGGTTGATGACGGAGGCAGGCGTGGAGGACTTGCCACGTTCGTGGCATGGTGTGGTTGAGACTGCGGGCGCGTGATCGTGGCAAAGTGGTAGGTGGTTGTGTAGTTTCTGGTGGAGCAACCGACGATCGGCGGTGGAGAGGACAGACGTCGCAGAGGGGGGTGCAGGCACTGCTATCACGGTGGAGAGAGGAGGCACCATGGGTCGCAAGAGGCACCGTGGGCATGGTGAGGTAGAAGAGGGAGGCGCTGTGGACGGATGGTGATTGCTGCAAGAGGAGTAGGTGTTAGGGTGGAGCAGCATGTCACAATTATGGGAAACCGCGACCGCGGTATAGAGGAACCGTGACTGCAGTTGAGCAGAGGGGGTCGCGATTGTGGAGGTAGCTGCAGGTGATCGCGGTTGTTTTGAGGAAGGGAGACCACGGGTGGCTGGTCGCATGCAAGGGAAAGAAAGTTGCGACAACGGTTAAGTAGGGTTAGAGAGGGTAAGGGGAGAACAGGGTACTGTAGCAACGTAATAGAAATAAAGGGGTTGACCCCATGTAGATGGGATTTGGTGCTCGTGGGCCTACATGGGATGCATATGTGAAAATTGGATTCCCGGGTGCCTTAATGACCTGCATAAAAGATGAATAAATCTCAAATAAAATCACGGTAATCCAATTAAGCTAGGTCAGGATGTATGATGTGAATAAGGCAATATAAGTAAATAATGAGAGCCAAACTGGGCCCAGAGTAAATAACAAGACTGTGATGACAATGTATTCATCATAAGGTTATATATCAAACAATACAATTTATTGGGCCTCAGTTTAGCAGAGAGAGCAGAGAAATGTTGTCCATCTAAGCTCGGTGCATGCTAGTCTCAAAACTAGCTAGATTGGCTACTTTATTGGCTAGCTAGTTATCTTATCTAAGTAAATAAGAAAAGAACTAAAACATAAGTAAAAGAGTGCATATTAAGACCAAAGTGACACAAAACCATAGATGAAATGCATAGATAATATGCATAGATTTGGGTGTTATCAGAGACGACCCTCCTATTGGTGTACTAGCACCAACCTACTCTCCCAAACTTAGACCACTTTTCTATAGTTGTCTTTCCCTTGATGTGCCTCCCTAGTTGGGTATAACCATGCTTCAAGCTGTTTATGCAACTCATAGTTCATATAGCTCAGCATCAGGTTCTTGATGTCTTAGGCATCATTGGCATACTTTAAGTAAGCATCCAATTTTAGCCTTAGGCACATTTGGAGTGGTTCCACTAGCACTGGTCTTTCAAGGACTTTAGAGTTTACACTCACTATTGAGAACACTTCTCAAAGGTCCTAAACCAGATTTGAAGTTTATCTCGTTTATGAACTGATCGCAATGATAATGTATTTGTGTTTGTCATTTGGATTCTACAAAAAAATTTTACAACTTTTCAAAACATTTTGATTTGTTTGATTTCATAAAGTTGATGATATTAATTAGGTCTTTAATTAATTATCACTCCCACTATTTTGATCAAATTGATAACCCTCATGTATCAATTTGGAAGATTGCAACATACAATCTTCTAGTGGGTCAAGATCCAAAACAATTGCATCAATACCCAACCAACACTGGCTCTCATGACCAATTATTAAGGTAGGCAATCATGCCAATCACATCATGTGTAATTGTTGGGTAGATGATATGCATAACTCTTGGCCATAGTATATATGCATGCCTCTAAGTGCTTAATCTCATTAAGACCACTTAGTTAAGCTTGACCCAAAAGCCAACACGATAGGAGTGCACCCCGCTTGGTGGGCCCACACAACTACCATCACACTTCCACGAGATAGACAACGCATCATCCTTGGGATGCCCACGCTTTCCGATCAAGCTTTTCATGTGTGCTTCTTATGGAAAGCATCTAAGAATTAATATTATATTGAGGGGTTTGGTATTTATATACATATACATATCCAATCACCACATTATTATAGTGCGTATCATATACATGCTATAACCACATTGACAAAACATGTAATATTGATAAAAGTGATGATTATGGCCATCCTATTGTAATTCCTTAAAGCCACAGGAAATTACGGTCATCTAAGGTCTACATCATATGCAACCTGTTGTTGATGAAGATCTTTGTGCTTTAACCATTCTAGGTTGATCGACACATCCTATGACACGATCGGCTCACCTCCAAGTCAGTTGGTTGGTCGGTATGGCCTCTGATGTCTGGACACCTCCAACAAGCAGTTGGGCCATCAGCCGATCGATCCATCTCCTTCACAATCCTCCTTGGTCCTCCAGGTGGTTGGCTCATCTGGTTTTGAGTGTCTTCTTCTTCGATGTAATAGAAAATAAACTATCCTACTTTTACATAATCTTTGGGAAACCTCGAGTTACATTCGAGGGGAGTAAAGGTAGAAGAGAAAGGATCTCAAGTTATCTCGAGTTACATGTGGAATAGAAGGTAGAAGCTCGGTATGCAAACTGAGATGCAAACAACCATAACCAACCAAGCACACATAGATTTACAGGACATAACCATGCTATATATCCACCTTAAAAAATGTTTTAGTGTGACGTGTATCAATTGCATATATACCCTATCATATATGTATATTAGTTTGTGGTCACATGTGGTATTTAGTCGGATATACATATTATTCAATTTAAATATTCACATCGTATGCAATAAATGAATGACGATAAAACAAAAATCCAATCATATCGATTATCCCAAAACACAGTCATTGACGTGGCTCTGATACCACTGTTGGGTTTTATGGCCTCAGAGTAGGAAGAGGAAACAAAATTTTTACTGGCCATTAACCCATAACAGGAGATCGCATCAATGACTATGTAATGGGAAGGATAGTTTTAGCATGATATACCTGGTCCTGGGGGCTTTCCCAGTGACAATACCTCACATCCATGTGTGGTCTTCAATGCCATGTCTTGGACAATGTCTGTGCAGCTCCTGATCTTCACCATGGACTCTGGCCTCCACAATAGACTACGACTGATGTGTCCTCCTGAGCAGCATACATCCTCCACCTCTGTAGATAGTCCACAAGGACTACCTGGAACTCCTTCCGTTCTAGAAGAACTGGCAGGAAGGAGACGACCCTCCTATTGGTGTACTACCACCAACCTTCTCTCCTGAACTCAGACTGCTTTTCTACAATTGTCTTTCCCTCATTGTGCCTCCCTAGTCGGGTAGCACTTGCTCGGTCTCTCTCAGTTACCAAAATCACAGAGGACAACAACTTTGCAGAACAACTGATGTTATGAATTGAGAAGCCCCCAGTACCCATCTATTCAAAGTAGAGGGCAGGGTCAGGGTTCCCAGTCTGTTCGGGAGTAGAAGGATCCATAAATTCCATGAATAACTTGCACTGCGGTAGGAGAACTGATCGTTTCACAACTAAAATGATCATTTGGCAAGGTGAGCCGATCGGTTCATAAGTGAACTGGTCAGTTGGGAGTGTGAACCAGTCGGTTCACTAAGTGAACCGAACATTTTACTTCTCAAACTTGCCTACAATTGACTTTCCTCGATCGTTTCTAATTACTTTAAAGATGAGTCCTTATTCCAATTGAATTGAACAAGTGAAACATGAAAGTTTTCTTCCAACCAGGCAAATACCAATTTCCTCGGTTGGCAGGACTGTGAGCCGCCCGGTTCACCAAGTGAACTGGTCAGTTGGCTCACACCAACCGATCGACTCACCAGGGTGAACCGATTGGTTGGTAGTCCTAACATTGTCAATACAGTCTCGAATCGACTTGACACTCTAACCAGCTAGCTCAACACTTGAACTTGATAGTTCTGAGTCCAGTTAGTCAGTTGTATGTTTAATTGAGTACCTAAACACCTTTAGTCTCAATCTAAACAGCATTCATGGACAATCTCCTCTTCCAGGGTATCCTATGTGTGTGACCTTGCAGGTTCCAATTTACATTGGCAGTGAGTGTTCATAACAACTTATGACATCACAAGTAATGAGTGGAATCTAGTAACTCATAATTGCTACCCAAGTAACTTAGAAAGTTGGAGAACAAATTCAACCTACAATCTATGATTAGTGTTACAGTGATTGTATAGTTCCTTTGTCTCTGACATCCAGATTGAACTTGAGGTATGGAACATCATCCTCTTCAACATCCAATCCATGTTCCTTGACTTAGAACAGACTGTCTGAGATGCATGTGAATTCACATATCATATATTGAATCACATGAGTATGGCCATACAATTCTCAGTCTCTCTTATCAAGGGGTCATTCATACTCCTTGTAGGAGGGACAAGTCACATCTCTATCACTCACAATCTATCCCCATGTGTCAAAGTCACCCAACCATCACCTTTATAACACTCGTGTTTTAGGAACGTGTTTGATGATGTCAAAGTGTACCCAAGGACATGTGACGAGTGCAATGATTTCAGGTCTAGAACCACAATCACCACCATCACTATGAGAGATGATTGTGACTACCATTCCATGGTATATCACTCTCACGGTGGGTCTATCCGATATACTATTCTCTAACATATATCTGTCTGCTTGACTTGATATTATATATCATGACTAATGAGACTTTGTCATCAGTCAACACACACTCTAGTCTTATGTATTATTGTTGTCTATTTTACTTCCATAGTAATATCTGACTAGGGACATAACAAGAATGTATGTACTCTTAACATACATATGGTCTCATTGTTTAGGTCCTTAACCCGAAGACATATGTCATCGAGTAACATCATTCTTTAGACATCTATCATGTATGTGTCATCATCTCATGACTGAGACAAACATAATAGATGAAATCACCTTTATCATTACCAAATCATGTATATATCTAATGCCTCATCACAATCATCATAAGATTGGCTCTCTGGGCATACTATACCAACATACCTTCCCAACATGTTCCACCATAGGATATGGTCCCATATCCTGGGAGCCAACTTACCCTTCTTCCCAAACCTCAACACCCCTTTCCAAGGGGAGACTTTAAGATACACCTTGTCTCCTACTTGGAACTCCAACAGTCTATGACGATTATCAGCATAAGACTTCTTCCTGTCTTGGGCTGCCTTCAACTATTGCTGAATCACTTTGATCTTCTCTATCATCCGCTGCACAAATTTAGGACCCAAAAGCTGATATTTGCTTGTCTCATACCAAGACAACGTAGATATGCAATGTCTCCCATAAAAATCCTCATACAAAGCCATATCAGTACTCCTCTGCTAGATGTTATTGCGTGCAGACTCTATCAAACTGAGGTGTACATCCCAACTACCCAAAAACTACAAGACACATGCTCTCAACAGACCCTCTAAAGTCTGTATAGTCCTATCAGACTATCCATCTGTCTATGGGTGGAATATTATACTGAACCTCAACTGTGTACCCATCATTGTGTATAGACACTCCCAAAAGTGACTAGTAAACTGAGGACCTCTGTCAGAAACAATGGTAGTTGGGATACCATGCAAACATACTATCTCATCAACATAAACATGTGCAAGCTTCTCTGATGTAGATGTTGTTTTCATAGGGAGAAAGTGCATAGACTTAGTCAACCTATCAACTATCACCCATATGGAGTCATGACCTTTAGATGTCCTAGGCAGACCAACCACGAAGTCCATAGTGACATGATCCCACTTCCACTGTAGTATGGACAATGGTTGCAAAGTTCCTGTAGGTTTTTGATGCTTTGCCTTAACCTGCTGACACAAAGGACACTTCACCACAAACTCAGCTACATCATTCTTCAAGCCAGGCCACCAATACAAATCTTTCATATTTTGGGCATCTTAGTGCTACATGGATGCATAGATTACATCGAAGAGTGAGCGTCTTCCAAAACCAACTTCCTTAGATCATCGAAATTTGGCACCACCGACCTATCATGGAAGCACACTGTCCCATCCTCGGACTCATGAAATCCATTAGACTTCTCGCTGCCATACACTACTTGGATCTATTGTATCACAATGTCATCACAGTGCACATCTATGATCTACTGCCTCAACGTAGATTGCACCTGTAATTGTGCCAATGGACCTACTAACAAAGATACCTTCAACTGCACATTCATCTGACACAGGGAGACCAACATGTCTCTCTTATGGCACACCAAGGAACACTACTACACCTTATCCACATATGACAATGAAGAGGACTTCCCACTCAAAGCATCTGCCACCAAATTTGTGTTCTCTAGTTGGTAATCTATGTTGCAATCATAGTCTTTGATTAGCTCCATCCAGTGTCGATGCCGCATGTTCACCTCCTGCTTTGAGAAAAATGTATTGTAGGTTCTTATGTTCGATGAATATTTGACACTTCTCGCCATAAAGGAAGTGTCTCCAAATCTTCAAGGCATGGACCACTGGTGCAAGCTCTAGATCATGCGGTGGGTATCTCTCCTCATATTTCTTAAGTTGTCACAAAGAAAAAGAAATCATGTTCTTATCTTGCATCAGCATGCAACCCAAACCATTCTTCGACACATCACATAAGACAATGTATCCATTCCCTTGCTCTGGAAGAACCAACACCAGTGCACTGGTCAACTTCTCCTTCAAAAGCTGAAAAGAACACTGACACTTGTCAGACAAAAGGCACACCTTTCTTCATCAGCTTTGTTAGGGGTAACGCCATTGTACTGAAGTTATTGATAAACCTTCTGTAATATCCTACCAAGCCAAGAAAAATGTAAACCTCTACCAACATCTTTGGATGTTCCCACTCCAACATAGACTGGACCTTCTTGGGATCCACACGCACACCTTCAGAAAATATCACATGCCAAAGGAATGACACCTCCTTTAGCCAAAGCTCACACTTACTGAACTTGGCATACAACTTGTGCTATCTCAACAAGGTCAACGCCTGCCGTAGGTGCTGCTCATGTTGTTGGTTGTCTCTAGAGTATATTACAATGTCTTCGATGAACACAACCACTAACTGGTCAAGATAAGGCATGAATACCCTGTTCGTTAGATCCATGAATGCTTTTAGTGCATTAGTTAGCCCAAACGACATAACAATGAACTCATAGTGGCCATATCTAGTCCTGAAAGCTGACTTTGGTATGTCATCCACCTTGATCCACAACTGATGGTATCCTAGACTCATATCTATCTTTGAGAACACCATGACACCTCACAACTGATCAAATAGACCATCTATTAGTGGCAAAGGGTACTTGTTCTTGGTCATCACCCTATTCAATTGTCGGTAATCGATGCACAACCTCATAGATCTGTCCTTCTTCTTAACAACAACACGGGATCACCCCAAGGGGAAGTACTCGGCCATATAAAACCCTTCTCTAATAGCTCATGCAATTACTTCTTCAAATCCTACATCTTGGCGAGTGCCATCGTGTACGGTGACTGCGCTATCGACTGCATACCATGAACCATATGGATCTCAAAATCAATCTCTCAAGGTGGGGTAACGCCAGAAAACTCATCGGGAAATACGTCCTCAACTTTCGAACAATGGGTACCTCCTAGATATTGCGACCTCTCACTTTACTATCCACTACATGTGCCAAGAACTCTTCACAACCCTGCATGATCAACTTCTCTGTTGTAATAGCTGACACCAGACACGTCGGAATGATCTTCCTATATCCTTGGAAAACCCATAAAACATCACTGTCAAAGAACGTCACCACCTTGGAACTACAGTCCAAGACCACCTGATATTTCTCCAAAGTACCCATTCTAAGGATCACATCGAATATGTGCATATCATGTGATATAAGGTTCACTTGAATGTTACATCCTAAGAAAGAAAGAACACATGATATACACACCTCCTACAACTCAGAGGAACCAACCAAAGGGGTTTCTAAACAAACACTATCACATCTATGACTAACAAGCAAATAATAGATGGCCATCACTTTCCTAGTGATAAAAGAGTGTGTCACACCAGGGTCAGCTAAAATAGATATAAAGTAGGAAGATGACAAAGAAAAGTGAAATAACTCCATCTAACCTGTCACAACCCAAGGGTTGACTACTCCTTCCTGAAGCAAAATGATCACAATGATTAAGTTAAAATGATTTTTGAAGATGGTGATGTGTTAAGGACTTGAAACTTAGGTTTAAATGCAAATTAATGTCATCAATTCGTATATCAAGTACAAAGTGGACAATTCGGGTCACCAACACACTCAAACCATGTAATATTACTCAAATTGAGTGAATTAGGTTATTAATAGAGAGAGGAAGAGTACAATCGATGAGAGAGAAAGGCATACTATCACAACCTCCTTGATGGATATTGTGCACCCATTGAGTATGTCATACATACAATGCTGGAATGTAGTCGAGGCTTATAAAATCACAAATGAAATTCTTATGAATGCATACATACAAAATGTAAAAATAAAAGTAGTCTTCTTGTAATCATCTAGATGTATGCAATTCTAATAAAATTCTAAGTAGCTATCAAAGTATCGAAAGAAATCCTTGTGAGCTTGGTGCTCTAAAATTTTGTTTAAGAATTGGGGAGCGAAGCAGTCCTTACGAATAGCATTTTTCAATTTTTTATAATCAATATACATCCATCATGAGGTCACTATGAGGATGTGAATTAGCTCATGCTTGTCATTAAGTGCCACAATATTGCTTCCCTTCTTGGGAACAACCAATACCAGGTTCACCTATGGTAAATTAGAGATATGGTATATGATAGCCACAAGCAACAATTACCTCGGTGACCCCATTTATTTCATATATGGATTTAGTGACAATTGGTTCTCAATGGAGGGCTTGAAATTTGCAACCATGTGTGTCATTTGCATTCATACTGCTTAGCTAACACCAGTATAATGATTAAATACAATCCAAGGCCTTCATTCTCTTCCCCAACTCAGTGAAAGTATATCCTCTCGATCCCTTATAAGATCGACATTAATTATCAAGGGACACACCTATCATTCAATAAAAAAGCATCTTTTAACCATTCATGTGGTGTCTTCACTCGGGATCCTCCAATGCCTTCCCTTCTTCCTAAAAAATAGACACATATTATATTCTTCATACTTGTGGGTAGACTCTTCCTCTACATTTTCTATTTGAAAAAGGATTTGGCCAATATGTTCATCATCTAGATCACACCGTGAGTCAGAAAGATAGATCACAAAAAATTTGATCCTCTGTGTAGTGTGTATGCTGCTAAAGTTTGGTGAACTAGTCAACGCGGTCAAGGAAGTAGACCTCTTCATCAATAGAGGGATATTTCATGTATTAAAATACTTTCAAGTCCATGGAACGTTTACCCACTCTTAATGTCAAAATGCTAGCCCCAACATTAATCAAAGCACATGTTTTGGCCAAGAAAGGCCTACTAAACGGAGTGGCTATCATATATTTTTTTAAATTTGCAACCAATTACTCAATATCCACACGCCACAATACCAAAGTTTAAGATCAAGACACACTAAATATGACGGCTATAGAACAATACGTTTCAGGGTGGATACGAGACAATGGCCAACAACTTCCTCAGGTTCATTAAGTATGTGACACCATCCAGCAGGAATGATCCCCTCCTGAAAATATTTGGCTCTGAGTTTGTCATTATATCAATCCGAGGGATATCTCATATCCTATTAATGTCCATTACAAATCTTAAGGGAGAAAGAATATCCCTACTTTCTTGAACATCTTTTACAATTTCTAATGGCACTACTACATGTGAATATGGTAACAAGATCACCATCTCTGTCGATCGTAGATCTATAAGCCCTTACCACTTGCATAGCCTATGCAGCATGATAAAATGTTGCATCCCAAATTATAAGTCTTTACTAGCACATGGAGCCCCCATTGTAGCATGAGAAACTAAAGGATCCCATATCCATTAAGCTCGTGTAGCATCTTGGCTTGGACTATTCAATATCTACACATCACCACACCAAACATTCAGATCAAGACGCATTGAATACAATTTTTGTAGAATAATGCTTTTCATGGAGGAATGGAGACAATGCCCATGCTTGGTTCCTCTGATTCATCACGTATGTGACACCAGCCATCATGAATGTGTCCCTCTTGAAGATATTTAGCTCTGAGTTTATGACTATAGGATCCGGGGGATATCTCATATCCTCCTTAGTATCCATTACAACAAAATCTTGAAGGGAGAAAGAACTTCCCCACTTGAGCTAGAATATCCTCTAAAATTTCCAATGGAATTGGTATTTGAAAATATGGTAATTGAATTACCTTCACTGTTGACAATAGATATATAAACCATGATCACTTGCATAGCATATGCGGCATGATAAAAATGATGGATCCTAAATTATAAGTCTTCAATGGCACATGGAGTCCCCATTGTAGCATGAGAATAAGAAGGATCCCGTACCTTTAAGCTCATGTAGTATCTTGTCTTGGACTATGTTAAAAGTAGTGTTGGTCAAGTTGAATGTCTCTTATTACTAGGTGGTTTATTTACTTGTGAGCATCTATACTATATATGAAAGTTCGTGGAGGGGGTTGGATATAATTTTCTCTGTTATTTTTTGAAATTACATATTGATTCCTGTGTGTGTACACCACACTTTTATCTTTAATTTTTTAATTATATATTATATTAGGAGACACATCTATACTATATAGAAAAGTTCATGGAGGGGGCTAGATGTAATTTTTTCTATTATTTTTTTAAATTACAAATTGTTCCTTGTGTGTGTACAACACATTTTTTGTGTTTAATTTTTTAAATTATATATTATATCAGGAGACACATCTACACTATATAGGAAAGTCCATAGAGGGGGTTGGATGTAATTTTCTCTATTATTTTTTGAAATTACATATTGGTCCCTATATGTGTACACCACACATTTGTCTTTAATTTTTAAAATTTTTATTATATTAGGAGACACATCTATACTATATAGGAAAGCCCATGGATGACGCTGGATGAAACTTTCTCGATTATTTTTTGAAATTACATATTAGTCCATGTGCGTGTACACCACACTTTTATCTTTAATTTTTTAAATGATATATTATATTAGGAGACACATTTATACTATATAGGAAAGTCTGTGGAGGGGGATGAATGCAATATTTTTTTGAAATTCCATATTGGTCCCTGTGTGTGTACACCACACTTTGTTTTTAATTTTTTAAATTATATATTATATTAGGAGACATATCTATACTATATAGGAAAGCCCATGGAGGGGGCTGGATGTATTTTTTATTATTTTTTGAAATTACATATTGGTCCATGTGTCTGTACACCACACTTTTATCTTTAATTTCTGAAATTTTATATTATATTAAGAGACACTTCTATACTATATAGGAAGGCCTGTGGAGGGGGCTGATGCAAATTTTTTATTATTTTTTGAAATTACATATTGGTCTCTGTGTGTGTATACCACACTTTTGTCTTCAATTTTTTTAAATTATATATTATATTAGTAGATATATCTATACTATAAAGGAAAGTCTGTAGAGGGGGATGGATGTAATTTTCTCCACTATTTTTAAAATTATATATTGGTCCTTGTGTATGCGAAGTCCTATTAATATATGTATTGTACATTTTTTTTAAAGTTAAATCTATACATTATTGATTGTAGTCTACTAAGGCATCGATTTATGCCTGGTTGTCTATAGGATTTTGAAACAAGAGGGCATCTCGGTCAAAGCATTGAGGAATTGACTATTGACATGCAATTTCTTCATACATCCTGGAATTTCATGAACGAAAATGATTGGGTCACACACACCCCCTCTGTCAAGCGCATCACACGTAGGCGGCTAGGTGATTTTTTTGGGGAGAAGCTGATTTGGGGTGATGATGTGGCAACTTTAATTGGATGGGTTGGTGGAGGTTGTGTAATGGATAAATAAATTTGTTTTACTTATAACTTTTGATCGTGATGAATTTTTTGACGAAACAAAAACCATTAGATTCGTTATAAAAAAATGCATTCTAGCAAGACTAATATTGAGATATTTTTAACAAAAAAATAAAAAATTATATGAATAGGTGATATGATGAGATAAAAAATTATTTTGTTTATAATTTTTAAACAATGACGAATTTTTGATTGAAATAAAAACCATTAAATTTGTGATAAAAAAATACATTCAAACAAGAGTAATGTTGATATACTTTTGATGTAAGAGGTAAAAAAAGATGAGGGAAGTGATGATTAAAGATTAGAGAAGTGAGGATTCTAAAAATTAAGTGCTTGAAATTAGTGAGTATGTACCTAAAAATATCTAAACGAGCCTAAAGATGACTATATAGCACCCAAAAATGATAAAAGTACCAAAAATGGTGATATGCCCACAAATGGCTGAATATGCCCAAAAATGGCTAAACAACACCCCAAAATGGATAAAACTCTTGGGTTCCAAATACACTTACTTGGGCTCCGTTACGTTATTTTTGGTTGTCAATACCTTATTCAGGCACCATTTTATACTTCTGAGTGTCAATGAACCATTTTGGGCTTTAATTAACCATCTTTGGGTGTCAATTAGCCATTTCTGGGTGTTATTAAGTTGTTATAAAAAAAAGGTGTTATTGTGTGTGAAGTATCCTTATACCCTATTTAACATATAAAATCATATTTGAATGCCATTAAGTTATTTTTGGGTATCAAACAAACCTATTTGGGCGTCATTATGTTGTTTTATTTGTCACTACCTTATTTGGACGTCATCTTTATACTTTTAGGTGTCAATGAACCATTTTGGGTGTCAATTAACCCTTTTTAAGTGTCAATAAAATGGCTAAATAGCGCCAAAAAATTGCTAAAATTCTTAGGTATCAAACAAATCTATTTGGCCGTCGTTACGTTATTTTTGGGTGTCAATACCTTATTCGGGTGCCATCTTTAAACTTCTAGGTATCAATAAACCATTTTAAGCATCAATTAACCATCTTTGGGTATCAATATCCATTTATGGGCGTCATAGCGTCCAAAAATGGCTAAGTAGCGCCCAAAATGGCTAAATAGTGCCCAAAAATTGCTAAAATTCTTATGTGTCAAACAAACCTATTTGGACACCGTTACGTTGTTTTTACTTATCAATACCTTATTTGAACATCATCTTTATACTTCTGGGTGTCAATGAACCATTTTGGGCGTCAATTATACTTCTCGGTGTCAATGAACCATTTTGGGCATCAATTAACTATTTTTGGGTTTCAATTAGTCATTTATGGGCACCATTAAGTTGTTATTGGGTGTGAACCACCCTTATACCCTATTTAATGTGTACAACCATATTTGGGCGCCATTAAGTTGTTCTTGGGTGTCAAACAAACCTATTTGGGCTCCCTTACAATATTTTTGATTGTGAATTACCTTAAGTATTTGGTTGTCAATTACCTTAGATGTGATTTAGTGCGTATAATATTACTTGGACGTTATTTTTATACTTAGGGTGTCAATGAACCATTTCTAGGCGTCAATGAACCATCTTTGAGTGTCAATTAACCTCTATATATCATTTTTGTATTTCCCCCCCTAAAAAATATGTCAATATTAGTCTTGTTGGTTTGTATTTTTCGCAACGAATCCAATAATTTTTATTTTATTAAAAAATTCATTACGGTTCAAAAGTTATAAGCTAAATAAATTTATTTGTCTATTGCATAATTAAAAAAAAACACTCAATCGCCATCTACCACGTGGAAGCAATTTTGAGGGCTATTTTGGGCACGTGTCACTTAGCGCGCGTGAGCGTGCCCAACATTTAACCCTTTCATGAATCAGACGTCAAGCCTAGGTCGTTGTAGCTTGTCCTGGAATGGCAGTGACTAATGCACTCTGTCGTGTGCTCTGCTGTGGCACCTGTCGTGCTGCCTGCATCCCTAATGGAGTCTCAGTCATGATATCATTGCTGTAAAAATTATTTTTGGGAAGACCTCAACATCATCCTGCACTGTAATCACGTGATGACGTATCTCTGGCACGGTCTCTCTTGCAAAAATAACCCGAACGCCTAGTAGTTGTGTCTTGGGCTGCTCATACTGCTTGGAATTATCTCTGCTTGGAACATCTACTGTAGTGCAGCGCTCGTGGCTAGGGTTGTAAATGGGTACGGGTAAACCTGCAGATCCACAAATTCGGACCCTTGAAAAACCGTAACGGGTCTAATTTTTTATACCCGCATACCCTTGGACCCACATATAAACGGGTCCAATAATGGGTATGCTTGGACCCAGACCCGCTAGACCCGTGTATCCACTATACATAAGTAATTACTAAAATAATATGTTATATATCTCATACTTTACTAGTCTAACTAATATAATTATTGAGATTATATTCTACTCTAACCACAATAAGATTGAGACTAGTCATATAATTAAGAATTAACTATTCTAGTTACAATAATGAACATCATATGTAAACTTAAAATCAAAATGTCTACTAATTTACATTACTTTCTACATAAATTAAACATTATGATCATGACTGCAAATATGTAAACAATTACTCAATTAATATTATTGTATAGAATATAGTGTTGTCTAATATAACTATTACATGTTAATATACTATATGATAATAATATCTTGTTGTGTTAAATATATATAACATAGTAATTTCTCTTACATAAATAATATGATGTTTTATAGAACCACTTACCTGCATACCCGCTATTATCGTTATTATTACATGTACGGGTATGATGCGGGTCTAAGTTTTGTATTATGCGGGTCTAGAACCGGAACAGGACCCGCTAAATTAAATGGGTATGAATATGTGTATGGTCAGATCCGCACTGTACCCGCACCGTTTACACCCCTACTTGTGGCCACTGGTAAAGTATAACACAAAAAATGGACGAGTTGAATGTTTTATGGAAGGGGGTATCACTCACTTCTATCTTTTTGGGTCTAGGTAAGCATCTGCCGTCTTGAGCACGAAAGGCAGAGTTGGTGACTAGACTAAAAGTCTACAGGATCCGTTGTTCCACGGACAGAAATAAATAATTCTTACTATCTGAAGACAGGCAAAGATTGAAGAGGGGTCGATATTGAATTCGAGCATTGTCGTAACTACCATTATCGTGAAGAAACTTGCTCGTATTGCATAACTTTTATTCGAATATCAATAAATTGATGTTGTTTCTAATGTTTGAAATCTAAATCTTTAGGAAAATGACTATATCAAGCATTGGGATAACATGGAAATGTAAGGAATTACATGTTTTACAAGGTTATTTAGCTAATGATACTATTTTTAGTCTTAAATACTACAATCTGAAGACAGGCAAAGATTGAAGAGGGGTCGATATTGAATTCGAGCATTGTCGTAAGTACCATTATCGTGAAGATACTTGCTCGTATTGCATAACTTTTAAATGAATATCAATAAATTGATGTTGTTTCTAATGTTTGAAATATAAATCTTTAGAAAAATGACTATATCAAGCATTGGGATAAAATGGAAATGTAAGGAATTACATGTTTTACAAGGTTGTTTAGCTAATGATACTATTTTTAGTCTTAACTACTACATAAAGAGTTTTTTTCGACTGCGAGGCCTGTGAAGAGAAAGCGGTACAAAAAGATGGACGTCGAATTTTCTTCTTTTTACTAACTGATGATTTCATCGCATGAAATAATAGTGAATTTTAAACCCGTGGACATTAAGTTCTATGCTTTAGAATTTCACAAAGCAAAACACAAATAATCGCTTATAAACATACTTCCTCAATGAAAATTCATTTAATGCACGACTTTAGTTAATTGGCTCGTGTGCCCCTAAAGCCAAATTACTAGCTCTGCCCGTGCCTCCATCTAACTCGGATCACCAATTACTAGCTTTTGTGTCACTATCTAATTGACTGGATGTAAGATCTGACTTTGCCTTTTATTAGTTTGACCATGAATGTATCGGATAATGTACGATAAACTGAGTTCTTGAAGAATATACGGAAAAAAATAGCACAAACAAATTGACGAGTGGGATGTTATGGGAAAAGGAGGTATAACTCGCTTTTTACTTTTCGTTTGTCTGTAGGATTTGCTGGTCCTCCTTTTACAAGGAGTAGGCTGCTCCCTACATAAACGAGTGTCACGTGTCACCGGGATTTGATTGCAGCCAACCATATACATCTATGTATACACGTGTATAATTATCAGTTTAGGACTAGCGTACTCCCTGATGAATCGGGAGCAGCAGATCCTCGCTCGTTGGGTCTATATAGCACCCAAAAATGATAAAAGTACCAAAAATGGTGATATGCCTACAAATGGCTGAATATGCCCAAAAATAGCTAAACAACACCCCAAAATGGATAAAACTCTTGGGTTCCAAATACACTTACTTGGGCTCCGTTACGTTATTTTTGGTTGTCAATACCTTATTCAGGCACCATTTTATACTTCTGAGTGTCAATGAACCATTTTGGGCTTTAATTAACCATCTTTGGGAGTCAATTAGCCATTTCTGGGTGCTATTAAGTTGTTATAAAAAAAAGTGTTATTGTGTGTGAAGTATCCTTATACCCTATTTAACATATAAAATCATATTTGAATGCCATTAAGTTATTTTTGGGTGTCAAACAAACCTATTTGGGCGTCATTATGTTGTTTTATTTGTCACTACCTTATTTGGACGTCATCTTTATACTTTTAGGTGTCAATGAACCATTTTGGGTGTCAATTAACCCTTTTTAAGTGTCAATAAAATGGCTAAATAGCGCCAAAAAATTGCTAAAATTCTTAGGTATCAAACAAATCTATTTGGCCGTCGTTACGTTATTTTTGGGTGTCAATACCTTATTCGGGTTCCATCTTTAAACTTCTAGGTATCAATGAACCATTTTAAGCATCAATTAACCATCTTTGGGTATCAATATCCATTTATGGGCGTCATAGCGTCCAAAAATGGCTAAGTAGCGCCCAAAATGGCTAAATAGTGCCCAAAAATTGCTAAAATTCTTATGTGTCAAACAAACCTATTTGGACACCGTTACGTTGTTTTTACTTATCAATACCTTATTTGAACATCATCTTTATACTTCTGGGTGTCAATGAACCATTTTGGGCGTCAATTATACTTCTCGGTGTCAATGAACCATTTTGGGCATCAATTAACTATTTTTGGGTTTCAATTAGTCATTTATGGGCACCATTAAGTTGTTATTGGGTGTGAACCACCCTTATACCCTATTTAATGTGTACAACCATATTTGGGCGCCATTAAGTTGTTCTTGGGTGTCAAACAAACCTATTTGGGCTCCCTTACAATATTTTTGATTGTGAATTACCTTAAGTGTTTGGTTGTCAATTACCTTAGATGTGATTTAGTGCGTATAATATTACTTGGACATTATTTTTATACTTAGGGTGTCAATGAACCATTTCTAGGCATCAATGAACCATCTTTGAGTGTCAATTAACCTCTATATATCATTTTTGTATTTTTCCCCCTAAAAAATATGTCAATATTAGTCTTGTTGGGTTGTATTTTTCGCAACGAATCCAATAATTTTTTGTTTTATTAAAAAATTCATTACGGTTTAAAAGTTATAAGCTAAACAAATTTATTTGTCTATTGCATAATTTAAAAAAAAACACTCAATCGCCATCTACCACGTGGAAGCAATTTTGAGGGCTATTTTGGGCACGTGTCACTTAGCGCGCGTGAGCGTGCCCAACATTTAACCCTTTCATGAATCACACGTCAAGCCTGGGTCGTTGTAGCTTGTCCTGGAATGGCAGTGACTAATGCACTCTGTTGTGTGCTCTGCTGTGGCACCTGTCGTGCTGCCTGCATCCCTAATGGAGTCTCAGTCATGATATCATTGCTGTAAAAATTATTTTTGGGAAGACCTCAACATCATCCTGCACTGTAATCACGTGATGACGTATCTCTGGCACTGTCTCTCTTGCAAAAATAACCCAAACGCCTAGTAGCTGTGTCTTGGGTTGCTCATGCTGCTTGGAATTATCTCTGCTTGGAACATCTACTGTAGTGCAGCGCTCGTGGCTAGGGTTGTAAATGGGTACGGGTAAACCTGCAGATCCACAAATTCGGACCATTGAAAAACCGTAACGGGTCTAATTTTTTATACCCGCATACCCTTGGACCCACATATAAACAGGTCCAATAATGGGTATGCTTGGACCCAGACCCGCTAGACCCGTGTATCCACTATACATAAGTAATTACTAAAATAATATGTTATATATATCATACTTTACTAGTCTAACTAATATAATTATTGAGATTATATTCTACTCTAACCACAATAAGGTTGAGACTAGTCATATAATTAAGAATTAACTATTCTAGTTACAATAATGAGCATCATATGTAAACTTAAAATCAAAATGTCTACTAATTTACATTACTTTCTACATAAATTAAACATTATGATCATGACTGCAAATATGTAAATAATTACTCAATTAATATTATTGTATAGAATATAGTATTGTCTAATATAACTATTACATGTTAATATACTATATGATAACAATATCTTATTGTGTTAAATATATATAAAATAGTAATTTCTCTTACATAAATAATATGATGTTTTATAGAACCACTTACCTGCATACCCGCTATTATCGTTATTATTACATGTACGGGTATGGTGCGGGTCTAAGTTTTGTATTATGCGGGTCTAGAACCGGAACCGGACCCGCTAAATTAAAGTATAACACAACAAATGGACGAGTTGAATGTTTTATGGAAGGGGGTATCACTCACTTCTATCTTTTTGGGTCTAGGTAAGCATCTGCCGTCTTGAGCACGAAAGGCAGAGTTGGTGACTAGACTAAAAGTCTACAGGATCTGTTGTTCCACGGACAGAAATAAATAATTCTTACTATCTGAAGACAGGCAAAGATTGAAGAGGGGTCGATATTGAATTCGAGCATTGTCGTAACTACCATTATCGTGAAGAAACTTGCTCGTATTGCATAACTTTTATTCGAATATCAATAAATTGATGTTGTTTCTAATGTTTGAAATCTAAATCTTTAGGAAAATGACTATATCAAGCATTGGGATAACATGGAAATGTAAGGAATTACATGTTTTACAAGGTTATTTAGCTAATGATACTATTTTTAGTCTTAAATACTACAATCTGAAGACAGGCAAAGATTGAAGAGGGGTCGATATTGAATTCGAGCATTGTCGTAAGTACCATTATCGTGAAGATACTTGCTCGTATTGCATAACTTTTAAATGAATATCAATAAATTGATGTTGTTTCTAATGTTTGAAATATAAATCTTTAGAAAAATGACTATATCAAGCATTGGGATAAAATGGAAATGTAAGGAATTACATGTTTTACAAGGTTGTTTAGCTAATGATACTATTTTTAGTCTTAACTACTACATAAAGAGTTTTTTTCGACTGCGAGGCCTGTGAAGAGAAAGCGGTACAAAAAGATGGACGTCGAATTTTCTTCTTTTTACTAACTGATGATTTCATCGCATGAAATAATAGTGAATTTTAAACCCGTGGACATTAAGTTCTATGCTTTAGAATTTCACAAAGCAAAACATAATCGCTTATAAACATACTTCCTCAATGAAAATTCATTTAATGCATGACTTTAGTTAATTGGCTCGTGTGCCCCTAAAGCCAAATTACTAGCTCTGCCCGTGCCTCCATCTAACTCGGATCACCAATTACTAGCTTTTGTGTCACTATCTAATTGACTGGATGTAAGATCTGACTTTGCCTTTTATTAGTTTGACCATGAATGTATCGGATAATGTACGATAAACTGAGTTCTTGAAGAATATACGGAAAAAAATAGCACAAACAAATTGACGAGTGGGATGTTATGGGAAAAGGAGGTATAACTCGCTTTTTACTTTTCGTTTGTCTGTAGGATTTGCTGGTCCTCCTTTTACAAGGAGTAGGCTGCTCCCTACATAAACGAGTGTCACGTGTCACCGGGATTTGATTGCAGCCAACCATATACATCTATGTATACACGTGTATAATTATCAGTTTAGGACTAGCGTACTCCCTGATGAATCGGGAGCAGCAGATCCTCGCTCGTTGGGTCTATATAGCACCCAAAAATGATAAAAGTACCAAAAATGGTGATATGCCTACAAATGGCTGAATATGCCCAAAAATAGCTAAACAACACCCCAAAATGGATAAAACTCTTGGGTTCCAAATACACTTACTTGGGCTCCGTTACGTTATTTTTGGTTGTCAATACCTTATTCAGGCACCATTTTATACTTCTGAGTGTCAATGAACCATTTTGGGCTTTAATTAACCATCTTTGGGTGTCAATTAGCCATTTCTGGGTGCTATTAAGTTGTTATAAAAAAAAAGTGTTATTGTGTGTGAAGTATCCTTATACCCTATTTAACATATAAAATCATATTTGAATGCCATTAAGTTATTTTTGGGTGTCAAACAAACCTATTTGGGCGTCATTATGTTGTTTTATTTGTCACTACCTTATTTGGACGTCATCTTTATACTTTTAGGTGTCAATGAACCATTTTGGGTGTCAATTAACCCTTTTTAAGTGTCAATAAAATGGCTAAATAGCGCCAAAAAATTGCTAAAATTCTTAGGTATCAAACAAATCTATTTGGCCATCGTTACGTTATTTTTGGGTGTCAATACCTTATTCGGGTGCCATCTTTAAACTTCTAGGTATCAATGAACCATTTTAAGCATCAATTAACCATCTTTGGGTATCAATATCCATTTATGGGCGTCATAGCGTCCAAAAATGGCTAAGTAGCGCCCAAAATGGCTAAATAGTGCCCAAAAATTGCTAAAATTCTTATGTGTCAAACAAACCTATTTGGACACCGTTACGTTGTTTTTACTTATCAATACCTTATTTGAAGATCATCTTTATACTTCTGGGTGTCAATGAACCATTTTGGGCGTCAATTATACTTCTCGGTGTCAATGAACCATTTTGGGCATCAATTAACTATTTTTGGGTTTCAATTAGTCATTTATGGGCACCATTAAGTTGTTATTGGGTGTGAACCACCCTTATACCCTATTTAATGTGTACAACCATATTTGGGCGCCATTAAGTTGTTCTTGGGTGTCAAACAAACCTATTTGGGCTCCCTTACAATATTTTTGATTGTGAATTACCTTAAGTGTTTGGTTGTCAATTACCTTAGATGTGATTTAGTGCGTATAATATTACTTGGACATTATTTTTATACTTAGGGTGTCAATGAACCATTTCTAGGCATCAATGAACCATCTTTGAGTGTCAATTAACCTCTATATATCATTTTTGTATTTTTCCCCCTAAAAAATATGTCAATATTAGTCTTGTTGGGTTGTATTTTTTGCAACGAATCCAATAATTTTTTGTTTTATTAAAAAATTCATTACGGTTTAAAAGTTATAAGCTAAACAAATTTATTTGTCTATTGCATAATTTAAAAAAAAACACTCAATCGCCATCTACCACGTGGAAGCAATTTGGAGGGCTATTTTGGGCACGTGTCACTTAGCGCGCGTGAGCGTGCCCAACATTTAACCCTTTCATGAATCACACGTCAAGCCTGGGTCGTTGTAGCTTGTCCTGGAATGGCAGTGACTAATGCACTCTGTTGTGTGCTCTGCTGTGGCACCTGTCGTGCTGCCTGCATCCCTAATGGAGTCTCAGTCATGATATCATTGCTGTAAAAATTATTTTTGGGAAGACCTCAACATCATCCTGCACTGTAATCACGTGATGACGTATCTCTGGCACTGTCTCTCTTGCAAAAATAACCCAAACGCCTAGTAGCTGTGTCTTGGGTTGCTCATGCTGCTTGGAATTATCTCTGCTTGGAACATCTACTGTAGTGCAGCGCTCGTGGCTAGGGTTGTAAATGGGTACGGGTAAACCTGCAGATCCACAAATTCGGACCATTGAAAAACCGTAACGGGTCTAATTTTTTATACCCGCATACCCTTGGACCCACATATAAACAGGTCCAATAATGGGTATGCTTGGACCCAGACCCGCTAGACCCGTGTATCCACTATACATAAGTAATTACTAAAATAATATGTTATATATATCATACTTTACTAGTCTAACTAATATAATTATTGAGATTATATTCTACTCTAACCACAATAAGGTTGAGACTAGTCATATAATTAAGAATTAACTATTCTAGTTACAATAATGAACATCATATGTAAACTTAAAATCAAAATGTCTACTAATTTACATTACTTTCTACATAAATTAAACATTATGATCATGACTGCAAATATGTAAATAATTACTCAATTAATATTATTGTATAGAATATAGTGTTGTCTAATATAACTATTACATGTTAATATACTATATGATAACAATATCTTATTGTGTTAAATATATATAAAATAGTAATTTCTCTTACATAAATAATATGATGTTTTATAGAACCACTTACCTGCATACCCGCTATTATCGTTATTATTACATGTACGGGTATGGTGCGGGTCTAAGTTTTGTATTATGCGGGTCTAGAACCGGAACCGGACCCGCTAAATTAAAGTATAACACAACAAATGGACGAGTTGAATGTTTTATGGAAGGGGGTATCACTCACTTCTATCTTTTTGGGTCTAGGTAAGCATCTGCCGTCTTGAGCACAAAAGGCAGAGTTGGTGACTAGACTAAAAGTCTACAGGATCCGTTGTTCCACGGACAGAAATAAATAATTCTTACTATCTGAAGACAGGCAAAGATTGAAGAGGGGTCGATATTGAATTCGAGCATTGTCGTAACTACCATTATCGTGAAGAAACTTGCTCGTATTGCATAACTTTTATTCGAATATCAATAAATTGATGTTGTTTCTAATGTTTGAAATCTAAATCTTTTGGAAAATGACTATATCAAGCATTGGGATAACATGGAAATGTAAGGAATTACATGTTTTACAAGGTTATTTAGCTAATGATACTATTTTTAGTCTTAAATACTACAATCTGAAGACAGGCAAAGATTGAAGAGGGGTCGATATTGAATTCGAGCATTGTCGTAAGTACCATTATCGTGAAGATACTTGCTCGTATTGCATAACTTTTAAATGAATATCAATAAATTGATGTTGTTTCTAATGTTTGAAATATAAATCTTTAGAAAAATGACTATATCAAGCATTGGGATAAAATGGAAATGTAAGGAATTACATGTTTTACAAGGTTGTTTAGCTAATGATACTATTTTTAGTCTTAACTACTACATAAAGAGTTTTTTTCGACTGCGAGGCCTGTGAAGAGAAAGCGGTACAAAAAGATGGACGTCGAATTTTCTTCTTTTTACTAACTGATGATTTCATCGCATGAAATAATAGTGAATTTTAAACCCGTGGACATTAAGTTCTATGCTTTAGAATTTCACAAAGCAAAACACAAATAATCGCTTATAAACATACTTCCTCAATGAAAATTCATTTAATGCATGACTTTAGTTAATTGGCTCGTGTGCCCCTAAAGCCAAATTACTAGCTCTGCCCGTGCCTCCATCTAACTCGGATCACCAATTACTAGCTTTTGTGTCACTATCTAATTGACTGGATGTAAGATCTGACTTTGCCTTTTATTAGTTTGACCATGAATGTATCGGATAATGTACGATAAACTGAGTTCTTGAAGAATATACGGAAAAAAATAGCACAAACAAATTGACGAGTGGGATGTTATGGGAAAAGGAGGTATAACTCGCTTTTTACTTTTCGTTTGTCTGTAGGATTTGCTGGTCCTCCTTTTACAAGGAGTAGGCTGCTCCCTACATAAACGAGTGTCACGTGTCACCGGGATTTGATTGCAGCCAACCATATACATCTATGTATACACGTGTATAATTATCAGTTTAGGACTAGCGTACTCCCTGATGAATCGGGAGCAGCAGATCCTCGCTCGTTGGGTCTATATAGCACCCAAAAATGATAAAAGTACCAAAAATGGTGATATGCCTACAAATGGCTGAATATGCCCAAAAATAGCTAAACAACACCCCAAAATGGATAAAACTCTTGGGTTCCAAATACACTTACTTGGGCTCCGTTACGTTATTTTTGGTTGTCAATACCTTATTCAGGCACCATTTTATACTTCTGAGTGTCAATGAACCATTTTGGGCTTTAATTAACCATCTTTGGGAGTCAATTAGCCATTTCTGGGTGCTATTAAGTTGTTATAAAAAAAAGTGTTATTGTGTGTGAAGTATCCTTATACCCTATTTAACATATAAAATCATATTTGAATGCCATTAAGTTATTTTTGGGTGTCAAACAAACCTATTTGGGCGTCATTATGTTGTTTTATTTGTCACTACCTTATTTGGACGTCATCTTTATACTTTTAGGTGTCAATGAACCATTTTGGGTGTCAATTAACCCTTTTTAAGTGTCAATAAAATGGCTAAATAGCGCCAAAAAATTGCTAAAATTCTTAGGTATCAAACAAATCTATTTGGCCGTCGTTACGTTATTTTTGGGTGTCAATACCTTATTCGGGTGCCATCTTTAAACTTCTAGGTATCAATGAACCATTTTAAGCATCAATTAACCATCTTTGGGTATCAATATCCATTTATGGGCGTCATAGCGTCCAAAAATGGCTAAGTAGCGCCCAAAATGGCTAAATAGTGCCCAAAAATTGCTAAAATTCTTATGTGTCAAACAAACCTATTTGGACACCGTTACGTTGTTTTTACTTATCAATACCTTATTTGAACATCATCTTTATACTTCTGGGTGTCAATGAACCATTTTGGGCGTCAATTATACTTCTCGGTGTCAATGAACCATTTTGGGCATCAATTAACTATTTTTGGGTTTCAATTAGTCATTTATGGGCACCATTAAGTTGTTATTGGGTGTGAACCACCCTTATACCCTATTTAATGTGTACAACCATATTTGGGCGCCATTAAGTTGTTCTTGGGTGTCAAACAAACCTATTTGGGCTCCCTTACAATATTTTTGATTGTGAATTACCTTAAGTGTTTGGTTGTCAATTACCTTAGATGTGATTTAGTGCGTATAATATTACTTGGACATTATTTTTATACTTAGGGTGTCAATGAACCATTTCTAGGCATCAATGAACCATCTTTGAGTGTCAATTAACCTCTATATATCATTTTTGTATTTTTCCCCCAAAAAAATATGTCAATATTAGTCTTGTTGGGTTGTATTTTTCGCAACGAATCCAATAATTTTTTGTTTTATTAAAAAATTCATTACGGTTTAAAAGTTATAAGCTAAACAAATTTATTTGTCTATTGCATAATTTAAAAAAAAACACTCAATCGCCATCTACCACGTGGAAGCAATTTTGAGGGCTATTTTGGGCACGTGTCACTTAGCGCGCGTGAGCGTGCCCAACATTTAACCCTTTCATGAATCACACGTCAAGCCTGGGTCGTTGTAGCTTGTCCTGGAATGGCAGTGACTAATGCACTCTGTTGTGTGCTCTGCTGTGGCACCTGTCGTGCTGCCTGCATCCCTAATGGAGTCTCAGTCATGATATCATTGCTGTAAAAATTATTTTTGGGAAGACCTCAACATCATCCTGCACTGTAATCACGTGATGACGTATCTCTGGCACTGTCTCTCTTGCAAAAATAACCCAAACGCCTAGTAGCTGTGTCTTGGGTTGCTCATGCTGCTTGGAATTATCTCTGCTTGGAACATCTACTGTAGTGCAGCGCTCGTGGCTAGGGTTGTAAATGGGTACGGGTAAACCTGCAGATCCACAAATTCGGACCATTGAAAAACCGTAACGGGTCTAATTTTTTATACCCGCATACCCTTGGACCCACATATAAACAGGTCCAATAATGGGTATGCTTGGACCCAGACCCGCTAGACCCGTGTATCCACTATACATAAGTAATTACTAAAATAATATGTTATATATATCATACTTTACTAGTCTAACTAATATAATTATTGAGATTATATTCTACTCTAACCACAATAAGGTTGAGACTAGTCATATAATTAAGAATTAACTATTCTAGTTACAATAATGAGCATCATATGTAAACTTAAAATCAAAATGTCTACTAATTTACATTACTTTCTACATAAATTAAACATTATGATCATGACTGCAAATATGTAAATAATTACTCAATTAATATTATTGTATAGAATATAGTATTGTCTAATATAACTATTACATGTTAATATACTATATGATAACAATATCTTATTGTGTTAAATATATATAAAATAGTAATTTCTCTTACATAAATAATATGATGTTTTATAGAACCACTTACCTGCATACCCGCTATTATCGTTATTATTACATGTACGGGTATGGTGCGGGTCTAAGTTTTGTATTATGCGGGTCTAGAACCGGAACCGGACCCGCTAAATTAAAGTATAACACAACAAATGGACGAGTTGAATGTTTTATGGAAGGGGGTATCACTCACTTCTATCTTTTTGGGTCTAGGTAAGCATCTGCCGTCTTGAGCACGAAAGGCAGAGTTGGTGACTAGACTAAAAGTCTACAGGATCCGTTGTTCCACGGACAGAAATAAATAATTCTTACTATCTGAAGACAGGCAAAGATTGAAGAGGGGTCGATATTGAATTCGAGCATTGTCGTAACTACCATTATCGTGAAGAAACTTGCTCGTATTGCATAACTTTTATTCGAATATCAATAAATTGATGTTGTTTCTAATGTTTGAAATCTAAATCTTTAGGAAAATGACTATATCAAGCATTGGGATAACATGGAAATGTAAGGAATTACATGTTTTACAAGGTTATTTAGCTAATGATACTATTTTTAGTCTTAAATACTACAATTTGAAGACAGGCAAAGATTGAAGAGGGGTCGATATTGAATTCGAGCATTGTCGTAAGTACCATTATCGTGAAGATACTTGCTCGTATTGCATAACTTTTAAATGAATATCAATAAATTGATGTTGTTTCTAATGTTTGAAATATAAATCTTTAGAAAAATGACTATATCAAGCATTGGGATAAAATGGAAATGTAAGGAATTACATGTTTTACAAGGTTGTTTAGCTAATGATACTATTTTTAGTCTTAACTACTACATAAAGAGTTTTTTTCGACTGCGAGGCCTGTGAAGAGAAAGCGGTACAAAAAGATGGACGTCGAATTTTCTTCTTTTTACTAACTGATGATTTCATCGCATGAAATAATAGTGAATTTTAAACCCGTGGACATTAAGTTCTATGCTTTAGAATTTCACAAAGCAAAACATAATCGCTTATAAACATACTTCCTCAATGAAAATTCATTTAATGCATGACTTTAGTTAATTGGCTCGTGTGCCCCTAAAGCCAAATTACTAGCTCTGCCCGTGCCTCCATCTAACTCGGATCACCAATTACTAGCTTTTGTGTCACTATCTAATTGACTGGATGTAAGATCTGACTTTGCCTTTTATTAGTTTGACCATGAATGTATCGGATAATGTACGATAAACTGAGTTCTTGAAGAATATACGGAAAAAAATAGCACAAACAAATTGACGAGTGGGATGTTATGGGAAAAGGAGGTATAACTCGCTTTTTACTTTTCGTTTGTCTGTAGGATTTGCTGGTCCTCCTTTTACAAGGAGTAGGCTGCTCCCTACATAAACGAGTGTCACGTGTCACCGAGATTTGATTGCAGCCAACCATATACATCTATGTATACACGTGTATAATTATCAGTTTAGGACTAGCGTACTCCCTGATGAATCGGGAGCAGCAGATCCTCGCTCGTTGGGTCTATATAGCACCCAAAAATGATAAAAGTACCAAAAATGGTGATATGCCTACAAATGGCTGAATATGCCCAAAAATAGCTAAACAACACCCCAAAATGGATAAAACTCTTGGGTTCCAAATACACTTACTTGGGCTCCGTTACGTTATTTTTGGTTGTCAATACCTTATTCAGGCACCATTTTATACTTCTGAGTGTCAATGAACCATTTTGGGCTTTAATTAACCATCTTTGGGTGTCAATTAGCCATTTCTGGGTGCTATTAAGTTGTTATAAAAAAAAGTGTTATTGTGTGTGAAGTATCCTTATACCCTATTTAACATATAAAATCATATTTGAATGCCATTAAGTTATTTTTGGGTGTCAAACAAACCTATTTGGGCGTCATTATGTTGTTTTATTTGTCACTACCTTATTTGGACGTCATCTTTATACTTTTAGGTGTCAATGAACCATTTTGGGTGTCAATTAACCCTTTTTAAGTGTCAATAAAATGGCTAAATAGCGCCAAAAAATTGCTAAAATTCTTAGGTATCAAACAAATCTATTTGGCCATCGTTACGTTATTTTTGGGTGTCAATACCTTATTCGGGTGCCATCTTTAAACTTCTAGGTATCAATGAACCATTTTAAGCATCAATTAACCATCTTTGGGTATCAATATCCATTTATGGGCGTCATAGCGTCCAAAAATGGCTAAGTAGCGCCCAAAATGGCTAAATAGTGCCCAAAAATTGCTAAAATTCTTATGTGTCAAACAAACCTATTTGGACACCGTTACGTTGTTTTTACTTATCAATACCTTATTTGAAGATCATCTTTATACTTCTGGGTGTCAATGAACCATTTTGGGCGTCAATTATACTTCTCGGTGTCAATGAACCATTTTGGGCATCAATTAACTATTTTTGGGTTTCAATTAGTCATTTATGGGCACCATTAAGTTGTTATTGGGTGTGAACCACCCTTATACCCTATTTAATGTGTACAACCATATTTGGGCGCCATTAAGTTGTTCTTGGGTGTCAAACAAACCTATTTGGGCTCCCTTACAATATTTTTGATTGTGAATTACCTTAAGTGTTTGGTTGTCAATTACCTTAGATGTGATTTAGTGCGTATAATATTACTTGGACATTATTTTTATACTTAGGGTGTCAATGAACCATTTCTAGGCATCAATGAACCATCTTTGAGTGTCAATTAACCTCTATATATCATTTTTGTATTTCCCCCCCTAAAAAATATGTCAATATTAGTCTTGTTGGGTTGTATTTTTCGCAACGAATCCAATAATTTTTTGTTTTATTAAAAAATTCATTACGGTTTAAAAGTTATAAGCTAAACAAATTTATTTGTCTATTGCATAATTTAAAAAAAACACTCAATCGCCATCTACCACGTGGAAGCAATTTGGAGGGCTATTTTGGGCACGTGTCACTTAGCGCGCGTGAGCGTGCCCAACATTTAACCCTTTCATGAATCACACGTCAAGCCTGGGTCGTTGTAGCTTGTCCTGGAATGGCAGTGACTAATGCACTCTGTTGTGTGCTCTGCTGTGGCACCTGTCGTGCTGCCTGCATCCCTAATGGAGTCTCAGTCATGATATCATTGCTGTAAAAATTATTTTTGGGAAGACCTCAACATCATCCTGCACTGTAATCACGTGATGACGTATCTCTGGCACTGTCTCTCTTGCAAAAATAACCCAAACGCCTAGTAGCTGTGTCTTGGGTTGCTCATGCTGCTTGGAATTATCTCTGCTTGGAACATCTACTGTAGTGCAGCGCTCGTGGCTAGGGTTGTAAATGGGTACGGGTAAACCTGCAGATCCACAAATTCGGACCATTGAAAAACCGTAACGGGTCTAATTTTTTATACCCGCATACCCTTGGACCCACATATAAACAGGTCCAATAATGGGTATGCTTGGACCCAGACCCGTTAGACCCGTGTATCCACTATACATAAGTAATTACTAAAATAATATGTTATATATATCATACTTTACTAGTCTAACTAATATAATTATTGAGATTATATTCTACTCTAACCACAATAAGGTTGAGACTAGTCATATAATTAAGAATTAACTATTCTAGTTACAATAATGAACATCATATGTAAACTTAAAATCAAAATGTCTACTAATTTACATTACTTTCTACATAAATTAAACATTATGATCATGACTGCAAATATGTAAATAATTACTCAATTAATATTATTGTATAGAATATAGTGTTGTCTAATATAACTATTACATGTTAATATACTATATGATAACAATATCTTATTGTGTTAAATATATATAAAATAGTAATTTCTCTTACATAAATAATATGATGTTTTATAGAACCACTTACCTGCATACCCGCTATTATCGTTATTATTACATGTACGGGTATGGTGCGGGTCTAAGTTTTGTATTATGCGGGTCTAGAACCGGAACCGGACCCGCTAAATTAAAGTATAACACAACAAATGGACGAGTTGAATGTTTTATGGAAGGGGGTATCACTCACTTCTATCTTTTTGGGTCTAGGTAAGCATCTGCCGTCTTGAGCACGAAAGGCAGAGTTGGTGACTAGACTAAAAGTCTACAGGATCCGTTGTTCCACGGACAGAAATAAATAATTCTTACTATCTGAAGACAGGCAAAGATTGAAGAGGGGTCGATATTGAATTCGAGCATTGTCGTAACTACCATTATCGTGAAGAAACTTGCTCGTATTGCATAACTTTTATTCGAATATCAATAAATTGATGTTGTTTCTAATGTTTGAAATCTAAATCTTTAGGAAAATGACTATATCAAGCATTGGGATAACATGGAAATGTAAGGAATTACATGTTTTACAAGGTTATTTAGCTAATGATACTATTTTTAGTCTTAAATACTACAATCTGAAGACAGGCAAAGATTGAAGAGGGGTCGATATTGAATTCGAGCATTGTCGTAAGTACCATTATCGTGAAGATACTTGCTCGTATTGCATAACTTTTAAATGAATATCAATAAATTGATGTTGTTTCTAATGTTTGAAATATAAATCTTTAGAAAAATGACTATATCAAGCATTGGGATAAAATGGAAATGTAAGGAATTACATGTTTTACAAGGTTGTTTAGCTAATGATACTATTTTTAGTCTTAACTACTACATAAAGAGTTTTTTTCGACTGCGAGGCCTGTGAAGAGAAAGCGGTACAAAAAGATGGACGTCGAATTTTCTTCTTTTTACTAACTGATGATTTCATCGCATGAAATAATAGTGAATTTTAAACCCGTGGACATTAAGTTCTATGCTTTAGAATTTCACAAAGCAAAACACAAATAATCGCTTATAAACATACTTCCTCAATGAAAAGTCATTTGATGCATGACTTTAGTTAATTGGCTCGTGTGCCCCTAAAGCCAAATTACTAGCTCTGCCCGTGCCTCCATCTAACTCGGATCACCAATTACTAGCTTTTGTGTCACTATCTAATTGACTGGATGTAAGATCTGACTTTGCCTTTTATTAGTTTGACCATGAATGTATCGGATAATGTACGATAAACTGAGTTCTTGAAGAATATACGGAAAAAATAGCACAAACAAATTGACGAGTGGGATGTTATGGGAAAAGGAGGTATAACTCGCTTTTTACTTTTCGTTTGTCTGTAGGATTTGCTGGTCCTCCTTTTACAAGGAGTAGGCTGCTCCCTACATAAACGAGTGTCACGTGTCACCGGGATTTGATTCCAGCCAACCATATACATCTATGTATACACGTGTATAATTATCAGTTTAGGACTAGCGTACTCCCTGATGAATCGGGAGCAGCAGATCCTCGCTCGTTGGGTCTAGGCAAGCATCTGCCATCTTAAGCACAGAATGGTAAGGTGGTTGAGGTCAAAACATACCAATGAACAACTAGTTGAACGGCAGTAGGAAGGAGCCATTATTCTTTCGTGAAATTGGTCTATGAGATCAGTTGTTCCGCTGACTGAAATAAATTAGTCTAGCTAGCTGAAAACCGGGGCAAAGATCGAAGAGGGGTCTATGTTTGAATTCGATCATTGTCATAACAACGACCATAGTGGAAAAAACATGCTTGGATCGCCTTTTTTATTGTTGCATTGGAGAGAACAGCGTTAGGGCTTAGGTCACTCACTTGGAAAAACCGTGTTAAAGTTGAAATCTAAACAGGTCTAGTTTTTGTTGTATGGGATTGAATCGATTATTTTAAAACAAACAACACAATCCAACTGAAGTGAGGTTTAGTTTTTTCGGTGAGGATTCTGTCACACTCTTGAGTCGGAAGCGAATCTCATGTGAACGGGAGCCAGTGGGTCTCAGTTAAGGAAACCAATCACAGATCCTGCTGATGGCTGCATGTACGGCGCATCTTTAGCTTCCGGGCTGATATTTCCTTTCGGAGATTGGGCCAGTGGCTGCAGATGTTGCTGTCCGATTAGAATTTTTCTGTTGTTGTCTTGTAAGTGGGCTATTTTTAACCGAGAGTGCTGCAGTGGGATTTCAAGATGCAAGATCTCGTCAAGGAAGGGGGGATGTTATCATCGAGAAGTAGAGGATGGAGAAAATGAATTGCTGACAAGAACAGCTGCTCATCTTATTAGAGGCCTTTTTTTTTAATCAAAGGGCTGGATTATATTGATAAATAGTGTACCCCTACATGTTATGACTACATGTGGGGGGATAAGAGTGCATTACATAAGACTAACATAATATATAAAGCTCATGACACCAGGGGTGTTTGAGCCGGCAGAGTAAAGCTGGGGGGGGGGACCCCAAAAAATATAACCCCGGCGAGATAAAGTAAAAAGCTAATGCGGTATCATAGTAGCATCATCAAATGGTTATCGGCGAAAGGGTGAGCAAGGTGCATCTTCAAAATCCATCCTCGTCCTTGTCCTCCTCAAACTCCTCCAATGTGTAGGCGTGGATGGGGGTATGGAAGCTCATGTCCTTCATCGTTGAAGGTGCTGTATCGGTAATTCTACCGGCGTCTCCTGTGCAATTCGAACATGAAGCAGAGTTGTAGTGATGCTAGATGTTGTAAAATCTACGGGGAGTGAAGAATGATGCCTGCGATGATTTCTTTCCTGCCATATATGCCATGCAATGATGGTGATGATGGAAGCGAAGTTTATGTTGTATCTGGTTGAGGTTTTTTTTTCAAAGGTGGATGTGATGACCTCTTGATAAGAGTGTTGGGTGTGGTGTGAGGGATGTATAAATTGTTGAGTGATGTTTCTTGTGACGGGGTAGAGGAAGAAGATGTGATTGATATCTTCACAAGCCTTGTAGCAGAGATAGCATCTAGATGGTCTGTGAAATCCTCTGCGACAGAGGTTGTGATCAGTAAGCAGCTTGTTGTTCCATAGAATCCATGCGAAAAGTTTGTATTTGAGGGGGATGTTGGATTTCCAAATGTGCGATATGGGATTTGTGAAACCTCTGTAAGAGAAGTGTTTGTATGCTTGGCTAGTGGAGAATATGGGGCCCCATCGCCAGGTGATGTGCGGATTCGTATTATGTTCTAAGACCTGAATGATGTTGGTGATGGGGAGGGAAGGATAATTATGTGCAAGATTACGTTTGAGACTGTTGTTTCTGTTGCTACTAATGAAGTGCATGGCCTTAGGGATGGTGATGTGTAGAAGTGGTCGTGGGATGTCATGAGAGGTGGACAAATTGGTGATGGGTTGCTGCTGAAACCATGGGTCGAACCAAAAAAGGATGTTTAGATGGCAGTGAGTTGGCGTGAACATGGTTTCTTGGATGAGGTAGAGAAGACTGTTGAGGTGCTTCCATAGAGGGGAGGCATATTTTTTCTTAATGGGGTGCCAAGGAGGGTTATGTGTATCGTATTTCTCGTTGATATGTTCTGACCAAGCCGATTTTCTATGGTGGCAGAGTTGAGCAATAATCTTGAGGAGGAGGCATGCATTGTGCATCTTGATGTCGATGATACCCCAACCGCCCTGATCGATTGGAGCAATGATGGATCTCTAGTTTGTGAGATGTATGCGCTGGCCCTTATGGTCCCATAAAAAGGTTCTTTAGAGCTTGTCTATGTGATTTGCAATCTTGGTAGGTAGTGGTATGCAACTCATGTAGTAAGTGAGTATTGGGGTTAGGGAGCTGTTAAGGAGGGCGAGTCTTCCCGCTAAACTCAGGAAGTTTGATTTCCAGTTGAAAAGTCTCGCTTCAAGGAGGTTGATAATGGGTTCCCATGCATATGTGGGGATGCGTTTTGGGGAGATGGGGAGACCCATGTATGTAAATGGGAAGTGTTCTCTTTTGCAGCTAAGAAGATTTTGATACTTGATCATATCATCGTCAGATATATGGACTCCGATGATAGTGGATTTTTGAAGGTTTATTTTAAGTCCAGTGAAATATGAAAAAATGCCAAGAAGTCTGATGGTGTTAATGATGTTATGATCATAGGGGGTAATGAAAATCATAGTGTCGTCTGCATATTGAGTGATGTTGAAGTTGCAGGTATCTGAGGTGTTGATGAGATGATTTTAAGCTACTATGGTCATCATTCTAGTGAGGATCGTGGTGCACAAAATGAATAGATAAGGTGAGAGGAGATCTCCTTATCTGAGACCATTTGTGCTACCAAAATAGCCCTGGGGGACCCATTTATGAGTGTGGAAAATTTGCAAGTAGATATACAGGACATGATCCAAGCATTCCATTTGTGAGGGAAGTTATGATGTTTGAGGCGGTACCTAATACTATCCCAATTTACATAGTCGAAGGACTTAATAAAATCGAGTTTGAGGGCTAAGGTGGGGGTGTTGGATATATGACATGAGTGGAGCATCTCACTGACCGCAATGTATGCATCCTGAATGGTGCGGTTGGGGAGGAAGGCACATTGGTTTTGAGGGATGATATGTTGTAGTTATGGTTTGAGTCTGTTGCTAAGGGTCTTAGCAATGATCTTGTATGAAGTATTGATCAGACTGATGGGTCGATATTGATGGATGGAGTAGGGGAGGATGGTTTTGGGGATGAGGGCGATATTTGTTTGATTTAGAGGCCCAATGACTGTCGAAGGGTCGTCTGCTATAGGTAAGTGTTCAAAAATTTTGTTGATGTTGCCTTCAATGTAGGGCCATATAGTGCAGATGGCAACGACATTATATCCGTCAGGACCAAGGGCTTTATCCCTACCCAACGTAAAATCAGCCTGTTTGATTTCTTCCATAGAAAATGGGGCAGTGAGGCAGTTATAGTTTGTATGTTGTAAGGGGAAGATGTTCCTCCAATGAAAGAGGTGAAACTGGTGTGGTTGATGTTTATAATTGATCTTATTAGAGGCATGAACATATGGAAATGAGTCCATGTTTATGCAATAGCTTAATATGGAAATGACATGCACTAAGATAAAGTGGTACCACTGAGCTTGAAAAGAATAACAGAGTTACATTTTTCATTAAGATGGTTCGGATTATAGATAAGATGTTGGCCACAAGTAGAAAGGTATCAGATATCTTAATGATCCTCCAAAGGATATCTTATCTATCCCACTAATGGCAAAAGTCATAATGACCCCGTAGCTCTAAAGTTTCTAACCATTGAGATCAAAACACAAATCAAGGGATGGGAATAACGAAATGAGGAAAGCTCATATTGTTGCAGGCAAGCAAAGCGACAATGTGAACCATCAAAACTAGAATCATATTATGACAAGTCTTATGTAATCAGGACTGGGTGTTGCACATTGGGTTGTATTAGAGTCAACACGATGCACTAACATCATAGGTGTCATTTCTCAACTAAACTATACTTGTAAACTATCATCTAAAATATGTTTAGTTTCTGATAGGACAATAGTTTGCCTAACATTTAGAATGATATGAACAAATACCTGAGGAAATCAAAGCGTTGGACAAAATGGAGTAAAGTAGACTATGAAAAATATGTATCGAAACTTGTTGTTCCTGGTGGTCACAACTGCAATCCATAAAAGTAGCTCATATCACCCATTACAATGACATTCACCCATTCCGAAATTCAAGAATTATGTTTATGTGATCTTAAACATGAAAATCAAGGTCACGACTCAAAATGAGAGTTTGACTAAGTGCCAGGTACAACCACAGAAATTGCATCTTATCATGGTTACTGGAAAAAAAATGGTTGTGATATCATAAGATGGTTGTCTCCTCACATGACCAAAACAACATCATGCTCAATCCATATACGCAATACTTTGACCCCTTGGTAGTGGAAAGATATGAGTCTTTCAAAAATAGTTACTATTAATGTCATGACATTGACCTAATATCATGACTGAATCCTATGGTACACATCAATAAACAAAAACGTCAACAATGAGTGTAGGTCACAACAACATCAGATGCAAATAGGAAAAAAATTAATTATAAGATATTAAATGTAAATCCTAATTACTTCAATTATAAATTATATGGATAGATTTAGTTCCAGTAGGGCATTTACCCCCATTGGATCTGACCACCTATTCTTGAAACATTCCCCCAACTATTACAAGGAAAATGCATCAACCACCATAGATGCTTAGAGAACCAAAGAAAGATGTTGCTTTGAGATCAAAGGTGGTTGACCATACTTGGTAAAACATGCATTTAAAAACTTCCACAAATGAGCTAACCAGGGTATATTTTTGTTTCCTTTCTAGTTGCTCCACCTGATAAATGAAGTCATAAACTTAAAAATTCTAATAGGGTCCAAAATAAAAAAGGTGCCATAATGGTCATCATGGATGTTGGCCTCCCTACAGACTTGGTCATTTTCCATTCCCCAGTTTTAGGCAAATAAAGCTTTAATTTTGATAATTCAGTAGCTTTCAATTACTTTTCATGCTAACAAGACCCAACACAGTGTCCACTACAATCTTAGAATTCTAAAGTTGCCTTCTTAAATTATTATTTCACACAACTTCTTTAATTGTAAGCATGTAAACAATTGCTAAGGCCACTGTCTTTTTTATTTGGCCAACTTGAGGAAGGTATGGTTTTTGATGTGAGGCTCTAAGTGAACTACAAATCCTAAAGTATGAATTAAGGTGATATTGAGTTGCACATGATGAGAATATAATAGTTATCATAAAGGAAACACTATTTCCTCAACTCTCTCCACCTACGATTGTATTATGTGATATTAAACTATCGAGTCACGGATTATATCTTCTCATTTATGATAGAAGATGTTTTATTACATTTATTGCATAATTAAGAATTCTAAACTATGAAACCTGGATGCAATTGCTATATGTATATCGTTAGTATATATACAACATTTATTATTATTATTATTTTGATTAAGCTAGGAAGCACCCTTATTCATTTTGACTTCCTCTTGCAAGAGATTCTACAACATTTATTCTGCACCTTAGGATAACTTCCAATGAATTAATATGTTCACATTAAACATGTCCTTGTTTTTTATTGTCATGTTTTGTGGACTCAACAACCACCAACATTTTTCTTTAAGAAAAAAAATATTGTGCATAGCATACTTATTTACTTATCATGGATGGCATCAATAATATACTCACTTTTATTGTACACAACACCTTGTGAACTTGTAACCAGAATAGTACTACTTTTACATTGTCATTGCTTAGAAGTTGTTTGAAATGAGTATTTTTCTATATATAATATTTATTTTGTAGCTTTCACTAGATACTCTAGTATTTCCATAAATCTAGATATTGATCATTGGAAGTGATTCCAAAAGATTGATTTATGGAAAATCTTAATCCAACATAGCAAGTATCTTTAGAATCAATTCTAGGAAGATGAAGGCACCAACTTCAAGAAATTGGATACAAAACAAAACAACTAAAGGATTGAAATTGCATCAGTGCCACTGTTGCATGGCTTAACAAAAGCATATTTCATTCACCTCAGCTGATGGAGAAGAAGAAACTTACATAATCATTATGTGATTTCACTGTACATGAAACAAATTTAAAATTTCTACACCCACTCATAGATTCATGCCAAAACGTTTCCTGACATGTCGTTGAAGAATTGAGAATTTAATTAATCAAAATTCGTGGAATCTTTTAGTATGATTAAACCAATACAATCACAAACGGTGTTCTGTGTGTGCCTCTTTACCTTATCTAAGGGACATGTAAATGCATGGATTTAGAGTTTGAATTTTAGTACCATTACCTTTTTGTAGGGTTTGTTAATAGGCCCTTGAACAAGTATTACCAAATAGACTATCAATATATTCAAGTGAATCATCATTGTTAAGATAGTTGAGGGTGACTCACAAGTTTAGATGACATTCAATTAAAATGAGATACTTCCTATATGCATGTATCACAACTTACTCAAGAGATGCAAGCAATTTTTTTAAAGAATTTATTGATATCAAACATAAGGACTCTAGTATATGACAATTTTGGATTAACTTATTATGGAAAAAGCTCCTCGAAACTATTAGAATGAACCGATCTCAATGTGCGTCATCCATATTATCATTACAAAAAAGTCAAAATGTGAGTAATGGAATCAACATGTACTTTGATCTTGATTTTCATTTGAAAAGACAACTAGGAATGTATGCACGGTTCACAGTTTTAATTTATTGTGATATATTTATAGCCCCCATCTCTCATGAGGATGCCCATCCATAAAGAACCATGGCAAAAATTATTCCATCCACATGGATTATAAAAATACTAACCATTTTCTAAATCCAAAAACTATAGTGGTGAATCAATCCATTTTTATCCTGGTTAGACCAAAATGACAAAGTTGAAACCAAGAAATTATGGTAACCCAATGTTGAACAAAATTATTAGACCCAAGGAATGTTGACATTTTTTGAATAGTACCAATCAAGTAATAACTAAACTTATATTCCACATGAACTTCCTAGATTCACCACTTCCAATATATATGTACAAATTAGACCAACTTAATACCATAATTTATTACATTAAGAAGGGTGTAACTTCACTCTCCTCCAAAAATGAGATGATTCTATGAGTACTACAAGATATTTTTTATGACCAGTGAAAGTTGGGTTGAAGTACCAATCACAATGGATAGCAATGCATCTCTTAATGTAGTCATGTAAGTAAAGAAACTACACCTCAACAAGGATAAGAGTTCAATAATAATAATCAACACCAAGTTCAAATGTTAAATCCAACACACAATGAATTTCTATTATAATAATAAAGGGGCTAATGCATCCTTTCCATTTTGAATTTTGCACCACTTCATTAGGAATTTCTATATATATTAAGGTAGATGAAAATCAATTCACCAATTGTCAATACCATATTGGTTGTACACATTCCAAAAGTACAATGACATTCTACGTAAGCAAGATAGTTTGCAATAGAGGAAATAAATTGAATAATATAATGTAAAATTGGGATAATTCACAAAGTGATTCTAAAACAAACCATTTGCATCAATATGTATCATGGTCCCAATTCATAGGACTCTTGATACAAGAAATAAGAGGATCATACCATTCTTCCAACTTTTTTTTCAAAAATATTTATACATCCCATGTACAATTAGAAAACCAATGTTAAATATTTTTTGTATTTAAAGAGGATACACATATACAAATAATAACTACATGCATATATTTTGATATAGGGGACACTTACAAACCTTAAGAATATATTATGAATAATGAGTGTGGACACAACCTATAATAGTGTGTCTCAAGGCCATGTTTTACATCACATTTTCACCCAATTTTATAAATTGACTATACCAAGTTGACCTAGATAAGACTAGAATCATAATAAACAAGTATCTAGATAAGTTTCAAGTCATTTTCTCTGTATTTTTACAATTTATTTAATTTGTCTTCTACTCCTTTCTTAATTTCACTATTTCCTAGCCCCATTAAGGGGTTATCATGTCTTCCCAATAGTCTAGATGTTGTCTTAATAGAAAATTAAGTTGGATTATATTTTATGACAAATATAATAAACTTGTATGTATAAATTTTTTTTTAAGATGTATATACGAAGGTAACTGATAAAATCCTCTAACATTTTATGATTTTCATAGGGAGGTAGTTTCAAACAATAAGATAAATGAGAAAAAAGTACTCGTTAACCAATCACATAATTTGTGATATTATGAAGATGAGTTCATGTCTTATCATTTTCAATTTACACTGGTATGTAGGATTTAGTTGTTACATTTTCTACACATTGTATTCATAATTACAATGAATGCATGTTGGTATGTAGTTCAAATGAGTTTTAAATTTATATTTGTCTTGACTCATCCCCCCCTCCCGCACGTATACGAGTTCATTATAGTCAAGGTCATGTGCTAAAGGAGAAAAGGTGGTTAGGCACAAGAGTAATAGTTTTCTAAAATCTAGTTCTATTAATCAAGAGTGGGTTTGTTTTTCAATCAAGTTAAATAAATGATTTGATAAGGGAAAGAACTAAAATAGGGATCACTTTAAACGAAGGATCAAGTTTGGTTAGAAATTCTTGAGGATATTATTTCACTAAAATATCATGTCATTAGATAACAACAAAAATCAAATAAGTAAGAATTATAACAAGGGAAGGTTTTGTTGGTTATAAGCCCAGAGAGCCAATCATGTGATGGTTGTAATGGCATAAATGTAAATGATTTGATTATTAATGAAAGGCAATCTTCCAATTTATTTTGTTTGTTCAGTTATGAGATAATGAAATAACATAATAAATTTATAGAGAATTATAGTGTACTCAATGATGTATGTCTTCAAATACATGACTTGGAAGAATGAGATTATACAAATGTTAAGAGTATATACATTCTCATTATGTCCCTAATCAGTTGTTGTTAAGGAAGGTAGATAGGCATCAATAACACATAAGATCAGAGTGTGAGTTGGTTTATGATAAAATCTCATTAGTCAAGATATGGAGATATCAAACCAAGCACACAGATACATGTTAGGGAACATTCTATTGGACAGAACCATCGTGAGACTGACACATGAAACCATCATAATGGAAGTCAGATTCATCTCTCACAATGATGGTGGTGGTTGTGGTTCTTAGACCTCAAATCACTGCACTCATCACATGTCATTCAATATGCTTTGACATCATCAAACATTGGCCTGAAACAAGGATTGTTATAAAGGTGATGATTGGGAGACCGTGACACATGGGAATTGACTGTGAGTGATAGATATGGGATTTGTCCCTCCTAAGGGAGTATGATATCCTAGGTCTCTTATTTAGCAAGACTAATAAAAGAATGCATGAACATGTGAGTTAATATGTGATATTGATCTTACATATATCTCAAACATTCTGCTCTGGTTCAAGGAACAAGATTGAATAATAATAAGGATGACTGCTCCATACCTCTAGTTCTATCTGAATATTAGTGACAAAGGAACTATACAAACATTGTAACACCATATACATATTGTAGGTTGAAGATGTTATCCAATTTTTCATTTACTTAGGTAGAAATGATGTGTGACTAGACACCACTAATTGCTTGTGATGTCATAAAGTGTTATGAACATTCACTGCTAACGTAATATGGGACCTATATGGTCACACACATAGGAACTCATCTAGAAGAGGAGTTGAATCTTGAATAATAATTGAGTTAATTGCTAAAATGTTTAGGTAATTGATTCACACAACAATCATCCTGACAACATTGTCAAACGGCCATCTCAAGTGTCAAGACGGGCGTCTAGAGAGTACCAAATGGCCATCTCAAGTGTTGAGAAGGGCATATGGAGAGTCATGGTTGATTTGAGTAGAAATTGGCTAAGAAGCGAACCGACCCAATAGGCTGGCCCCACTCGGGTCACTAGACGAACATCTGGGTGATCGAGATGGTCATCTCACATGGGAGATATAGTCCAATTCAGTCAAGGGAAGGTTCTAGACATTTCCCTATTTGTTTTTCTTGTACATTATTTGTTGTGCAAGGAAATCAATGTCCAACATTGATGGAAACTGAGTTGCCAATTTTGTATCCAACTGAGAAATAGCCAAACGGCTGTCTGGGTTGCCAGACAACCACCTGGGCTATCGCAAGTTGTGAGATTTCTAGAATTGTTCCAAAAATTCAAGATCTTCCAGTCCGTTCCACTCCTGCATCGACTGGGAACCTAGACCCAAACCTCACCTATAAATAGAGCGGTACTGGGGGCTTCCTAGAGCACAACACAGATAATTGAGAATTAGTTGCTCTAAAAATGTTGTCCTCTCTAGTTATGGTAACCAAGAGAGCCCAAGCAAGTCCTACCTGACTAGGGAGGGATACCTACGGGAGAAAACTAATTGAGGATCATTGTTGTTGGAGAGCAAGTTGGTGACTAGTACACCAAAATGGGATAGAAAACTCCTTCCTATCTAGTCCAGTAGGACGACATGAGTTCTAGTTTGTCTGTGTGGACTACTCTAGAGGCATGAGTCCTTTGGCTACTACTAGTAGGGCAACATCAACTCGCAGTACGTGGTGAGATCAGAGAAGACATTATAACAGTTGTCTGAGTCTGTTGTTCTAGGAGGAGCAGTCAGACAAGTTCTAGTACAACTAGGAATTGCACATACACCATCCAAGGTAGAGTGTGCATCTACATCGATGAGGATTGTTGTTGGACTTGGTCCAGGACCGGGTATATCTTTGTCAAACCATCCTTCCCATTGCATAGTTATTGACGTGATCCACTGGTTTATGTGAAATATGTCAGTGACATTTTTATTTCCGTTGCCTATCTGATGTCGTATTTTCCTACAGTGGTATCAGAGCCATGCCAATTAATTTTGTTTTAGAATAATTGATATGATCGAATTTTTAATTTTATCAAGTTTATTTATTGCATGCGGTGTGAATATTTAAACTGGTTGATGTGCATGTCTGACTAATCACCACATAATAACCTAAACATATATATATATATATATATATATATATATATATATATATATTAATGAAATTTAGACACATCACCCTAAATGCAAGTTTTTATGGTGGATGTGTAGCATGGTTATGAACAATAATGCCTATTATCTGTAGATGGTTGTGTGCTTGGTTTATCCTATTTATCTCAGTCGGCGAATTGAGCCTCTACCTTATCTTCCCAATGTAAATGTATTATTCTCTTCTACCTTTGCCTTCCTCAAATGTAACTTGAGGTTTCCCGACAATGATGTAGTAGTAGGATAGTTTCAATTTCCTATTATGACGAAGCAGAAGTACATCCCGATGATGCCAGACGAATGTCCCGACGATGAGCCGACCGACTGGAGGATCATGGAGGACCAGATGGATAAGTCAATTTGATCGACTAGTGGACCTGGCTGATCAGCTGGAGGAGCCAACATATGGTGGACCAATAGAACCAGATGACCACTGAGATGACCAAACAACTGGCTAGGAGGCGAGCCGATCGTATCAAGGGTTGAACCGATCAACCCGGATTGGCAAGCATGAATCTTCATCAACAACATGTTTCTAGATGTGATGTGAACCTAGATGTGGTAATTCCTTGTGGCTCTAAGGAATTACATTAGGCTGGCCATAACCATCGCTTTTAATTTATTGCATGTTTTCATTGTGGGTTATATTATGTATATTATACATACTATATATATGTGGTGAATGGTTAATCTATATGTATTGTACAAAATTCATTAATATAATATTAAGTTTGAGATGCCTTCCATAAGTAGCACACATGAAAAACTTGATCGACCAAGTGTAGTTTATGCCAAAGCATGGTGCACCATCTATCTCATGGAAGTGTGATGGTAGGTATGTAGATATGACAAAGTAGGGTACATAACCTATCGTGTTGGCTTTTGGGTCGGATTTAACTGGTGATAACTTGGTGATACTAGGAGCTAGAGGCATGTATATGATTATGGCAAGGAGTTACACATATCATCTGTCTTAGAGTTGCATTCAGATGCAATTGGCAAGTTGTCTTCCTAAATAATCAAGATGTGGGTGATCAACCAAAGTTGAGTCATGACTTGATGAAATATGGATCTTGGCCCACTAGAAGATTATACGCTGCAATCTTCCAAATTGGTAGTAAGGGCTATCAATTTGAATAAAATAGTGGGAGTGATAATTAATTAAAGACCTAATTAATATCGACTTTTCAAATCAAATCAAATAAAAAATGGCTTTTGACAAATGTAAATTTTCTCTTATAGAATCAAATAGAAAACACTCAATCATCAATTGGACGAATTAAATGAGATTTATTTCTAAATCTAGTTCAGGACCTTGAGAAGTGTTCTGCATATTCTTGAAACACTAGTGCCAATATCCACTACAAATTTGCCTAAGACTGACATGTATGCTTCTTTAAAGCATGCCAACGATGTTTTGAACATCAAGAACCTTATGCTGGACTGTATCAACTATGATTTGCATAAATAGTATGATAAGCATGAAAGGTACAATGTCTCTAAGGTGTTATTTGAGTGCAAACTAACAGAGGGATATCCAGTAGGGCCTCATGTGCTCAATATGATTGGGCATATGAAGCATCTTGAAAGAATGGGATTTTCTTTAGGTCAAGAGTTGGTCACAGATATGATTTTTCAATCGTTGCCTAAATCATATAGCCAGGTTATCGAGTGTTATCACTTGAGTAACATGGTTGGAACACTGTCAGAGTTTCTTGACATTTTGATAAGTGTCAAAGCACAAATGAAGATGGACAAATCTGTGAGGATGATCAGCAGAGTTGAGTCCAAGGACAAAGGCAAAGCCAAGAAGCATTTTGTGGCTAAGCCAAAGTCCAAGTTTTTTGCTCTCAAAATAAGGAGAAGGATAAGGGAACCTAGGAAGATAAAGAAAGGGATTGAGATCTCTACTTCTGGTATATAAATTATTGACATTAACTTCACTACTTCTTCATCATGGGTACTAGATACCAAATGTGGATCACACATTTATTCAAATGTGAAGGATATGAAAAGAAGTAGACCTTTAGAGAAATATGAGGATGAACTATGTGTTGTGAATGGCACAAATGTTGCGGACAGTGCAGTTGGAACCTATGAATTAGCTCTACCAAGTGGGCTTGTAATAGAGTTAGAGAATTGCTATTACATACCTTCCATTAATAGGAACATCAAGTCTGTATCTTGTTTGGACAATAAAGTATTCAAATTTCTTATAAAGAATGGAAGATTCTCTATTAGTAAAGATGGGATCTTTTAAGGTAGTGCCCCAATGTCTTATGGTCTTTACTTGATAGATCTAGAGACAAGCATATATAACGTAAATACCAAGAGACAAAAAAATCAATGCCTCAAATCAAACATACCTTTCGCATTGTCGTCTATGGCACATAAATGAGAATCACATATCTAGACTCCATAAAGATGGTTATCTAGACTCTTTTGATTTTGAATCAATAGAGACATGTGAATCTTGTTTGCTAGGCTAGATGACCAAAACTTCCTTTACTGATCTATTAGGATTCATACATTCTAATGTGTGTGGACCTTTTAGAACAACGGCTAGAGGTGGGTATCAGTACTTCATCACCTTTACTGATAATTTTAGTAGATATGGTTGTGTTTATCTCACAAAACATAAGTCAAAAGCTCTTGAAAAGTTCAAAGTGTTCGTGAATGAAGTATAGAACCAACTTGGTAAAAGTATTAAGGCACTTTGTTCTGATAATGGTGTATCAGAAAGAAGGAATCACACATTACTGGGTATGGTGCAATCTATGATGAGTTTTGACGATCTTCCTACTACATTTTGGGGTTATGCTCTTGAAACCGCCACATTTAACTTAACCGTGTACCATCAAAATTGGTTCAAACGACACAATATGAGATATGGACTGGGAAGCATCCTAAGATGTCTTTTATGAGGATTTGGGGGTGTGAAGCTTATGTCAACAAAATGTTTCTTCAAAAGCTTGGCCCTAGATTTGAAAAATGTTACTTTGTTGGATATCCCAAAAAAACAAAGGGATACTACTTATACAACCCAACTGAAAACAACATGTTTGTTGCCAGAGAGATGACATTCCTTGAAAAACATGTATTGCCAAAGGAATTAGTGAGAGGAAAGTAGAAATCGAAGAGGTTCGAGACCAACATGAAAACATTAAACTAGTTGAGGTACAAGAGGAACAAAGAGACTCATAGAATATTGTAGAATCTCAAATTCCTCATGTGACATAGGAACCTCATAGATCTAGTAGGACACACCTTGAACCTGAAAGATATGGATATCTTGTGACTCAGGAAGGTAGTGAATTGTTCATACATGATGAGACAATTACCTACCCATATGTTATTGAGGGACCAGAATCTGAGAAATGGCTTGAGGCCATGAGATTTGAGATGGAATCCATGTATACCAACAAGGTATGGACCTTGGTGGAACCACCTAAAGGGGTAAAACCCATAGGGTGCAAGTAGGTCTTCAAGAAGAAGACCGACATGGATGGTAAAGTAGAAACTTATAAGGGAATATTGGTTGCAAAGGATTTCAGACAAGTTCAAGGTGTTGACTATGACAAAACCTTTTCTCCAATGGGCATGGTTAAGTCCATCAACCTCATGCTCGCTATTGTAGCTTATCATGACTATGAGATTTGGTAGATGGATGTTAAAACCACATTCCTTAATGGGAATCTTATTGAGGATGTGTATATGACACAACCTGAGGGTTTTTGTGGCGAACGATTCACAAAAACAAGAATAACTAAAGCGGAAGCTATCGTTAACAACAGAATTACTAAAAATCACTAAAAATTAAAATCATTTACAAAGAGATCCATTCTCAGGAAAACTCTTCCAACAAGAACCATCATATTACATTCACATCCTGGTTCACATAGTACATTCTCTGTACCATTTCTTCTCGAGGAATAAATATACATCATTTGCTTTATCAAAAGCTCAAGTAACAAAATCCTCAAAGCATCATGCCAAAATCTCAGATCGATTATAAAAACACTATCACTGATTCCTAGGACCTGAGAGTACAAAGAAGACACATAAGACTCTATTTACACATATATAAGACTTGACAGTCAATGTTTCCACCTGAGGATTCATTCTTGTCCCTGATGTTGCTACTGTTGTTGTTCTTCCCTTTTTATGAGGTTTCTACCTCTACCACGTCTGCGTCCACCTAAAAATATTGGATTCTACGGGGGTGAGACAATTATAAAATTGCCCCAGTGAGAGATATAACTCTTCACTGAAAACATTGTTATAATAGTTTAATAAAAATAAAATGAACAGTGGAATCATATATTCAACAACAGATAGATCAATATCTATGCAGATTAGAGAAACATTTCCATTCAAGAATTTAAGCTAAAACTTGTTAAAGCAGCATGTCTCTTATTCAATTAGGACTTGAAAAGCATATATAACATTTATGTAACTAGAACATGCTAAGAAGAATAACATCAACCAGTGATTCTCGTATTTCAATCTTATGCAAATACGCTACACGGTTGATTACAATTTACAAACATTCTTAAGCCCTGACGAGATGAGATATACCGCTCATACTCCAACCAACCATGATTATGTAAAGCATCGGTACCACATAAGGTCAATGGGAGAGCCGGATTCCATGACCTCAACTGTTTCGGTCAGTACGAGACTGCTTTAGAAGAGACATCATGTGTCAAACTATGATTAGCTTTCCAGGGTATATTGGCATCTTCGCTATAGAGTTATGGCCCGTAGCATATACTCTCTTCAGGGTAATGGCTCGTAGCAAATGCCTGGTATTATATTGAGGAGTTATGGCCTGTAGGCATTCTGTTATTGGGATATGGTCTGAAACCAATCCCGTACATAGAACATGGTCTGTATCCATTCCTATGGGTCATAAGGATATATTTGCCCAATTACCCCCACATATTCAAAAATATGCATTTCGAGTAAAACACATTTCACCATTCAGCTAATTCTGACACTGATGGATCTGTGGTCAGGGAAACTACATTCTATGGTATTACTTGATTCATTAAGTACATTATCGTATTCTTTTAGCATCAGCCAAGTTTCCAAACATAACGTAATAAGACAAATGCTACAAGAAAACATGCACTATTTTCATTAATCACTTCTTAGTCTTTATAAGACATTGGAATCTCAGTACCTCATTTTAATACTGGAAATCCTCATCCCTTCACAAACTCAATGCCATAATCATATGGTTCTGGGTATTCAAACCCTTAGCTCATCACTGGGCATTATTACCACTTTTTCAGGTAACTAACACCTTCAGGTCATCTGAACAAGGTAAATATGATACTTGTTACAAAAGCATCTCTCATGGCACTTAAGGCCCATTACTTCTCTTATCACCTCTTACTAGGCAACAAGGCATAATATGGCACATAAGGCCCAATAAACAATTTCAATACATAAAATGTCATAGCTCATACCTGGCTATGTTCATCATCTCATGATACCTGCATGGTTAGTATAGATGATAACATATACATCAATTTCATATCAACACAATGCAAAACAATATATAACATCCCTATTCAAGGGTAACACCACTATTCCCTTACCAGGGTTAGGGTTTCCCATTTATGTCAATTAGGAATACTCATTCCCTCATTTTAATATCAATGATTTATTATTTCATTTTCTAAGGTTAGAGTTTCATGCTATATAATATAACCCAGAATTAGGGTTTCACATGCCTTTAACCTATTTTAAAATTAGGGTTTACTGTTCACATCACATCACTCTAGATTAGGATTTATATTCAATAACCCACAATTAGGGTTTACTATTCATCCTAATTAGGGTTTATCATCAAAATACCTTGAATTATGGTTACTCATGTCATTACCCCAATTTCATATCACATCATCCTACTAGTTTAGGGTTTCACTCAGGATTGCCCTAAATTAGAGTTTGAGTTCATTAATCAACTCAATTAGGGTTTTATGATCTCTTATTCAAGGATCATACCCTAATTGTATGTCACATCATTTTGAATGTTTTAGGATTAATTGCTACATGATTATAATTCATGTATGAATATTTCTCTCTCATCCTACATAGGATGTCCACTACACAATTCTTGATTAGATTGAACCTACTCTTTATTCAAATACATGCATTTAGGGTTAACATGATGTATTGAATTATTACATCATTATGTATCAATGATTAATCCCACTAAGGGTATCAATCATCTAAGTAAATCATGTATCCAAATGGTCTAGTCAATTGAACCTTTAGTTATATGAGGGTTCCAAATGAATTGACCAATTGAACCTTCAATTCCATTAGATGATCAATTGGATTAACCAATTGAATCTTCAATTGCATTAGACATTCAATTGAATTGGCCCTATTGGACCTTCAATTGCATGAGGTGTCCTAACGGATCAACCATGTTGCACCTCAGAAAGATTTGATTACATAGGCTGTAAACAGTCTTAGTTCTCATAATTCAATTGGTGTAAAACCATTTGAGCAATTTGCCCTTGAAACCGATTGAACAAAATAGGTGTTGAAACCATTTGCACTTTGGGTCTCCAAACGGTTTGAGACTGTTTGGTCTCAAACGGTCTTGAGACCATTTGGCCCCAAATGGTCTTGAGACTGTTTGGGCTCAAACGGTCTTAAGACCGTTTGGTCCAAACCATCTCAAAACCGAATGGACCAAAAAGTCCTTTCAACACTTACACGCTTCATGATTTCAATGGATGAACCAATTATCAATTGAATCCTTGATTTCTTTATCACTTGAACTATTGAATAAACCTTCAATTAGACCAAAAATTAGGGTTTTTGAACCCAATTGATCTAGGGTTTCAACTCAAGGAACCTTCAATCATGACTTTGAATCGAGTAGCCATCATTGTCCAACATTGTGGAACTGATTCAATTGAAACCAATGAACCATCATCAAAATTTTGACATGACTTGACCCCAAATGGTCTTGAGGTTATTTGGATGACCTAAAAACGGTCTTGAGACCGTTTTCCTCATCCTATCCTTGGAATTTGTCAAATTCCATTAGGGTTTAGATCATTGGATTGATCATCAAATCAGCACTCAATTGCATTTCAATTTGGTATCTCTGGACCTTCAATTACTCAACCATACTTAACCCTAGACCTACAAATAGTATTGGGTGACCCCCAAACGGTCTTGAGACCGTTTGGGTGACTTCCAAATGGTTTTGAGACCGTTTGGGTTAGTCAACCCAAAAATCTAAGTTAACCAAATTGAATTTCGGCACTTATTTCGATTAGGGTTTGCTAATTGATTAACCTTCAACTGATGAACCCTTTAGAATTAATCATTCAAATTTGATGGGTCATAAACCATCATCATTAGAATCAAAATTTCCAAACGGTCAACCTTGGTCAACTCTCCCAAACGGTTTGAAACCGTTTAGCTTCAAACGGTTTGATGAAACCGTTTGCTTTCAAACGGTTTTATTGAAACCGAATGAGCAACTTGTTGAAACTGAATGAAATACAATATCTTTGGAAATGTGTCCAAGATGATGTCATAATCATCTAACTTCGTCCCTATAGATCTTAATACTTCTGATTTCATGGAATTACCCATTTCAACCAACAATTAATCAAGAAGATGAAGGAATCAACGAAATTGCAAGATTGATAGATGAATAACAATGTAGAGGGGTTCGAGTTATATAACCCGCCTCCAATTGAGCTTCAAAGCTCCAAGATCACGTCAAAAATGGTGGAAGAAGCTTTTTCAACTCCCACAAGGCTCGTCCTCAAGTTTTGGAGTGAAAAGATTGGCTAGAGTTGAAGATGGAGTGAAGAAAAGAAGAAATTATGCATTGATTTATGATTTCCACCATGAAATCAAGATGAAAGAAAGTCAAGAAGCTTACCAACAGGTTGGGGTCGTCCTCATGGTCCTTCAAAGCTTACTTGATCGTTTTTCAAGCAAAGGATGGAAGTGTATTCGAAATTATCCTTTCATTCTATGGATAAATGAGCTTATATGTGAATTTTATTGAAAATTCAATTAAGAGAGAGAAAGTAGGAATTATCTCTCCCAAATTCTTGACACATGCCCCCTTCCTTTACTTAGGGACTAGGATATCCTCTTTGCCTCTTATTCCTGTCAATTATCCACAATTTAAAGAAAAGCAAATTAAGCACCTTAACCCTTTTTATATTAATATGCATAAGTGAGTAGTGGATATTTCTTTTTCTTATAATAAGGTGAGTGGGTTTTTCACCCCCTTGAGATATTTCGTGGCCCTTGCAAAGAACAAGGACGTACACACATATCTGAATTCAACCATTTCAACTTTGGTTGAAGGTCCTTCAATTATTTTATTTGTTTTTGCATTAAATTGAATTAGGGTTTCAATTATGCTTAAATCTTGATTATTTTAATATCAAGATTCTCTTTCCTTCAAAGAGATACAAATGAGACACCCTCTCATTTTATTTGCTCCACATGATCCCAAGAAACAGTAGGGACCATTTTGAATTGGTAATTTGCATATTGAACCCTAGGTTTTGGGTAAATTGCACATTACACCAAAACTAGGTTTTAATGCACAAACATTGCTTTATCAGCTCTTTCTTGGTACTCAGGCTTCCACAAGCCATACCTCTACATCATCTTCATTCTCATGATACTTAAACACATAAGGAACATAGTATCATGTACAATTTTCAATTTAACCCCTCAACTTGGGTAATTTGCACTTTAGTCCAACACAAGAAAAACATTATTTTCAACATTATTCAAAATGGACTAGAATTAAAATATAAGTTCCTCTTGGGCCTTAATTACTTTTCAAAAGATAATATCAAGCATATAATTATCTTTCTTAAACAAAACAGCTAGGGTTAAAGCATAACCCATGTTAGGGATGTTACAAGTTATCCACCCCTTACAAGGATTTCGTCCCCGAAATCATCAACGAAAATATTAAGAGAAAAGAGTAGGGTACTTCCTCCTCATCTCTTCCTCTAGTTCCCACATAGCCTCTTCAATGCCACGGTGATGCCAGAGAACTTTCACAAGATATATATCTTTCTTTTTCAGCTTCTTGATTCTTCTATCAAGAATCAACACAGGTCCTTTAACATATGATATATCATCATTTAGTTCTACCTCCATAGGTTGCAGAACTAACCCTGTATCAGGATGAAACTTCCTCAACATGGAGATGTGGAAAACTAGATGCAATCTATGCAACTCAGGTGGTAACTCCAGATTATAGGCTACCTTTCCCATCCTCTCAATGATCGGATAAGGCCCCATAAATCTAGGAGCTAACTTCCCCTTCTTTCCAAATCTAAGGATACCTTTCCACGGTGAGACCTTGAGGTATACTCTGTCTCCAACCTGGAATTCTAAGGGTCTCCGACGCTTGTCAGCATAAGATTTCTGTCTATCCTGGGAAACTTTCAACTGTTGTTGTATTACTTTAATCTTCTCAGTTGTTTGTTGAACTAGATCAGGACCCAAAAGTTTGTACTCCCCTAATTCATACCAGCATAAAGGATATCTACAACGTCTACCATATAATGCTTCATATGGTGCCATGCCAATACTATGCTGATAGTTATTAATGTAAGCAAATTCTATCAAGCTCAGGTGTAGATCCCAACTTCCTACAAATTGAAGGACACATGCCCTGAGCAAGTCCTCCAAGGTTTGTATGGTCCTCTCAGATTGTCCGTCTGTCTGGGAGTGGAAGGTTGCACTAAACCTTAACTGCGTACCCAAAGCTTTATGGTTTCACTTCTAAAAATGACTTGTAAACTGAGGACCTCTATCAGAAACAATTATAGCTGGAACCCCGTGCAAACACACTATCTCATCTATGTATATCTGTGCAAGCTTCTCAGCTGTGTAGGTTGTTTTGACAGGTAAGAAATGTGCTATCTTAGTCAACCTATCAACTATCACCTAAATGGAATCATGACTTTTGGCTATTCTAGGCAAACCAACCACAAAGTCCATGGTTACATGATCCCATTTCCACTGCGGTATAGGTAGAGGTTGCATTGTTCCTATGGGCTTTTGGTGTTCAACTTTAACCTGCTGACACACTAGACACCGCATAACAAACTCAGCAACGTCTTTTTTCAAACTAGGCCACCAATACATATCTTTCAAGTTATGATACAACTTGGTGCTCCCTGGATGCATAGCATACATAGAAGAATGAGCTTCTTCCAGAAAGAACTTCCTTAAGTCATTGGCATAAGGTACCACCATCCTACCATGGTAACAGACTACCTGATCCTCTGACTCATGAAAGCCATCCCGTTTCTCACTACCATACTCTGACCTGATCTGTTAGACTACATCATCAGCTTGTTGTGCTTCTTTAATCTGCTGTCTCAGAGTAGGTTTCACTTGCATCTCAGCTAACAACCCGGATAATAATGATACCTTAAGTTGTACATTATCTTACCTTAAAGAGATAAGTATATCTCTCTTAGAGCACACTAAGGAGTTTAACTGTGCTTTGTTTAAGGCCGGTGTTGCTGATTTTCTACTTAGTGCATCAACAACCACATTGGCTTTCCCTGGATGATAATCAATTGTACAATCGTAGTCCTTGATTAACTCCATCCAGTGGCATTGCCTCATGTTTAGCTCATGTTGTGAGAAGATATATTTTAAGTTCTTATGGTTTGTGAAAATCTGGAATGTCTCTCCACAGAGATAATGTCTCTAGATCTTCAAGGCATAGACCACAGTAGCTAGCTCTAGATCGTGTGTCGAATAATTCTCCTCGTGTTTCTTAAGCTGTTGAGAAGCAAAAGAAATCACTTGCTTATCCTGCATCAACACACATCCTAGACCGTTCTTGGATGCATCACAAAAGACTATATACCCCTTTCCTTTCTCAGGTAGCACTAACACAGGTGCACTTGTTAACCTTTCCTTCAACAACTAGAAAGATTGTTGACACTTGTCATTCCAGACAAAAGGAACCTCTTTCCTAGTCAACTTGGTTAGGGGTAAAGATATAGAACTAAAGTTCTTAATGAACCTCCTGTAATAGCCTGCCAGTCCTAGGAAACTGCGTATCTCTGTCGGTGTCTTAGGCTTTTCCCATAGCAGGACAAATTCTACCTTCTTAGGATCAACATGAATACCTAAGGCAGATATTATGTGTCCAAGAAAAGAAACTTCTGGTAGCCAAAACTCACACTTGCTAAACTTAGCATACAACTTATGCTCTCTTAGCAAGGTCAAAGCCTGACAGAGATGTTGCTTATGTTGTTGAGCATCTCTACTGTAGATCAAGATGTCATCTATAAAGACGACTACACACTGATCAAGAAAAGGTCAAAAGATTCTGTTCATGAGTTCCATGAATGGAGCTGGTGCATTAGTTAGTCCAAATGACATAACTATGAACTCATAGTGACCATACCTTGTCCTAAAGGCAGACTTAGGTATGTCACCTTCCTTGATACGCAATTCCTGGGATGCCTGTCCACGTCCTCGGTTACCACTAGGAAACGACTTTCTCTAAGAGCCTTACTGACTCTGTCTTGAGGGTTGATTCACCACTGCATTCCCCGTTGGGCAATCCCTTGCCAGATGTCCTACTAGTCCACATTGATGACAATTTATATTCTCTTGATGTGGTCTAGAGGGTCCAGTTACTGATGCTGATGCCATGCTAGGGGCTCTACTCGGAGGAAAACTACGCCCTCTACCCCTACTTGATGTCCACTGCGTCTGGGTATTGAACCTCTATGGTGCTGCCGGTGCACAAAACCTTGGTTTCTTGAAACCCTCGGACCTTTGTCCTTGAAACTGTGTGTACTCTTTCTTACTCTTGGTCTGACACTTCTCAATCACAGACCTCTCTATCCATCTTACGGATTCCACGAAGGTGGAAAACCTCTCCCGGTTCTCTAAAGCAGGCACCAGAGTGGTCAATTCAGCATTCAATCCCCTCTCAAAACGCCAAATCCTCTCCTCATCAGTTGATGCCATATGCAGACAAAACTGCAATAGTTCTATGAACTTAGCCTCATACTCACTAATGTTCATTTGTCCCTGCCTAATCCATTCAAACTGGGTAATGTTCTCATCCAGAAAAGTCTTAGGAAAGTATCTACTGACGAATTCTCATCGTAACTCTTCCCATCCGATCTCAGCACCTGGCCTCTTGCCCTCCTCAATGGTCCACCAGTGACCAACACTACCTTTTAACAAGTATATGGCATGTCTCACCTTCTCATCCCCAGGAATATTAAGGATTCTAAAGGCTTTTTCCAGCTCGGTCAGCCATAAGTCTGCATCAGCTGGATCAACTGTGCCAGCATAATCTATGGCCCCAACCCGACGAAGTCATTCAAATGTCTTGCCGGCTCCTTGTCCTTCATGATGAGCTGGTGCCCTAGTTGTAGGTAATGGCATTCTATCTGTCATATGAGTCATGGCGGCCATAAATTGTCCAAACATGGCTTGGAAGGCTGGGTTCCCCATATCAACTTGATTGAGATGGGGTTGTTCAGGTACAGGCTCCTCCCTATCTTGGTCCCTTGCACCTCTTCCTGGTGCAGCAATGCTGCTCTCAGCAGCATGTTCATCGTGTGATCCAGACATCTTTAGTTCTTCTTCTCCTCCTATATGAGCAGAAGACACTATCAGATAACTAGAAGACACTAGAACAGACTCAACAACCTTAATCCTATGTCTTTATAGACTCAGCGAACCTAGAGCTCTGATACCACTAAACTTGTGGCGAACAATTCACAAAAACAAGAATAACTAAAGTGGAAGTTATCGTTAACAACAGAATTACCAAAAATCACTAAAAATTAAAATCATTTACAAAGAGATTCATTCTCAGGAAAACTCTTCCAACAAGAACCATCATATTACATTCACATCCTGGGTCACATAGTACATTCTTTGTACCATTTTCTTCTCGAGGAATATATATACATCATTTTCTTTATCAAAAGCTCAAGTAACAAAATCCTTGAAGCATCATGCCAAAATCTCAAATCGATTATAAAAACACTATCACTGATTCCTAGGACCTGAGAGTACATAGACGACACATAGGACTCTATTTACACATATACAAGACTTGACAATTAGTGTTTCCACCTAAGGATTCACTGTTGTCCCTAATGCTGTTGTTGTTGCTGTTCTTCCCTTTTAATGAGGTTTCTACATCTACCTCATTCGCGTCCACCTAAAAATATTGGATTCTACGGGGGTGAGACAATTATAAAATTGCCCCAACGAGATATATGACTCTTCGTCGAAAACATTGCTATAATAGTTTAATAAAAATAAACTGAACAGTGGAATCATATATTCAACAATAGATAGATCAATATCTATGAAGATTAGAGCAACATTTCCATTCAAGCATTTAAGCTAAAACTTGTTAAAGCAGCATGTCTCCTATTCAATAAGGACTTGAAAAGCATATGTAACATTTATGTAACTAGAACATGCTAAGCAGAATAAAATCAACCAGTGATTCTCGTATTTCAATCTTATGCAAATACGCTACACGGTTGATTACATTTTATAAACATTCTTAAGCCCTGAAGAGATGAGATATACCGCTCATACTCCAACCAACCACGATTACGTAAAGCATCGGTACCACATAAGGTCAATGTGAGAGCCGGATTCCATGACCTCATCTATCTCGGTCAGTACGAGACTGCTTTAGTAGAGACATCATGTGTCAAACTGTGATTAGCTTGCCAGGGTATATTGGCATCTTCGCTATAGAGTTATGGCCCGTATCATATACTCTCTTTAGGGTTATGGCCCGTAGCCAATGCCTGGTATTATATTGAGGAGTTATGGCCCGTAGCCATTGTCTTATTAGGGTATGGTCCGAAACCAATCCCGTACATAGGACATGGTCCGCAACCATTCCTATGGGGCATAAGGATATATTTTCCCAATTACTCCCACATATTCAAAAATATGCGTTCCGAGTAAAACTCATTTCACCATTCAACTAATTCTGACGTTGATGGATCTGTGGTCAGGGAAACTACATTCTATTGTATTACTTGATTAATTAAGTACATTATCGTATTCTTTTAGCATCAGCCAAGTTTCCAAACATAACGTAATAAGACAAATGCTACAAGAAAACATGCACTATTTTCATTAATCACTTCTTAGTCTTTATAAGATATTGGAATCTCAATACCTCATTTTAATACTGGAAATACTCATCCCTTCACAAACTCAATGCCACAATCATATGGTTCTGGGTATTCAAACCCTTAGCTCATCACTGAGCATTATTACCACTTTTTCAGGTAACTAACTCCTTCAGGTCATCAGACGAAGGTAAATATGATACTTGTTACATGAGCATCTCTCATGGCACTTAAGGCCCATTACTTCTCTTATCACCTCTTACTAGGCAACAAGGCATAGTATGGCACATAAGGCCCAATAAACAATTTCAATACATAAAATGTCATAGCTCATACCTGGCTATGTTCATCATCTCATGATACCTGCATGGTTAGTACAGATGATAAATATACATCAATTTCATATCAGCACCATGCAAAACAATATATAACATCCCTATTCAAGGGTAACACCACTATACCCTTACCAGGGTTAGGGTTTCCCATTTATGTCAATTAGGAATACTCATTCCCTCATTTTAATATCAATTATTTATTATTTCATTGTCCAAGGTTAGAGTTTCATGCTATATAATATAACCCAGAATTAGGGTTTCACATGCCTTTACCCTATTTTAAAATTAGGGTTTACTGTTCACATCACATCACTCTAGATTAGGGTTTATATTCAATAACCCACAATTAGGGTTTACTATTCATCCTAATTAGGGTTTATCATCAAAATACCTTGAATTAGGGTTACTCATGTCATTACCTCAATTTCATATCACATCATCCTACTAGTTTAGGGTTTCACTCAGAATTTCCCTAAATTAGAGTTTGAGTTCATTAATCAACTCAATTAGGGTTTTATGATCTCTTATTCAAGGATCATACCCTAATTGTATGTCACATCATTTTGAATGTTTTAGGCTTAATTACTACATGATTATCATTCATGTATGAATCTTTCTCTCTCATCCTACTCAGGATGTCCACTACTCAATTCTTGATTAGATTGAACCTACTCTTTATTCAAATACATGCATTTAGGGTTAACATGATGTATTGAATTATTACATCATTATGTATCAATGATTAATCTCACTAAGGGTATCAATCATCTAAGTACATCATGTCTCCAAATGGTCTAATCAATTGAACCTATAGTTATATGAGGGTTCCAAATGAATTGACCAATTGAACCTTCAATTCCATTAGATAATCAATTAGATTAACCAATTGAATCTTCAATTGCATTAGACATTCAATTGAATTGGCCCAATTGGACCTTCAATTGCATGAGGTGTCCTAATGGATCAACCATGTTGCACCTCAGAAAGATTTGATTACATAGGTCGTAAACAGTCTTAGTTCTCATAATTCAATTGGTGGAAAACCATTTGAGCAATTTGCCCTTGAAACCGATTGAAAAAAATAGGTGTTGAAACCATTTTCACTTTGGGTCTCCAACCGGTTTGAGACCGTTTGGTCCAAACCATCTCAAAACCGAATGGACCAAAAAGTCCTTTCAACACTTACACGCTTCATGATTTCAATGGATGAACCAATTATCAATTGAATCCTTGATTTCTTTATCACTTGAACTATTGAATCAACCTTCAATTAGACCATAAATTAGGGTTTTTGAACCCAATCGATCTAGGGTTTCAACTCAAGGAACCTTCAATCATGACTTTGAATCGAATAGCCATCATTGTCCAACATTGTGGAACTGATTCAATTGAAACCAATGAACCATCATCAAACTTTTGACATGACCTGACCCCAAACGGTCTTGAGGTCATTTGAATGACCTCAAAATGGTCTTGAGACTGTTTGCCTCATCCTATCCTTGGAATTTGTGAAGTTCCATTAGGGTTTAGATCATTGGATTGATCATCAAATCACCACTCAATTGCATTTCAATTTGGTATCTCTGGACCTTCAATTACTCAACCATACTTAACCCTAGACCTCCAAACGGTCTTGGGTGACCCCCAAACGGTCTTGAGACCATTTGGGTGACTTCCAAACGGTCTTGAGACCGTTTGGGTTAGTCAACCCAAAAATCTAAGTTAACCAAATTGAATTTTAGCACTTATTTCGATTAGGGGTTGCTAATTGATTAACCTTCAACTGATGAACCCTTTAGAATTAATCTATCAAATTTGATGGGTCATCAATCATCATCATTAGCATCAAAATTTCAAAACGGTCAACCCTGTTCAACTCTCCCAAAAGGTTTGAAACCGTTTAGCTTCAAACGGTTTGATTAAACCGTTTGCTTTCAAACTATTTTATTGAAACCGAATGAGCAACTTGTTGAAACCGAATGAAATACAATTTCTTTGGAAATGTGTCCAATATGATGTCATCATCATCTACCTTCTTCCCTGTAGATCTTAGTACTTCTGATTTCATGGAATTAGCCATTTCAACCAATAATTAATCAAGAAGATGAGGGAATGAACGAAATTGCAAGATTGATAGTTGAATAACAATGTAGAGGGTTTCAAGTTATATAAACCGCCTCCAATTGAGCTTCAAAGCTCCAAGATCAAGTAAACAATGGTGGAAGAAGCTTTTTCAACTCCCCCAAGGCTCGTCCTCAAGTTTTGGAGTGAAAAGATTGGCTAGAGTTGAAGATGGAGTGAAGAAAAGAAGAAATTATGCATTGATTTATGATTTCCACCATGAAATCAAGATGAAAGAAAGTCAAGAAGCTTACCAACAGGTTGGGGTCGTCCTCCTGGTCCTTCAAAGCTTACTTGGTCGTTTTGCAAGCAAAGGATGGAAGTGGATTCGAAATTATCCTTTCATTCTATGGATAAATGAGCTTATATGTGAATTTTATTGAAAATTCAATTAAGAGAGAGAAAGTAGGAATTATCTCTCCCAAATTCTTGCCACATGCCCCCTTCCTTTCCTTAGGTATGAGGATATCCTCTTTGCCTCTTATTCATGTCAATTATCCACAATTTAAAGAAAAGCAAATTAAGCACCTTAACCCTTTTTATATTAATATCCATAAGTGAGTGGATATTTCTTTTTCTTATAATAAGGTGAGTGGGTTTTTCACCTCCTTGAGATATTTAGTGGCCCTTGCAAATCACAAGGACGTCTACACATATCTGAATTCAACCATTTCAACTTTGGTTGAAGGTCCTTCAAAATTTTTTTTGCATTAAATTGAATTAGGGTTTCAATTATGCTTAAATCTTGATTATTTTAATATCAAGATTATCTCTCCTTCAAAGAGATACAAATGAGATGCCCCTCTCATTTTATTTGCTGCAAATGATCCAAAGAAACAGTAGGGACCATTTTGAAGTGGTAATTTGCATATTGAACCCTAGGTTTTGGGTAAATTGCAAATTACACCAAAACTAGGTTTTAATGCACAAACATTGCTTTATCAGCTCTTTCTTGGTACTCAGGCTTCCACAAGCCATATCTCTGCATTATTTTCATTCTTATGATGCTTCAACACATGATGAACATAGTATCATGTACAATTTGCAATTTAACCCCTCAACTTGGGTAATTTGCACTTTAGTCCAACATAAGAAAAACATTATTTTCAACATTATTCAAAATGGACTAGAATTGAAATATAAGTTCCTCTTGGGCCTTAATTACTTTTCAAAAGATAATATCAAGCATATAATTATCTTTCTTAAACAAAACACCTAGGGTTAAAGCATAACCCAGGTCAGGGATGTTATAGTTTTATAGATCCAAAATTTTCAAATAAAGTTTGTAAGCTACAAAGGTCAACTTATGAATTGAAGCAAGCATATCAGAGCAGGAATCTTCATTTTGATGAGATAGTCAAAGTGTTTGGCTTTATTCAAAATGAAGATGAACCTTGTGTGTACAAGAAGGTTAGTGGGAGCATGGTTGTATTCCTCATATTGTATGGGGATGACATACTATTGATGGGGAATGACATCCCTGCTTTATAAAAGGTAAAGACATGGCTTGGAAATACATTCTCTATGAAAGACTTGGGAGAATCATCTTACATCCTTGGGGTAAAGATCTATAGAGATAGATCAAGAAGGCTTCTTGGACTCAGTCAGAGCACGTACATTGACAAAGTGTTGATGTGGTTTAGCAAGCAAAATTCAAGGGGAAACCTGTCTGCGTTGCATGGAGTGACCATCTATAAGAGTAAATGTCCCCATTCTTGTGAAGAAAGGGAGCGCATGAGTGAGATTCCATATGCCTCAAAAATTGGATCAATCATGTATGCAATGTTGTACACCCATCCATACGTCTCGTATGCTTTGAGCATGACGAGCAGATATCAGTTAGATCCTGGTGATGCTCACTAGACAAACATGAAGAACATCCTCAAGTACTTGAGAAGGACTAAGGATCAGTTCTTGGTCTACGGTGGAGAGAAAGAGATGGTGGTAAAAGGTTACACCGATGCAAACTTCTAGACTGAACAAGATGATTATAAATCACAATCAAGATTTTGTGTTTTGCCTAAACAACAGAGTTGTGAGTTGGAAGAGTTCCAAGTAAGCGACAATTACCAATTCTACAACAGAGGCTGAGCATATTGCTGCATCGAATGCAAGAAAGGAAGGTGTATGGACGAAGAAGTTCATCTCTAAACTCAGAGTCATTCCGAGCATCAATAATGCAATTGATCTATATTGTGACAACAATGGATCTATTGTACAAGATAAGGAACCCAAATCGCATCAACGTTCCAAGCATATACAATGACAATTTCATCTCATATGAGAGATCGTACAGTGAGGAGATGTAAAGATTTGTAGAGTACCAACTAAAAGCAGTATTGCCAATCCCTTGATAAAGGCACTTTCACAACAGAAGTATGATGGTCATGTTTGGTCACTCGGTATACGATACATGGGTGATTGGATCTAAGTGAAAGTGGGAGTTTTTTTGTGTATATGCCCATAGATCCAATCATGTGATGATTGTAATGGTATAAATGTAAAAGATTTGATTATTAATAAAAGGCAAGCTTCCAATTCATTTTGTTTGTTCAGTTATGAGATAATGAAATAACATAATACATGACTACATAATGATATTACTCAATGATGTATGTCTTCAAGTACGTGACTTGGAAGAATGAGATCATACAAATGTTAATAATATATACATTCTCATTATGTCCCTGATCAGTTGTTGTTGTGGAAGGTAGATAGACAACAATAACACATAAGATCAGAGTGTGAGTTGGTTGATGAAAAAATCTCATTATTCATGATATGGCGATATCAAAACAAGAACATAGATACATGTTAGGGAATAATGTATCGAATAGACCCACCGTGAGATTGAGACACGGAAGCCATCATAATGGAAGTCATAGTCAGCTCTCACAGTGATGGTGATGGTTGTGGTTCTTAGACCTGAAATCACTACACTCATCACATGTCTTTTATTATGCTTTGACATTATCAAACACAGTCCTAAAACATGGGTTGTTATAAAGATGATGATTGGGTGACTGTGACACATGGGGATTTTCTATGAGTGATAGATATGGGATTTGTCCCTCTTAAGGGAGTATCATATCCTTGGCCTCTTGATTAGAGAGACTGAGAAAAGCATGCATGCACATGTGAGTCAATATGTGATATTGAGGTTACATATATCTCAGACAGTCTGCTTTGGTTCAAGGAACAAGATTGAATAATAATGAGGATGATTGTTCCATGCCTCTATTTCAATCTAGATATCAGTGGCAAAGGAACTATACAAACACTGTAACACCATACACAGATTGTAGGTTGAAGTTGTTCTCCAACTTTCTAATTACTTGGGTAGCAATGATGTGTGACTAGGAACAACTATTTCTTGTGATGTCATAAAATGTTATGAACATTCACTGCCAACATAATATGGTACCTATATGATTTACACATAGTAACTCATATAGAAGAGGAGTTGAATCTTGAATAACAATTGAGTTAATAGCTAAAAATTTTAGATAATTGATTCACACAACAATCAGCCTGAATACATTGCCAAATGGCCATCTCAAGTGTTGAGACGGGCATCTAAAGAGTGTCAAACGGCCGTCTCAAGTGTTGAGATGGGCTTATGGATAGTCAAGGTGGATTTAAGTAGAAATTGTCTAAGAAGTAGATTACCCAACCAACTGTGTAACATCCCTGACCTAGGTTATGCTTTAACCCTAGGTGTTTTGTTTAAGAAAGAAAATTATATGCTTGATATTATCTTTTCAAAAGTAATTAAGGCCCAAGTGGAACTTTTATTTCAATTCTAGTCCATGTTGAATTATGTTGAAAATAATGTTTTTCTTGTGTTGGACTAAAGTGCAAATTACCCAAGTTGAGGGGTTAAATTACAAATTGTACATGATACTATGTTCCTCATGTGTTGAACCATCATGAGAATGAAGATGATGCAGAGCTATGGCTTGTGGAATCTTGAGTACCAAGAAAGAGTTGATAAAGCAATGTGTGTGCATTAAAACCTAGTTTTGGTGTAATGTACAATTTACCCAAAACCTAGGGTTCAATATGCAAATTACCACTTCAAAATGGTCCCTACTGTTTCTTGGGATCATGTGGAGCAAATAAAATGAGAAGGGCATCTCATTTGTATCTCTTTTAAGGAGAGAGAATCTTGATATTAAAATAATCAAGATTTAAGCATAATTGAAAACCCTAATTCAATTTAATGCAAAAGATAAATAAAAATAATTGAAGGGCCTTCAACCAAAAACGATATGGATGGATTTTCTCTAGTGTGAACGTCCTTGTGCCTTGCAAAGGCACGAAAATATCCTAAGGAGGTGAAAAACCCACTCACCTTATTATAAGAAAAAGAAATATCCACTCACTTATGGATATTAATATAAAAAGGGTTAAGGTGCTTAATTTTCTTTTCTTTAAATTGTGGATAATTGAGAGGAATAAGAGGCAAATAGGATAGAATCTTCCCTAAGGAAAGGAAGGGGGAATGTGGCAAGAATTTGGGAGAGATAATTCCTACTTTCTCTCTCTTAATTGAATTTTCAATAAAATTCACATATAATCTCATTTATCCATAGAATGAAAGGATAATTTCGAATCCACTTCCATCCTTTGCTTGCAAAAAGAACAAGGAAGCTTTGAAGGACCAGGAGGACGACCCCAACCTGTTGGTAAGCTTTTTGACTTTCTTTCATCTTGATTTCATTGTGGAAATCATAAATCAATGCATAATTTATTTTTTCTTCACTCCATCTTCAACTCTAGCCAATCTTTTCACTCCAAAACTTGAGGACGAGCCTTGGGGGAGTTGTAGAAGCTTCTTCCACCATTTTTTACGTGATCTTGGAGCTTTGAAGTTTAATCGGAGGTGGGTTATATAACTTGAAACCCTCTACATTGTTATTCAACTATCAATCTTGCAATTTCGTTGATTCCTTCATATTCTTGATTAATTGTTGGTTGAAATGGGTGATTCCATGAAATCAGAAGTACTAATATCTACAGGGAAGAAGGTAGATGATGATGACATCATCTTGGACACATTTCCAAAGAAATTGTATTTCATTCGGTTTCAACAAGTTGCTCATTCGGTTTCAATAAAACCGTTTGAAAGCAAACGGTTTCATCAAACCGTTTGAAGCTAAATGGTTTCAAACCGTTTGGGAGAGTTAACCAGGGTTGACCGTTTGGAAATTTTGATGCTAATGATGATTTTTGATGACCCATAAAATTTGATTGATTAATTCTAAAGGGTTCATCAGTTGAAGGTTAATCAGTTAGCAAACCCTAATCGAAATAAGTGTTGAAATTCAATTTGGTTAACTTAGATTTTTGGGTTGACTATCCCAAACGGTCTCAAGACCATTTGGAAGTCACCCAAACGGTCTCAAGACCATTTGGGGATCACCCAAGACCGTTTGTAGGTCTAGGGTTAAGTATGGTTGAGTAATTGAAGGTCCAGAGATACCAAATTGAAATACAATTGAGTGCTGATTTGATGATCAATCCAATGATCTAAACCCTAATGGAATTTCACAAATTCCAAGGATAGGATGAGGCAAACGGGTCTCAAGACCATTTGGAGGTCATCCAAATGACCTCAAGACCGTTTGAGGTCAGGTCATATCAAAAATCTGATAATAACTCATTGGTTTCAATTGAATCAGTTCCACAATGTTGAACAATGATGGCTACTCGATTCAAAGTCATAAATGAAGGTTCCTTGAGTTGAAACCCTAGATAATATGGGTTCAAAAACCCTAATTGATGGTCTAATTTAAGGTTGATTCAATAGTTCAAGTGATAAAGAAATCAAGGACTCAATTGATAATTGGTTCATCCATTGAAATCATGAAGCGTGTAAGTGTTGACAGGACTTTTTGGTCCATTTGGTTTTGAGATGGTTTGGACCAAATGGTCTTAAGACCGTTTGAACCCAAACAGTCTCAAACCGTTTGGAGACCCAAAGTGTAAACGGTTTCAACACCCATTTTGTCTAATCGGTTTCAAGGATAAATTGCCCAAATGGTTTTCCACAAATTGAATTATGAGAACTAAGACTGTTTGCGGCCTATGTAATCAAATCTTTCTGAGGTGAAACATGGTTGATCCATTAGGAAACCTCATGCAATTTAAGGTCCAATAGGGCCAATTAAATTGAATGTCTAATGCAATTGAATTTTCAATTGGTTAATCCAATTGATCATCTAATGGAATTGAAGGTTCAATTGGTCAATTCATTTGGAACCCTCATATAACTAAAGGTTCAATTGATTATACCATTTGGAGACATGATGTACTTAGATGATTGATACCCTTAGTGGGATTAATCATTGATTCATAATGATGTAATAATTCAATACATCATGTTAACCCTAAATGCATGTATTTGAATAAAGAGTTGGTTCAATCTAATCAAGAATTGAGTAGTGGACATCCTCAGTAGGATGAGAGAGAAAGATTCATAAATGAATTATATCATGTAGCAATTAAGCCTAAAACATTCCAAATGATGTGACATACAATTAGAGTATGATCCTTGAATAAGAGATCATAAAACCCTAATTGAGTTTATTAATGAACTCAAACTCTAATTTAGGGCAATTCTGAGTGAAACCCTAAACTAGTAGGATGATGTGATATGAAATTGGGATAATGACATGAGTAACCCTAATTCAAGGTATTTTGATGATAAACCATAATTAGGATGAATAGTAAACCCTAATTGTGGGTTATTGAATATAAACCCTAATCTAGGGTGATGTGATGTGAACAGTAAACCCTAATTTTAAAATAGGGTAAAGGCATGTGAAACCCTAATTTTGGGTTATATTATATAGCATGAAACTCTAACCTTGGACAATGAAATAATTAATCATTGGTATTAAAATGAGGGAATGAGTATTCCGAATTGACATAAATGGGAAACCCTAACCCTGGTAAGGGAATAGTGGTGTTACCCTTGAATAGTGATGTTATATATTATTTTGCATGGTACTGATATGAAATTGATGTATCTATTAACATATGTACTAACCATGCAGGTATCATGAGATGATGAACATAGCCAGGTATGAGCTATGATATTTTATGTAATGAAAGTGTTTATTGGGCCTTATGTGCCATACTATGCCTTATTGCCTAGTAAGAGGTGATAAGAGAAGTAATGGGCCTTAAGTGCCATGAGAAACGCTTATGTAACAAGTATCATATTTACCTTGGTCAGATGACCTGAAGGTGTTAGTTACCTAAAAAAGTGGTAATAATGCTCAGTGATGAGCTAAGGGTTTGAATACCCAGAACCATATGATTATGGCATTGAGTTTGTGAAGGGATGAGTATTTCTAGTATGAAAATGAGGGACTGAGATCCCAATGTCTTATAAAGACTAAGAAGTGATTAATGAAAATAGTACATGTTTTCTTTGTAGCAATTGTCTTATTAATTTATGTTTGGAAACTTGGCTGATGCTAAAAGAATATGATAATATGCTTAATTAATCAAGTAATACCATAGAATGTAGTTGCCCTGACCACAAATCCATCAGCATCAGAATTATCTGAATGGTGAAATGAGTTTTACATGGAATGCATATTTTTGAATATGTGGGGGTAATTGGGCAAATATATCCTTATGCCCCATAGGAATGGCTACGGACCATGTCCTATGTACGAGATTGGTTTTTGACCATACCCCAATAAGAGAATGGCTACGGGCCATAACTCCTCAATATAATACTAGGCATTGGCTACGGGCCATAACCCTGAAGAGAGTATATGCTATGGGCTATAACTCTATAGCAAAGATGCCAATATACCGTAGCAAGCTAACTGTAGTTTGACACATGATGTCTTTGCTAAAGTAGTCTCTTACTGACCGAGACAGATGAGGTCGTGGAATTCAACTCTCCCATTGACCATATGTGGTACCGATGCTTTACGTAATCGTGGTAGGTTGGAGTATGAGCGGTATATCTCATCTCTTCAAGGCTTAAGAATGTTTGTAAAATGTAATCACCCGTGTAGCGTATTTGCATAAGATTGAAATACGAGAATCAGTGTTTGATGTTATTCTGCTTAGCATGTTCTAGTTACATAAATGTTATATATGTTTTTCAAGTCCTTATTGAATAAGAGACATGCTGCTTTAACAAGTTTTAGCTTAAATGCTTGAATGGAAATGTTGCTCTAATCTACATCGATATTGATCTATCTATTGTTGAATATATGATTCCATTGTTCAGTTTATTTTTATTAAACTATTATAACAATGTTTTCGGTAGAGAGTTATATCTCTCACTGGGGCAATTTTATAATTGTCTCACCCCCCGTGGAATCTAATATTTTTAGGTGGACGCGGACGAGGTAGAGGCAGAAACCTCATAAAAAGGGAAGAACAACAACAACAACAGCATCAAGGACAACAGTGAATCCTTAGGTGGAAACAATAACTATCAAGTCGTGTATATGTGTAAATAGAGTCCTATGTGTCGTCTCTGTACTCTCAGGTGCTAGGAATCAGTGATAGTGTTTTTATAATCGATCTGAGATTTTGGCATGATGCTTCGAGGATTTTGTTACTTGAGCTTTTGATAAAGCAAATGATGTATATATATTCCTCGAGAAGAAATGGTACAGAGAATGTACTATGTGAACCAGGATGTGAATGTAATATAATAGTTCTTGTTGGAAGAGTTTTCCTAAGAATGGATCTCTTTGTAAATGGTTTTAATTTTTAGTGATTTTCGGTAAATGGTTTCCGCATTAGTTATTCTTGTTTTTGTGAATGGCTCGCCACAGGCTGGCTTGACTCGGGTCACTAGAAAACCGTATGGGTGACCTAAACAGCCACCTCGCATGGGTGAGATGGTCCAGTTTGGTCGAGAGAAGGTTCTAGACATTTCCCTATTTGTTTTTCTTGTATATTAATTGTTGTTCTAGGAAATCAATGCCCTACATTTGTAACATCCCTGACCTGGGTTAAGCCTTAACCCTAGATGTTTTGCTTAATAAGGTTGATTATATGCTTGCTCTTATCTCTTGAAAAGTAATTAAGGCTCAAGAGGGACTTATATCTTAATTTGAATCCTCTTTGAATAATCCAAAAGTAGAGAGGACCATCTGGGAGAGGATAAACGCATCCTCTTCAGCTGCACAGATAGGGTTGATCAAAAAGCAACATGTGAATGTAGCTCAGTACAAGATTGATTTGGGTTTGATCATGTAACACCCCTGACCTGGGTTATAAGCTAACCCTAGGTGTTTAGCCTAAATATGAAATTAAAAGTTTGTAATTATCCTTTGGCATGTAATTAAAGCTTTTATGGAACATAAGTTTCCCTTTCTGTCCCTTATAAACCAATGTTGGAAGTATTGTTTGCAATACAGGGACCTATGTGCAATTTGCCCAATCAGAGGGGTTAAACTGCAAATTTCACATGTTTATATGTTCCTCTAATGTTGAGACAACATAAGAATGAATATGATGAGGTTTGAGGGATTTCCCAAGCTTGAGCACCAAGGTGCAGCTGTGGAAGCAACCCCTGTACTTGAAAACCCTAAATTGGTGTAAAATGCAATTTACCCAATTTAAGGGGTGCAACTTGTAAAATACATCATCTAAAACATCTTTTATGATTCTTGGCATCATTTAGAAGAGAAATGATGAAAAGGTCACTTCATGTGAATAATCATATAATAAAGAACACCTTTGTGATTGAATAATCAAGGTGTATGTATAATAGCCCTTTTATGTGTATACTTTAGTGATGGGTTGATCCTCTTTGCCTTCAATTCTTGACCTTAGAAAGAGTTTGTCCTTAGAAATAAAATGTGGGTACGTGCAAGGAAGAAAGGAAGGACTTAGATGAGAAATGAAGAAAGCATATGTCCTTATGTTGAAATTTCACCTAAGTATATATACTACTTTTCCACTTAGCAAGGGAACGACCCTCTCCCTTTCATTTCTTTTCCCCTTGCTCAAACCGACTAAGGAGAGCTCTGGAGCTCAGGAGGACGACAAGGGAGTGCAAGGTAGGTTTGGATCCTTCCTTTTTGCTTAAATTCTTGGATGAAACTCGAATTCAAGGTCAAATTCATGGCTAGCTCACTTAGCTCTATCTTTCTAGCCATCTCTTCTCAACTTTCCTTGGAGGATTCACCTTGGCCGACCTGTGGAGCTTCTAGGACGCCATTAAAGGCTTGGAGCTCGAAAGCTTGGAGCTCAAGGAGCAAGCTTTAGGCGGGTTTTATAACTCTAAACTTTATGCTTTGATTATACATCTTTTCTATGCATATAGTTGCTAGTTCTTCTTCTTCCCTATCTTTCCTTGCATCCTTGCAAGCAAAATCGTGAAGAACTGCTACTGTTCTCAAGGTAGAAGATAAGGGCGTTGATTTCTATTCTTATCCACGGATTTCCACTTTATCAAACGACCTCCACCAATTGCTCAAACGGTTTCAAACCGTTTGGTGGGCAAACGGTTTCAGGGTTGTTTGAGGGCAAACGGTCTTCAAGACCGTTTGGTCCCATTGACCAAGCGAAGACCGTATGAGAATCTTGTTCATAATTATGTAGGTTAATCACCCACAAAGTTTGAGAGGTTAACTCCAAAGGAATCGTGAGATATAAGCAAATAAATTAGAAAAACCAATTGAATTAAGTTCTGAGTTTCAATCTGTTTAATTTGCCTTTTTTGGGAAAACGGTCTCAAAACCGTTTAAGATGGTTGACCAAACGTTGACCGTTTGGGATTACTGTTCATAATGATGTTAATTAACAACTCACCAAATTTGAGGGATTAATTCCAAACGAGTCATGAGTTGAAGGATGATTATTAGGGCAAACCCTAATTGAAATTAGTGCTGAATCTCCAATGAGTTAAGTTCAGAATTTGGGTTGATTAGCCCAAACGGTTTCAAGACCGTTTGGGAATCACCCAAACGGTCTCAAGACCGTTTGGGGGTCACCCCAAGACCGTTTGGAGGTCTGGGGTCAAGTATAGTTGATCAATTGAAGGTCCAAAGGTACCAAATCATATTGCAATTAAGTATTGATGTGATGATCAACTCAATAGATCAAACCTTGATGAATTTTCACTAGAGTCCAAAGGATGGATGGGCAAACGGTCTCAAGACCGTTTGGAACTCATCCAAACGGTCTCAAGACCGTTTGGTGTCAACCCAAGACCATTTGGAGGTCTAGGGTTAAGGTAATTTGATCAATTGAGGGCCCAATTACAGTGGGTTATTGAAATAATCAAATTGCTGTTTTCTAAGTATAGATCTTGTTGAGTTTTGGGTTGAAGGACCCAAACGGTCTCAAGACCATTTGGGGGTTCCTCCAAACGGTCTCAAGACCATTTGGGCACAACCCAAGACCGTTTGGAGGTCTAGGGTTGAGATAATCTAATGGTTTGAATGTCCAATTGCAATAAGTTGATGAATTGATAAAAATGCTGATTTTAGACCTAATTGGAGTTCAATCCTAGTCCAACCGACTTGGGTTTTGGTCAAACTTTGGGCAAACGGTCTCAAGACCGTTTGGATGATGTCCAAACGATCTCAAGACCGTTTGGGCCAAGTTTGGGCCCAATTGGAGGTCAATTGATAGGTTCAACCTTGAATTGATTCACATTGTTGAATATTGATGACCATTCGATTTGAAACCCTAATTGAATTAGAATCAACCCTAATTGGCTTTCAATTGAGGGTCAATTTGATGTACAAATGATTAAGGCTAATCTTAGTTAACTCAATTTATAAGTGGTTATCATGGATTTGGTTAATTGAGGGATTCAACATACATATCCATGACCAATGGTAACTTTTGAACCACTTTGGAGGTCCAAACGGTTTGAGCCCATTTGGACCAAACGGTCTCAAGACCGTTTGAAGCCAAACGGTCTCAAGACCGTTTGGGCTCAAACGATCTCAAGGTCGTTTGGACCAATCGATCTCAAGGCACTTTGATCAAACGGTTTCAAACCGCATGAGCTTCAAACGGTTTGAAAGTCAAAAATGGTCAACACACCCAAACGGTCTCAAGACCGTTTGGTGGTTGAAGGTTGAAACCGTTTGAAGGTTTTCAAGGTGGTTTGTACTTAATCAATTGATGGTGTAATTGGTTCAATGGTGATCCAATCTAAACCCTAATGGTAACCTAAGTCATTAAGGGACTAAGTGATTAATGAGTTGACCCATGATGGTGATCATGAGGTAAATTATCAGAATACCCTTGAGGGGTTTGATTGAGTAATACCTTGTTCTAATCAAACCCTAATCACTTGATAGTGATGTTTTAGCTTATGCTAGTCAATGAGGACTTAACCCAACCTGATCAAGAGTGGTGTAATTACCATCTACTAGTAAGAGGAGAGAGAAAGTATCATAGGAGAGAGAAAGTACCCTTTTGTGGTGAAAACTCAAGTAAGATATCTTCAATACACATAAATGTGCATGATTAGGGTATGATCCACCTATGTGAGATCATGGAAACCCTAATTATGATTTTTAGTGAATCTTAATCTTATCTAAGAGCTTTAATGATGATGTTTCTCATACATGATGATGTTATGAGTTCAATTCACCATGAGGTGAATAGTAAACCCTAATTTTAGGGTAATGACATGTGATGTGATTAGTAAACCCTAATTTATGGAGATGTTTATAAGGTAATACTTTTAAATAAAGTATAGTCAAATCAATGAGTATGATGTGTTCACACCATGATGAGATTGAGAAGTGAATTCATACCTTGAATTGATAATCATTATGATGTTCAATAAATGTTGTATTTAAGGCAAATACTCACCATACCCTGGTATGCTTCCAAGGATGGCAGAGTTGCATACTAAGAATTAGACTAATAATCCAAAAAGGAAATATTAACAATGAAGGATGGGGTATGTTAACCTTAGTCCTGTGTTATCCTTTTAGGTATGAAACCTTGAGAACAAGTTACCAAATATGATGTCTTATAAGATAAGGAGATTTCAATAACCTTAATTTGTATAGGGTGAAACCCTATTTCCAGTTATGCTTTTAAGAATAATTCCTCATGATTGAAGTATGAAATGAGGAATCAATATTCCTAATCATAAGTAAAGGAAATGAATAACCCTAATTGATGAATATTGGGGAACTTGACTCTTCTAAGAGTTTGAAAGTGTAACTTCTAGAATGAATTGTTTACTGTTATCAGTTGAATTAACCATGCAGGATGTCATGAGATGATGATCATATCCAGGTATGGATTATGAAACTATATTCATTGAAAGCATGCTTTAGCTTTATGAATAGTGATATATCCTGATGCCTTGTCAATGGCAACCTATGAATTAAATGGGCTGTGAGAGCCATAAATACCATCAAGGTCATGCTTTAGAGATGATTTGTGATAAATGTATTGAGAAATGATGATTGATAAGAGTTAGGCTTGTTACATTTAGTATTCTCATTTTATAGCTGTTATGCCAATGTTATTGTTTGAAGAACAATGTATGATGTTGAAAGAATACTGAATGTACCTAACTAATCAAGTGAAATGTAGAGCCCTGATCATAGATCCATCATTGTCAGAGACCAAATGATGGTGAAACAGGTTTTCCCAAGGGAACTCCTGGATCACATACTCTTGAGTATGTGGGGGAAATGGATGCGTAAATCCTTACATCCTAGTATAAGAATTGATACCGTCAATCCTTCACTACAAAACCAAATGGTGAGATGTATCACAAATCTCCCAAAGAAAACACAAACACCGCATCGGTGAGAGATAAACAAGAAATCTTACGATGACGAAGAGAGTACAGAACGCCACTGTAACTCTAAAATAGCGAAGGACCAGTTTACCCTGGTAAGCTATAACAAAAGACGTCATGCCAGATGTCTAACAAACAATCCTCTAACTGACTGAGGAAGATGAGGTCTTAAGAATCCGGCTCTTTTAATGACCTATGTATGATACTGATGTGACTTCTTAGCGATCAGTTGGAGTATGAGTGGTATGCCTCATCTCCACAGAGCATAATAATGTTTGTAAAACATAATCAACCACGTAGTATATCTACTTAGGTTGAACTACGAGGAACAATGTTTGGTGTTACATTGTTTACATTAGTGATCTGTTCAGATATTTTGTATACATGTCCTTTATATGCTTTAAAGACATGACTGCTTAAGTAGAAGTTGCTTCACTTGTTATTAAACCTGTTGTTGTATGATTTATGATATCTCGTCTATGATATTCCTTAATGTTATAATAAAGCTTCTAGTTGAGAGTTATAACTCTCGCTGGGACAATTTGTATATTGTCTAACTCCGTAGATTTTAACTCTTTTTAGGTGGTCGCCAAAGACGAAGGAGACCGTTTAAGAATGAGCAACAACGACAACAACAGTACCAGGGGAAGCAGTGAATCTCAGGTGGAGATACTGACTGCTGAGTTATGTAGTTAGATAGTCCTATGCGTCTCTGTACTCTCAGGTTCTAGGAATCAGTGGTTTGAGTTTTTGGTGTTGGCTCCTAAGGATTTTGAATCATGTTGTACATAACTACTCAAGAAGTGGTTTAACAGAGATGTAAACTGTTTACTTGGTTTCTTATAAAAAGGAATTTTATAATTTCCAGATCTTGTCTCAAAAATTTTAATTTCCAGTAATTTTTCATATCCCGCAACTAATCGAATGTTTCTGCTAAGTTTATATCATGGTTTTGGAGATCGGAGCCCACAATTAAGTGGTATCAGAGCTCTAGGTTCGCCGAGTCTACAGAGACATAGGACTTAGGATGTCGAGTCTGTCTTTAGTGTTTCTTCCTCATCTAATAGAATCTTCTGCTCCTCAGGAGAAGAAGACATATAAGGATGAGGAGTTTGTTGCAGAAAGCAACAATGCTACACCTAGAAGAAGTGCAGAGGAGCAAGCAGTAGAGGAACACTTACCTGAGGTTCCCCTAGTTAATCCAACCATGATAAGGAATCCTTCCTTAGGAATCACTGTTGGAGAATTTAGGGCAACCATGATGTACCTAGTGGATCAAACACTAGCAGTACAACCCAGATTACCAGATCCTAATAGTGATGTTTTGGATATCCATAAGATATATAACCCTCAGCAGCAGGTTGGAGCAGAAGTAAATGATGAAGCTTTGAACTCAAAGCAAGCCTATGCTCAGCCTCAAACTGATGAATCAGTCCACAGTAATGTAGGGATTATAATACAGCCAGAAACCAGGACCTGTTATGACTGTGGGAAGCCTGGACATATCAGATCTAATTGTCTAGAAAGGATATATAGAGGAAGGGTTGGGAAAAGGCCTATCCAAACCCAGAAGCAAAGGCCTGGAATTCCCAAAAGGAAGAAGTTTCTGATGTCCCCAACACAACCAGAACCTAGTACATCAAGGCAACGGTTATCCAGAAAGGATAAACGACAATTGGAGAAAAGCTGCTACAAATGTGGTAAGGTGGGGCATGTGATGAAATACTGTCGAATTAAGCCTGTCAATGTGACACAGCCTCCGAGACAAGGGCAACAGGGATCACAGAGAAGGCAATTTCAAGGAGCAGCTCGAGGACGTGGACAAGCGTCCCAAGTTGGATCATCTGCACCAAATCAACCACAGACAATAGTGAGGTTCTTTGCTATGAACCCACCTGATGCAGTGGTCGATCCACGGGTTGTGACAGGTCAGATGAACTTTTATATTCTGATATGTCTAATTCCTATGTAGTATCTGTTCTGATTGACCCGGGTGCTACGCACTCTTTTATCACTCGAAGAGTGATCCGTAACTGCAATATGACATTCAGTCATAGGGCAGGAAGTTGTTGTTGGAGACTCCGTTGAGTGAGTCTGATGTTATGCAGAATGTATGATCTCCCTGCATCCTTTTCTTTTCTAATCATCGCATTCGAGTGGATCCAATACCTTGATATGCAAGGATTTGATAAAATCCTCGAGCCATGATTGATTAGATAAGATAAATGGTATTTCTTATAAATCTCTTTATGATCTTTTGGACAAGTTAAAATAGTAGTTAATTGAACTATTCTTTGATTGGTCTCATAAAAGTTTTCAATGATGCATCAGATATAGTCGTTTTATATTACATGTTTACTTCTATAAGAAGAAAAGGTATTAAAGAATTGATCTGGATGCAGGATTCAGTAAAGTTAATGATTATGTTTGTAAAGATGGAAAAAGAGAAGGAACATAGTAATATACAAGTACATATTTACTTACCTCAGTAATCATATACCCTGGCCAGGTATACAATTACTGATGATGAAGTAAATATGGAAACTTTGAAGTTGTTGTCTTTTGATTACTCTGATCAAGTAGTCAATCTGAAACAACTTAAAGAGCATCATAAGATAAGAAAAATAAGAATAAAGAAGGTCAACCATGATTAGTAATGATTGAAAGAATATATGTAATGAGCAATGTCCCATGATAAAAGGGAAGAAAGAGATATAAAGTTTTGATAACACAAGTAACTAATACCAAATTAAGAATTTTAAGAACATCCCTTGTTAGGGGTTTATGTTCTTAAAATAAACATATCTTCTCCAGAATGTCTGATAAGTAAATCTTTGTTTGACAAGAAAACTTTTCTTTATGATAAGAATGTATAACTGATAAGATAGTTAATGCATATAATAAAGGAAGTTAGTATGCTGATTATCAGATGTGATGATAGACTCAGGGTGAAAAGGCCCTTATATGGTCTTGAATAAATATCAGGACTTGAATTTGATCCTAAAAGAATGTTGATCAAAATTCTATAAAATCTCCCTAAAAATGGTATGATACCCAAGGATGTAACGAATGTGTGTGCTGAAACAATATCTGCTTTCCCCCTTTTCTTCCTGAGATTTCGGGGATGAAATCCTTGTTAGGGGTTTATGATTTGTAACACCCCTGACCTGGATTATAAGCTAACCCTAGGTGTTTAGCCTAAATATGAAATTAAAAGTTTGTAATTATCCTTTGGCATGTAATTAAAGCTTTTATGGAACATAAGTTTCCCTTTCTGTCCCTTATAAACCAATGTTGAAGTATTGTTTGCAATACAGGGACCTATGTGCAATTTGCCCAATCAGAGGGGTTAAACTGCAAATTTCACATGTTTATATGTTCCTCTAATGTTGAGACAACATAAGAATGAATATGATGAGGTTTGAGGGATTTCCCAAGCTTGAGCACCAAGGTGCAGCTGTGGAAGCAACCCCTGTACTTGAAAACCCTAAATTGGTGTAAAATGCAATTTACCCAATTTAAGGGGTGCAACTTGTAAAATACATCATCTAAAACATCTTTTATGATTCTTGGCATCGTTTAGAAGAGAAATGATGAAAAGGTCACTTCATGTGAATAATCATATAATAAAGAACACCTTTGTGATTGAATAATCAAGGTGTATGTATAATAGCCCTTTTATGTGTATACTTTAGTGATGGGTTGATCCTCTTTGCCTTCAATTCTTGACCTTAGAAAGAGTTTGTCCTTAGAAATAAAATGTGGGGACGTGCAAGGAAGAAAGGAAGGACTTAGATGAGAAATGAAGAAAGCATATGTCCTTATGTTGAAATTTCACCTAAGTATATATACTACTTTTCCACTTAGCAAGGGAACGACCCTCTCCCTTTCATTTCTTTTCCCCTTGCTCAAACCGACTAAGGAGATATCTGGAGCTCAGGAGGACGACAAGGGAGTGCAAGGTAGGTTTGGATCCTTCCTTTTTTCTTAAATTCTTGGATGAAACTCGAATTCAAGGTCAAATTCGTGGCTAGCTCACTTAGCTCTATCTTTCTAGCCATCTCTTCTCAACTTTCCTTGGAGGATTCACCTTAGCCGACCTGTGGAGCTTCTAGGACTCCATTAAATGCTTGGATCTCGAAAGCTTGGAGCTCAAGGAGCAAGCTTTAGGCGGGTTTTATAACTCTAAACTTTATGCTTTGATTATACATCTTTTCTATGCATATAGTTGCTAGTTCTTCTTCTTCCCTATCTTTCCTTGCATCCTTGCAAGCAAAATCATGAAGAACTGCTACTGTTCTCAAGGTAGAAGATAAGGGCGTTAATTTCTATGCTTATACACAGATTTCCACTTTATCAAACGACCTCCACCAATTGCTCAAACGGTTTCAAACCGTTTGGTGGGCAAACGGTTTCAGGGTCGTTTGAGGGCAAATGGTCTTCAAGTGACCAAGAGAAGACCGTATGAGAATCTTGTTCATAATTATGTAGGTTAATCACCCACAAAATTTGAGAGGTTAACTCCAAAGGAATCGTGAGATATAAGCAAATCAATTAGCAAAACCAATTGAATTAAGTTCTGATTTTCAATCTGTTTAATTTGCCTTTTTTGGGAAAACGGTCTCAAAACCATTTAAGATGGTTGACCAAACATTGACCGTTTGGTATTACTGTTCATAATGATGTTAATTAACAACTCACCAAATTTGAGGGATTAATTCCAAACGAGTCATGAGTTGAAGGATGATTATTAGGGCAAACCCTAATTGAAATTAGTGCTGAATCTCCAATGAGTTAAGTTGAGAATTTGGGTTGATTAGCCCAAACGGTTTCAAGACCGTTTGGGAATCACCCAAACGGTCTCAAGACCGTTTGGGGGTCACCCCAAGACCGTTTGGAGGTCTGAGGTCAAGTATAGTTGATCAATTGAAGGTCCAAAGGTACCAAATCATATTGCAATTACGTATTGATGTGATGATCAACTCAATAGATCAAACCTTGATGAATTTTCACTAGAGTCCAAAGGATGGATGGGCAAACGGTCTCAAGACCGTTTGGAACTCATCCAAACGGTCTCAAGACCGTTTGGTGTCAACCCAAGACCGTTTGGAGGTCTAGGGTTAAGGTAATTTGATCAATTGAGGGCCCAATTACAATGGGTTATTGAAATAATCAAATTGTTGTTTTCTAAGTATAGATCTTGTTGAGTTTTTGGTTGAAGGACCCAAACGGTCTCAAGACCATTTGGGGGTTCCTCCAAACGGTCTCAAGACCGTTTGGGCACAACCCAAGACCGTTTGGAGGTCTAGGGTTGAGATAATCTAATGGTTTGAATGTCCAATTGCAATAAGTTGATGAATTGATAAAAATGCTGATTTCAGACCTAATTGGAGTTCAATCCTAGTCCAACCGACTTGGTTTTTGGTCAAACTTTGGGAAAACGGTCTCAAGACCGTTTGGATGATGTCCAAATGATCTCAAGACCGTTTGGGCCAAGTTTGGGCCCAATTGGAGGTCAATTGATAGGTTCAACCTTGAATTGATTCACATTGTTGAATATTGATGACCATCCGATTTGAAACCCTAATTGAATTAGAATCAACCCTAATTGGCTTTCAATTGAGGGTCAATTTGATGTACAAATGATTAAGGCTAATCTTAGTTAACTCAATTTATAAGTGGTTATCATGGATTTGGTTAATTGAGGGATTCAACATACATATCCATGACCAATTGTAACTTTTGAACCACTTTGGAGGTCCAAACGGTTTGAGCCCATTTGGACCAAACGGTCTCAAGACCGTTTGGATCCAAACGGTCTTAAGACCGTTTGAGGCCAAACGTTCTCGAGACCATTTGGGCTCAAACGATCTCAAGGTCGTTTGGACCAATCGATCTCAAGGCACTTTGATCAAACGGTTTCAAACCGCATGAGCTTCAAACGGTTTGAAAGTCAAAACGGTCAACACACCCAAACGGTCTCAAGACCGTTTGGTGGTTGAAGGTTGAAACCGTTTGAAGGTTTTCAAGGTGGTTTGTACTTAATCAATTGATGGTGTAATTGGTTCAATGGTGATCCAATCTAAACCCTAATGGTAACCTAAGTCATTAAGGGACTAAGTGATTAATGAGTTGACCCATGATGGTGATCATGAGGTAAATTATCAGAATACCCTTGAGGGGTTTGATTGAGTAATACCTTGTTCTAATCAAACCCTAATCACTTGATAGTGATGTTTTAGCTTATGCTAGTCAATGAGGACTTAACCCAACCTGATCTAGAGTGGTGTAATCACCATCTACTAGTAAGAGGAGAGAGAAAGTATCATAGGAGAGAGAAAGTACCCTTTTGTGGTAAAAACTCAAGTAAGATATCTTCAATACACATAAATGTGCATGATTAGGGTATGATCCACCTAAGTGAGATCATGGAAACCCTAATTATGATGTTTAGTGAATCTTAATCTTATCTAAGAGCTTTAATGATGATGTTTCTCATACATGATGATGTTATGAGTTCAATTCACCATGAGGTGAATAGTAAACCCTAATTTTAGGGTAATGACATGTGATGTGATTAGTAAACCCTAATTTATGGAGATGTTTATAAGGTAATACTTTTAAATAAAGTATAGTCAAATCAATGAGTATGATGTGTTCACACCATGATGAGATTGAGAAGTGAATTCATACCTTGAATTGATAATCATTATGATGTTCAATAAATGTTGTATTTAAGGCAAATACTCACCATACCCTGGTATGCTTCCAAGGATGGCAGAGTTGCATACTAAGAATTGGACTAATAATCCAAAAAGGAAATATTAACAATGAAGGATGGGGTATGTTAACCTTAGTCCTGCGTTATGCTTTTAGGTATGAAACCTTGAGAACAAGTTACCAAATATGATGTCTTATAAGATAAGGAGATTTCAATAACCTTAATTTGTATAGGGTGAAACCCTATTTCCAGTTATGCTTTTAAGCATAATTCCTCATGATTGAAGTATGAAATGAGGAATCAATATTCCTAATCATAAGTAAAGGAAATGAATAACCCTAATTGATGAATATTGGGGAACTTGACTCTTCTAAGAGTTTGAAAGTGTAACTTCTAGAATGAATTGTTTACTGTTATCAGTTGAATTAACCATGCAGGATGTCATGAGATGATGATCATATCCAGGTATGGATTATGAAACTATATTCATTGAAAGCATGCTTTAGCTTTATGAATAGTGATATATCCTGATGCCTTGTCAATGGCAACCTATGAATTAAATGGGCTGTGAGAGCCATAAATACCATCAAGGTCATGCTTTAGAGATGATTTGTGATAAATGTATTAAGAAATGATGATTGATAAGAGTTAGGCTTGTTACATTTAGTATTATCATTTTATAGCTGTTATGCCAATGTTATTGTTTGAAGAACAATGTATGATGTTGAAAGAATACTGAATGTACCTAACTAATCAAGTGAAATGTAGAGCCCTGATCATAGATCCATCATTGTCAGAGACCAAATGATGGTGAAACAGGTTTTCCCAAGGGAACTCCTGGATCACATACTCTTGAGTATGTGGGGGAAATGGATGCGTAAATCCTTACATCCTAGTGTAGGAATTGATACCGTCAATCCTTCACTAAAAAACCAAATGGTGAGATGTATCACAAATCTCCCAAAGAAAACACAAACACCGCATCGGTGAGAGATAAACAAGAAATCTTCCGATGACGAAGAGAGTACAGAATGCCACTGTAACTCTAAAATAGCGAAGGACCAGTTTACCCTGGTAACCTATAACAAAAGACGTCCTACCAGATGTCTAACAAACAATCCTCTAACTGACTGAGGAAGATGAGGTCTTAAGAATTCGGCTCTTTTAATGACCTATGTATGATACTTATGTGACTTCTTAGCGATCAGTTGGAGTATGAGTGGTATGCCTCATCTCCACAGGGTATAATAATGTTTGTAAAACATAATCAACCACGTAGTATATCTGCTTAGGTTGAACTATGAGGAACAATGTTTGGTGTTACATTGTTTACATTAGTGATCTGTTCAGATATTTTGTATGCATGCCATTTATATGCTTTAAAGACATGACTGCTTAAGTAGAAGTTGCTTCACTTGTTATTAAACCTATTGTTGTATGATTTATGATATCTCGTCTATGATATTCCTTAATGTTATAATAAAGCTTCTAGTTGAGAGTTATAACTCTCGCTGGGACAATTTGTATATTGTCTCACTCTGTAGATTTTAACTCTTTTTAGGTGGTCGCCAAAGACGAAGGAGACCTTTTAAGAATGAGCAACAACGACAACAACAGTACCAGGGGCAGCAGTGAATCTCAGGTGGAGTTACTGACTGCTGAGTTATGTAGTTAGATAGTCCTATGTGTCTCTGTACTCTCAGGTTCTAGGAATCAGTGGTTTGAGTTTTTGGTGTTGGCTCCTGAGGATTTTGAATCATGTTGTACATAACTACTCAAGAAGTGGTTTAACAGAGATGTAAACTGTTTACTTGGTTTCTTATAAAAAGGAATTTTATAATTTCCAGATCTTGTCTCAAAAATTTTAATTTCCAGTAATTTTTCATATCCTGCAACTAATCGAATGTTTCTGCTAAGTTTATATCGTGGTTTTGGAGATCGGAGCCCACAGATCACACTCATCAAGTCACAAGCGTTCTATGGGAACGCTCATGAAGATCTAGTGGCACATATTAGCAATTTTGTGGAAATCAGTGACATGGTCAAAGTCGACAGGTTTCCTCAAACCGCCATCTATCTAAAGCTATTTCCATCATCGCTGGCTGACAAGGCAAAGGAATGGTTGTACAATCTGCCAAAAGAGTCAATCGAGACATGGGATGAAATGGTTGAGGCATTCTTTGAAAGATATTTTCCTCCAAAGAAAACAAATGATTTGATTAATAATATCCACAACTTCAAGCAACATGCATCTGAATCTTATTTTGAGGTGTGGGAGTGCTTTCAGATCATGCTCGGGAAGGTTCTGCACCATGGGATAGATTTATAAAATCAAGTGAAGATGTTCTATTTTGGGCTGCGAAAAAGCAAACAGACTACTTTGGACAGTGTAGGCTCGGGGTTCTTTCTCAATAACCCACCCTCAACATGTCAGGATATTTTGAAGAACATGACGAAGAATCAGGCATGGGGTAATGAGAGAGACAATCCAGAGCAGATTAAGAGCATAGGGGAATCCAAAGTCATCACATCCTTGAATGAAAAGCTAGACTTGATAGAAAAGAAGCTTTTGGAGAAGGATAATAATTCATCAGATGAAGAAGTCCAAGTGAAGTATGTGCGATAGCAAGGCTATAGGAATAATGACTACACATGCAGGAAGGATCCCAAATTCTCATGGAAGGATCTAGACAACTTCCTACAGGACCCCGATCAACAACATCAGCAAAGTAATAACCAGCATCAGTGACATGCGGTAGAGGAGACCACAAATGAAATTCTCAACCACATAGTGAAGCAAAATGAGCAACTTATAAACAATTTCTAGTGTGATATCCAGAACCAAGGGGCCCAGATGAGGATCTTTGAGACAACTTTATCTCAACTAGCGGCAGATGTGGCGGCTTTGAAAAAACCTTCTCAGCAAGGGTTTCCAGGAAATACTGACACTCCAATGGGGAACCAGCAGGTCAGAGCCATACTACTGAGAAGTGGGAAGAAGACATTGACCCCACAGCCTGAGAAGACTGAGGTGATCAAGCCCGTTGATAGTGGAGACTCACTAGTAGAGCAAGAGCAAGCAGAACCCGAGGCAGGAAATGCATGGGAGGAGCAAACTCAAGAAAGAGAGGTGGAAAAGAGGACATCATATGTGCCACCATATCAGAGGACACAGACAGTACTGGTTCCATATCCTAATAGCTTGAAGGCAACAAAGATGGATCAACAATTCAAGAAGTTTTTGGACAGCTTTAGGAAGCTTTCTGTAAATATACCATTGATTGAAGCAATTGAACAAATACCCTCATATGGGAAGTTTCTGAAAGATATCATCAATAAGAAGAGGAAGATCCCAGATTCTGAGGTGGTTATACTAAGAGAACAAGTCAGTGCCTTCATCTTAGGTATGCTTCCACCAAAGAGGCAAGACCCCAGTTGTTTCCACATCACATGTTACATCAGGAAGACAAAGTTTGGTGAGGCACTATATGATTCGGGGGAAAGCATCAACTTGATGCCCCTATCCACTTTCAAGAAGCTTGGCCTCAAAACATTAAGGAAGAGTAATATGATGATTGAGTTAGCAAACAACTTGGTAGTTTTACCATATGACATTTGTGAGAATGTGCTTGTCAAGGTGGACCAGTTTGTTTTTCCTGTAAATTTTGTAGTGATGGAAATGCAAGCTAAACATGACAACGAGCTTATTCTAGGAAGGCCCTTCCAAGCAACAGTTGACATGATCTTGGAGATGGGAAGAGGTCGCTTGACTATGGGAATTATAAATGACAGGTTCGAGATAAAAATGCCAGATAATTCCAAGTCATCCAATGCTCAGGAGCAGTGCAATATGATGTAGCACATGAATAACAATATTTCTTTTTTCTTGGGAAAACCATTTTTGGACATGGCACATGTTATGAAAAAGGTGGATAGGAGGACACTTGTTGTGGACATCATGGAGAACACCAAGGTACTCTCACTTTCCAAGGCGGTAGGATATCTGGATGACAGAGAAGAGGAAGCGAGTTTATCTATGTGGATGATGATGCAGAGGAGTCCATACGGCAGGTCCATCCGGAGCTTCCCCTAGAGGTGTGTCTAATGAACATGATGGATGATTGTGTTTGGGATCGGTCATTGGAGGAATGTACACGGCTTTTAAAGGTGTTGCCATGTTATTATACAAGGAATTTCAAGGATTTGGGACCACTACCACCACTATTGGTTTCTTCACTTTCAAACCCGCCCAAGTTAGAGTTCAAGCCGATGCTGCCTCATCTAAAGTATGCTTTTCTAGCCGTAGAGGAGAAGCTACCAGTCATCATATCAACATCATTGAGTATCTCAAAAGAAGAACAATTGTTCACTGTGTTAAAGAATCACCGAGGTGCTTTTGGGTGGCCCGTGGCCGACATCAAGGGGATTTCTCCCACCTTGTGTCAACACGGGATTCGGCTAGAAGAAGGAGCAAAGCCGGTCATTCAACCTCAACATCGCTTAAATCCAATTATGACGGAGGCGGTGAAGAAGGAGGTAATAAAGCTACTATCGGTAGGTATAATCTATGCTATTTCAGATTCTTTGTGGGTTAGTCCGACGCAGGTAGTGCCTAAAAAGGGGGGAATTATTTTCACTACTAATTCATCTAATGAGAAAATCACCACTAGATTAGTGACTGGCTGGTGATTTTGTATTGACTATCGTAGGTTGAACATTGCTACACTTAAGGACCATTTTCCATTACCGTTCATTGATCAGATTTTGGAACGACTCGCCGGTCGCTCCCATTTTTTTTTCTCAACAAATATTCAGGCTACAATCAGATTTCTATCGAGCCTAAGGACCAGGAGAAGTCTACGTTCACCTGCCCTTATGGCACCTTTGCATACCGCCACATCCCTTTCGAGTTATGAAATGCACCCATGACTTTTCAAAGGTGTATGTTGGTGATTTTTTCAGATATGGTAGAAAGATGTCCCGAGGTTTTTATGGATGATTTTTTAGTTTATGGGACATCTTTTGATGATTGCTTGAAAATTTTGGACAAGGTCTTATAGAGATGTGAAGACACTCATCTAGTGCTTAATTGGGGAAAATGTCACATGATGGTTAGTGAGGGCATAGTGTTAGGCCACAAGGTGTCTAGCAAAGGGATTGAAGGTAGATCCGATTAAAATAGAAGTGATCTCAAAACTCCCTCCACCAACATCGAGGAAGGTGGCTAGGAGCTTTCTAGGCCACATCGGGTTTTATCACCGATTTATTAAAGAATTTTCAAAAATCACTAAACCATTGTCTGAGCTTTTGGAAAATGATGTCGAATTCAATTTTGATGAGAGGTGTTTAAAGGCTTTTGAGATGTTGAAGGAAAAACTCATATCTGCATCGGTTTTACAGGCTCCAGATTGGAGCCAACCATTTGAGCTGATGTGTGATGCATCAGACTATGATGTGGGGGCGGTATTGGGACAATGCATAGACAAGGTTCTTACGGTCATATACTATGCATCTAAAACACTTAAAGACACACAACTTAATTACACCACAACTGAAAAAGAATCACTAGCTGTTGTCTTTGCTTTTGAAAATTTTAGGCAATATCTTGTGGGAGCAAAAGTGGTGGTGTGGACGGACCAAGCGTCTATTAAGTACTTACTACAGAAGAAGGATGCTAAACCAAGATTGATTCGATGGATCCTTTTATTGCAGGAGTTTGATATTGAGGTGAAGGATAAAGCAGGGGTAGAGAATGTGGTGGCCGATCACCTAGCTCGATTGGAGAGGGTATATGAGAAGGACATGAATATATCCATTCTCGAGACCTTCCCTGATGAGCAGTTGTTCACCCTTAAGCAAAAAGATCATTGGTTTGATAATATTGTGAATTATTTAGCTTGTAAGGAATTGCCTGTAGATTGGGGTTATCAAGAAAAGAAAAGATTTTTTCATTCTTTGCATTGTTACTTTTGGAATGATCCTATTTTGTTGAAACTATGTAGGGATGGAATTTTGAGGAGATGTGTACCTAAAGGTGAGTATGAGAGTGTGTTAAAGCATTGCCACACACTACCTATAGGTGGACACCATGCTAGTTCTAGGACAGCCGCAAAGGTGTTGGAGAGCAGATTGTATTGGCCGACCCTTTTTAAAGATGCATACGACTTTACGCGTAGGTGTGATGTGTATCAGTGGTAAAGTAACATATCAAAGCGGCATGAGATGCCTTTGAATGTGTTTTAAGAAGTAGAGGTTTTTGATTTGTGGGGTATTGATTTCATGGGACCCTTTGTGTCCTCTAACTCCAACCTTTACATCTTGTTGTCTGTAGATTATGTGTCAAAATGGGTGGAAGCAATTCCAACCCGAACCAATGATGCAAATGTCGTATGCAAATTTGTTAAGGATCACATTTTTTGTAGATTTGGAGTGCCAAGGATGATCATAAGCGATGGAGGAACTCATTTCATTAATCGGAAATTTGGGGCACTTTTAACCAAGTATGGAGTGACGCACCGTGTGGGTACACCATATCACCCACAAACACAAGGACAAGTAGAGGTTTCCAATCGTGAGATTAAAAAGATCCTTGAAAAGACGACATCATCTAGTAGAAAAAATTAGAGTGATTTGTTAGTTGATGTGCTATGGGCCTATAGGACAGCCTTCAAGACACCCATAGGAACCACACCCTTTAAGTTAGTCTATGGACGAGCGTGTCATCTTCCTGTGGCATTAGAACATAAGGCTCATTGGGCGTTGAAAAGGCTCAATTTTGATCTTGATGAAGCAGGAAAGACAAGGATGTTAGAGTTGAATGAGCTTGATGAAATTCGGATGAATACTTATGAGAACTCAAGATTGTACAAGGAAAGAACTAAGTAAATTCATGAGCGCCATATAGCTAGGAGAGTCTTTTTACTGGGAGAGAGGGTGTTGCTCTTTAACTCAAGATTGAAACTGCACCCTGAGAAATTGAGATCTAGGTGGAGTGGACTGTTCGTCATAGAAGAGGTGTTTCCACATGGAGCGGTTAGGATAAAAGAGGGAGAGAGATCCTTCTTGGTCAATGGTTAAAGATTGACACATTATTTTGGAGAAGATTTTGTGAGGAAGGAGCATGAGGTTAAACTTATTGCTCTTAATTAATCTCAACAATGGAGTTATCTAGCCTAGGATGTTTAACAAGGGTGCTTGTTGGGAGGCAACCCAACCATTAGGATGTTTGTTTCTTTCATTTCCATTAAGTTGCTTTATTAGTACTTAGTTTTTGAAAATTTTATGTAAAAATGATGACATGATTCGTTTGTTGAGTGTACAGTCTATGGCTGAGTCGGTGCCACTGACATCCATGTTGATGACACTGAGACAGGGTTAGAGAGATGGGCATTGCGGCTAATAAAAGTCGGTGCCACCGAAATCTCTGAAGAAAGTGCAGAACTCAGATGTGGTTAACTGATGAGCCATCGGTACCACCGACACCCAAGTCGGTGGCACTGACTCGGCATAAGGTCCCAGGCTTGGTGGGTGTGTCGATGCACTGATGGATAAAAAAAAGGTTCAATCGTCATGTCAGTACCACCAACCACATCGCCAGTGCCCTCGACCATAGGAACCATCGATCCGTGGACAACACTGATCAATGTCTCAGATTCTCCCACGTGTACTATCCAAAGATTTGATCCCGCCCAAAATTCGGTGCCACTGACTCGTCAGCAATCTGGAAAAGGAAGATCATGCACCGACAGTCGTCGATGCACTGAGCACCCAGATTTGGTCCCAAAACTCGGTGCCACCGACTCTGTCGTAGTAGGTCGGCACTGGCCCTACAAAAGGGAGGGTATAGTTTGTTTTCTTTCTCACAACTTTAAGAACAACGACTCCCATGAGCATGAGTGGCTACTCTGAGCATCCAGAGGCTTCATCGGGCTCTTCTTTTCTTATTCTTATTCTCCGCTCAATCCATCATCATGCCCAGACAAGGAGGACCCCCTGACACTCTTACTCCACAACCACACCTCAGTCACCCCTCAAAGGAGGTGAGGAAGGTATATGAAGAGCTTGCAAAGCGGCCATTTGCACCTATGAAATATAGAGATCTTCAACTACTGGAGGATATAGGCTTCTCCGACAACACGGCGTATGTTCTTGAGTGACAAGAGTTTGATCAAAGATCTGTGAATTCAATCTTTGGTGGGTGGCCAACATACAAAGAAATCGTCATTGAGTTCATGGCATCCTTGGAGATATTGGTCACCCCCGATCAAGCACGCCCATCAAGCGGAAAATGGAGAGAAGGAAAGGTGGATTTTCACCTTTACAACACCAACTACTCCCTTACTCTCTGTGCCTTTAATGCATTTACAGGTGGCCGCATGTGCCCCACCGTCATCCCGAGAATGTTGATTTGGACACCATTTGGAAGGACTTTGTGACAGCAGCGAAGGGTAAAAGGCTGAACTTCCACCATAGTTCTTTGGCAGACTTCGAGCATCCCTTTGTTCGAGTGCTTCATTGGATGATGACCAACACATTATTCACAAAGTCAACCCAAGCGCAAGTGAATGTACAAGTATTGGACTTGTATTTTCTGTATCAACTTATGGAGGGAGAGCCAATCAATTGGGGATCATTCTTTCTCCAACATATTATTGCGGTGAGGCACAATGTCAGGAGGGCTATGCCCATTCTATTTGGGGGACTTATCACCCACATTACTCTTCACTTGGGCCTTGATCTCTCTACTCTGGAGTGGCTCAACTCCAGGCTACACATCGACCGCCTTCATTTCAAGCAGTCCGACCTCATCACTGTGGACAATGATGTCATCTATGCCACATGCTCGGTCGATGATACTTTCTACAAGCGTCGACTTCCTGATCCCATCTTCAACATCAGGGGAGTTGGGCACTATAAATGGCTGGCTCTGGACGATGATGACAATGCTAGACAGCAAGAAGCTCAGGCTGAGGAGGAAGACGTGGGAAGCGATGACGTAGAGGAAGTGGATCCCACCATTCCTGTGAGACATAGAGTGGGTCCACAAAAGTGTCCTCGCCATTACGCTGCCTCATCATCTTCTGCCCCACCGCCCTCTCAAGAAGGAGAGGATGCTTACTCTATGGCGGGTATGTATACTATGTTGCAGGACATCCAGATGCATCAACAACAACAAACCCAATCCTTGGTTGGCATTCAGGACATGAAAGGTCGGTTGTATAGCAACCAACAGGCGATCTATGAAAATGAACACCTTCTCTTGGCCAACCAAGAGAATATGCATCAGCGTCTGCAACGGATGGAGAATTATCAACAACCTTTTTTATCATTACTGGAGCCAGGGGTATTTTGGAGGTTACCTGATGCCACCAGACATGCCCCCATCTGATCCTACCTTTCAGGGGATGTTTCCTCCCCAGGACCCCATGCAGCCACCACCACCACCATTTTGAGTCAGGTATCACTATTTCACTCCTTAAGTTGGGATATTGACTATGAGGACATGGTCATATTCAAGCTTAGGGGGGTGCTGGAACAATTTCTATCTTAGTTTTTGTTTTCTTTTATTTTAACTTTTTGTCTGTTTTATTTTGAGTAGTTTTTCTTATTATTTTTCCTGTTATGTAGGATCCAAAATCTATCTAGTATAATATGTGGAGAATTAAATGCATTGTTTCAGTTGAGAATTTCAATCTCTGGGTTGGGTGCTTTATAAAGAAAAAATAATAAATTTTCTGTATGAGCTTATCTTACAAGTATTCAAGTCGCATAACTGAGGAAGTGCTTGAGTAAGTCAGCTTTAGGACATTAGAGCATAAATGACCATCTAATTTGTCTAAGAAAGTGATTGACAAGGATTGTTGAGCCTAAACTGATCAAACACTAACGTGACCTTAAATTAAACTTCAAGAAAGAAACCCCTCGATTACCCTGTACACAGGTCATTAGAGAGGGACATATTATTTTTCTGTAGGTTCTGTCTCTTAGTCTTGTGATCTCACCCACCGCGTACCTTTGACTCACAACCCACCATAAGAGGATTGAGCACATGTTGTCATTCTTTCTATTTATTGCATTTACATTGCATAATAGATTGTGCGTAATAGTTGTTTATTTTTGCCTACATTAGTGCATAAAAAATATATAGAAAATCACACATGCACAACAAAATCATGGTGCATATCATTTAGTTGCATAAAACCTTTATTCATATAGTTGCATAAGAATTACATTTCTTCTTGCATAAAATCTTATCTAACTTCTTCTCTTTTAATAAAAAGGTAGTGATTGTGCCCATTCTTTGAAAAAAAGCACTTACAAAAATTAAATGTGTAGTGCAATTAGAAGCCCAAAGCAATTTCATTGTGATTGAAAGGGGTCTTAAATGAAATATATATATATATATATATATGAATATTTCTGAAAGTTCAAAGGCACAATTCTACCCAATTATAAAGAAAAGTTAGCACATGATGTAGTTTTGTAGATATTTTGTCTTATCTCGAGATGAAATAATAGTTGCATGCATCATTCCACCACAATGATTAGGCATTAGGAGCATTCTAAAAATTGCATCATCATAGGTTCATCATGTTTTTTGATTGCATGAATGATTTTATGTGCTCATGAGTCTTCTGCAGCCACCTATTTCAACTACTCATTGCTCTTATTGGTAGGCCACTCAAATGATTGTCTCCTCATTCATTATTCTATCAGAAGAACTGCTTCCATGCATGTAGATGGTAGGTAGAGAAAGAGTAATGTAGATAGGATATCACACGATGCATCAAGTATGAACCGAATGATTTTATCATATTAATTGTTGTAACTGATAGTGTCTCGTTGATTGTGGGGTGGACAACTTGGATAGAGATTTTTAGTCACCTATAGGGCAGTTAGTGTTCAGTGGTCAGTAAAGGCCCGAAGGAGGACCGAAAGGTGGAGAATTTTTAGATGTACCTTATGCATTTTGTCCTCTAGTTGACTTATCTCAATCAGATCCAAAGGTATTGTCACTCAAGGACGAGCAAGATTCAGCTTAGGGGAGTTTGATGTACGGGTTTTGAGTTGCTTATTACAGGCCTAGTTTACATTTATTTTATGCATTTGTTAGTCAATTTGTTGTTCATATGTGCATGAATCTTGATAATTGGCTTGTATACTCTTTGTGCATCAAACTATGCTTATTTCATTATAATTATATTATTTTATATATTTCTCGACTCGATACCTGGTCTTTGTGCATTTTCATGAACTTTCAAATAATTGAGGAGTCGGTGCCACCGAGATGACATTAGAGACAAGTTCGTAGTCGACCAAAAGAGTCAATGGCACCGACCACCCAGGTTGGTGCCACCGAGATAGCATCAGAGAGGAAGGGAAAAATTTCATAGCAGCTCGGTGCCACCGACATTCCAGTCGATGGTACCAACCCAGCCAGGGACCGACCAGAGCCCGATACCGTCGGTGCCACCGACCACCAAGTCAGTGCCACTGACTCTATCAGAATTTAGCAATCTAAATCGGCCACCCAGATCCAACAGTCCATATTATGTGGTACCATAAGTGACCTAGGACAAAAAGGAAGGACGGCCTGACCTAAAGGGGGTTAGTTTTTGCATCGCACGACGGTGAAAGAAGAGAGGGAGAGAGCACGAAGCTGAAGGACGACAACCAGACGATTCAAGCACCTCCGACGGACATTTATGCTACCAGAAGACTGTAGAACGTGCGTTTCTCAAGGAGGATCATCTGGAGCATCATCTTTCCAGGGGTTACACGAATCTACTTCATGTTTCCCACATTTTTCTTCTATCCTTCCATGTATTTTCAATTGAAAACCATGCGGGGATAAACCCCTCTTTTCCTTAGGACCCGGGAGTAGACCGGGGAATTATTGTATTGACTATTTACATGATTTAGTATAAGTTTCTCTTTATTCCTGGATATATAAGTGTGGATTTGAATGACTTATCACTGCTTCATCACCATCGATAGGGTATTAGACCAATAATCACTCTGGAAGGGGGATTAACAGTTAGAAAACCATAACTTGTACACTTCCCTATGCGTTCCTTGGAATATGTGACGTACGAGTAGTGGAAAGAACCTAAAGTTTTCATTAATGCACCTAAAATAAGAATAAATTACCATAGACATGGAATTGGCTTAGATTTAGGTAGTGAATTGTATCGCGGGAGCGAGCAATTGGAGCTACAGGCTTTCTATCCAGGTTAGAAGTAGGAATTTATGTTAATTCGGTAGAGATAATATACAACGAGATCCCGTGGTGAAACTGGTAATTCTAAGGAATTCAACCATATTCAAATCAACTGTTTTCATTTTCTCTTAATTTTCTTTTGCTTCGTTAAAACTCAATTCAACATTTTCAACCGGCTTAGTTGATCGTACTATAGTTAGTAGTAGTCACTGAGACTACATCTCCCTGAGTTCGACTTGGGCCTCACAAGACCTATATTACTCGATGCGTACACTTGCATTTTTACGCATGGTTTTGGTGTGTCAAGGAACATTACAAAACATGATATATATAGAAACAAGATAAATGAAACACCATGAATTAACTCAAAATATAGATTCATACATTGTTCTTAAAAGGGAAAAACATAAACTGTCTCATCATAATATCAAACCTAATACATGTAGGCTAAGAAAATCTAAAGCATGAAATAAAACTCGACTAGATAATCTATTGAGTGTTAGATGGCACCCCACCAAGCTAAAGTCTCCTTGATGCCAGCTACGTTGAAGGGTCCGCTTCAGTTCTCTCTTACTCCTTGATCTAGGGACATCTCATCCCACGGTCATGCGAAACAAAGCAACAACGTAAGTAAGTAGAATTATGTATTTTATAGGAACTAAAAAATAAGCATATAATTGGACTGAAATCAACTTGACATGACTTAACATTAAGGATTACCATTACACTTTAGCTTTTATTACATCAATGAATTAAGAAACATTACTATATGCATTCTCTCCATAACTATCCACATGGGGCACATCATGCTCGGAAAGTCCATCATTTCTAGGAATCCTATAATGACCACAAAGATCCATCATTGTGAGAAACATATAATAAGTTACTTGATTCTCTTAACTTCAACATTAACATCATTATTATTATCTTGCCATCAATGTAAATTGTCCTCGTCCAATAATTGCACCAAGGTGCTCATCATGCTGGTTAAGGCTCATCTTAGCTGCACCAAAGTGCTCATCAATGCCATAAAGACAAAATAACATCAAGAGGAACAATTTACAACTTAAGTGCATTATCTTAATCATCATGGGATTTCTCCCTCTTAATCTTAAAATGAACATTACATGATTTACAATATTCTTTCTTCAATTTCTTAACCATACATGAGCATAGCATTAAAATAATAATCATCAGTGACAACCATAGGATTTTATGGATATAACAAACAACATGCAATAATATAATTTGAAGCATCATCATTATCTAATTTTCATTTTTTTGGAATTTTAAGCATAATCCTAAATCATCCATAACATGAAATTCATCCAAAGTACTTATGCATAGTGGCATGGCCCTCTTACAAGGTAGATCCTTAGTCCCTCTGATCTCAGGTCAGTCCTAAGTTCCTGAAATTACATGGTTTGTATTAATTATCACCTTAAATGCCATCCTAAACCCTAATTTGGGTCTATTAAGGAAAACATGGTTAGGGACAATGGAATTAGGTCTAGAAATCATTGAAATCATATTCTAATAAAAAAATCCTTTCCAACGACTATTTATAAATATTTTTCTGACCATCTAGACAATTATTGTGAATTATTGGACTCCTAACCCATGAAAATTTGAGTACAAAGCCACGTTGGCAATATCCCAAAACAATGCTTAACTGGGCCAATTGAGAGCGGACATTTGGCTCGTAGGTAATTTCTACAGATGAGAGAAACAAAAGAGACAAAAGGCAACCCTGCCCAAAATGGCGCAACACTGATGAAAGCATGGACATGGGTGGAATTGGGAAAACACTTGTGGTTTTATCTTCTTTGATCTGGAACTAAGGTCTCTAAACTGGGAAGATATTTGGATCAACTATGATCAAATTGTTCCATCATCAGAAATGACAGTGACAGTCTCTTTCCATACCCTTTTCTAAACTTGGAAAGCCCAGGCTCGGGCTTCAGGATGACCTGAGGTGCCCAGAGAACCTATCGCCATGGCAGGCTGAGGTGTTGAGGTCAGAGGCTACATAGAAGGAAAAATCTAAAACAAAATCCCAGCTTTTAAGACCAACATCACCCAAAAAGGCTCGCACAGGTTCAGGGACCTCAGACAGAGGTCAAGATGACAAAATCATCAAGAAATATTGTCTGAAGAAGTTGAATTGCCCAAGATCTACACAGAAACAATAGTAAGGTGGAAAAAGGGGGATACGGTCATTACCTCAAAACTAGGAGAAATTTTGGGGGTGAAAGAGCTTCCTAAAGTCTCCCTGAGTTGTACCGTAGACTCAAAAGGGTATGATATGTCATGTGCTCTCATCTCAGGCCACAACTATGGTGGGGGAGAGCTAGATGTCAGGGATGGGGTTGTAGGTAGACAAAGGGAAAACCGAGATTGGGGTTTGGCTACTTGGTATCTGGGCAATGTTCTCAAAGGGTTATAAATATATCTTGCCTATGGAGGTGAGTTGTGGGACCAATGGAGTTGAAATACGAGAAAGTCGAGGAGTTCTTGTGGTTTGGGGATTCTAGGGTACGAAGCCCTATCAAATCTAGGATCCAAAAGTCCAGTCCTATGCGGAGATGGAAAAAAACATTTCTCATAACCAGTGGAAACCAATAGAGAGGGGGAATCGAGGCAAAAGATTTTTCTCATTGTACAAGAGTCCCACACGGATAGGGAAGCAGGTAGCAGAGAAACAACTGCGGGTTATGAAAGTTCTAAATGGACTCTGACTGTGTCTATGTTACACATAAAAAATTACCCAGACCATAGTTTATACTAGGATAAATTTGATTTTAATACATCTAAACTATATAAAACTTTCTAATATTATTAGATGGGTTAAAAGAGTCTAAACGACCTCAAATTTGAATCATACGAGGATCAGGAAGTCTAGAATCTCCTTATCCAATTAGATTTAGATTTTCATTAACTTTTGTTCATCAAACTCATATAGGTCACTATCTTAATAAAATGAATTATCCTTTGTATTCATTTGGTCATAAAGAAAGGAAAATAAGGGGAATATTTCGTTTTATATCTCTTTATTTCATATTTCAAATAAGGTATTGAATATTTAGGTAATTCACATCATAGTTTAGGTTTTGACATTAAAAGTTGAAAATTTGCACTAAAGACCCTAAACTTGTTTTAGTTACAAATTTGGGATGTTACACAAATCCAAGTATGTGATGATAATCAACAAGACAAAGAAGGTCTAAAGGCAAAGGAAAAACTAAGAAGGGTTCTAAAGGAAGCCAGAAGACCATGTCTTCAGACCTCAAAGAAAATGGAGAGGTAAAGAAAAGAGGCAAATATCACCATTGTCAATAGCCTAGACATTGAAAAAGAAATTTCCCACTCTAGTTAGAGGAACGAAAGAAGAAGAAGGAAGGAAATGAGGCCTCCACTTCAGGTATAAACATTATAAGAAATTTTTGATTACTTCTTTATTCAGTATATGATACCAGACAGGATCTGAGAAGAAGTAAAAGCCTTTAAGGAAGGACAAATAGAAACATTTACTTTAAGCATCTTGTATGACAAGATTGATGAATCAATAAAGAAAGATATGAATCTTTCTATTTCAAAAATATGATCTTGTATGGCAATGCACAAATATCTAATAATCTTTTCTTTGAAAGGATCTTGAATAAGTTTTTCAACTTTAATACCAAAGATTGTAATTGATAACTCAAGACTATCATTAGCAATATTCACCTTGGATGTATATATAAGAAATGCATATCTAGAATACATATTGATGTTAACCTAGACTACCTTGGTTGTTGAACCTAAGGAAGTATGCAATTCTTACTTGTACATAAAGTGACATAACATCCTTCACTAGATGTAGTGGGAGGATAAGCCTTCCATTAGACCTCACACATATGATGCATGAAGATCTTATGGAATGATTGCTATAGATAATTTCTTATACCTCATTTCATTTACTGGTAATATTATGATATGCACTTAGTAAAATAGAATATATTCAAGTGTTCAAGGATATTATAAATGAAGTATAACTTTGATAAAAGTATTAAGAAACTTTGATGAGATCAAATGTTGAAATACTTTGCATCAATGTCTTGAGAACCTTCAGAAGGAACTGTGATAATGTATCGCAAGTCAAATCCATTTGAGCATGATGATGTGTTAGAATGAAGGAATTATACCATGATGAGTCATGATATAATTATCAATTAATCTAATCTTCTCATCCTCATAAATATATACCTATCACTAAATAATGTACTGTCTGAACAGTTTATAAGACATCATATATGGGAATGTCCCAAATATATCTAAAGGATGGAGACCTACATTGAGAAAGTAGTTTCTTGAAGAAGGTTTATCCATAAACCATGACTATTGAATATTGTTATTAATCCCGATCCAAAAACAAAAGTGTTTTATTGATAGGATAACCGAGTTTGAAGAATCAGTGGGAGTAGTAGTAGAACTCAAAATGTATGAAGTCAACAAAGAGGAACAATGAGAACTAAGAGAATCACAAGTTGTTGTGGAATCTTAGTCCTATAACACAGAATAAAATAGTTCTAGTAGAACTCATCTTAGATTGGAGGGTTGTGAATCCAATGATTCAGACAGGTTGGTCATGAAAGGATGAGCCAACTAATCAAGTAGAAGCTATTAGGAGCCAAATCTGAGAAGTGGGTTGAGACCATTATGGGATAAAAGTAAGCTAACAAGGTAGAACCTTGATAGAGCCATCTAAAAGGATAATACCTAAAGGGTGCAATAGGGTCTTGTGACAAAGACCTACATAGATAACATAAAAGGACAAATTGGTTGAATAAGTTTTTCAAATCAGTTCAAGTTGTTGAATTTGATAGAAATTCTTTTACCAATTGTCAAGCTTGTTGTTGTAGTTAAAATAGACTAAGAGATTTAGCATATGAAGATAAATCCAGATTCCTTAATGGGAATACATCCATGGATGTATACGTGACACAACCTAAAAGGTTTTATAACTTCACAAATACAAATAAAGTCTATAAACTACAAAGTTCAATCTGGGATTAAAACAAGCATCTCAAAGATGAGATCATTTGACTTGACGAGATAGTTAAAGAGTTTGGCTTGAATCAAGATAAAAGATGAAATTTGTAATTACAAAAGATTTAGCGGGGGCATATATGAGTATTCCACATATGATGAGGAATAACATCTCAATATTGTGAATATTGAGAACTGGCATGAAAACCCCTTCAGTAATGAAGGATCAGGTGAAACATCTTATGAGATAAGGATCAAGACCTATAAGATAGTTCTTGAGTGTTTCATAATGGAAGTTATAAGCACATGTAATAGCAAAGTGTTGAAGGAGTTCAACATGGAAGGATTCATGGAGAGAGAATCCAAATTAGTCTCTCATGAACCATATGTTCCAATTTTTGTAAAGAATGGAAATAACATGATTAAGATGCCACAGGATATAACAATGGATCTATCATGTATGCTATAAATGTACTTATCCCATATAATCTTATATGTATTGGAAATGACAAGATGATACTAAATTCCAATAAGGGTTATTGGAAAGTCATTAAAGATATACATTAATACTTGAGAAGTATTTAAGGATAGATTGCTAGTAATTAAAGATAGCAATAATGGAAGAGTACGATGTAAAAGGTTACATCGATGCAAGCTTCCATAATTAAAAAAAGTGATCACAAATTAAAACAAGTTTGATTTAAAAGGAGAAATGTTGTTAGTTTGAAGGGTTCTGAACTAATAGACATTAATTCTATTCTACAATAGAAGCTGAGAATACTTGTGTTATGAACATAGAGTGATTCTATATGGATCTAAAGGTTCATATGATGAACTTATAGATGTTCCAACCATTGATGAGTCAGTAGTGATAATGTGACAACAATGAAACTAAATTGTTAGGAAAGGAATATTGGATACCATATTATGATAGTTTCATCTCATATGAGAAATCATACAGTTTAAGAGATAAGGAAACATAAAATATATCGACTATAGCAAAATGTTGCTAACCTGCTAGATTAGTACTTGCACAGTAGAAACATGGTGGCCATGTTTAGATCACTAAGAATATGGTTCATGGGTGAATGGCTCTAAGTGTAAGTGGGAGTCTGTTGGTAATGTATGCCCATAGAGACAATCATTTGATGATTGACATGTCATATACCATAAAGGATTTGATTAATAATCATAAAGGCAAGCTTCCAATTCATTTTGTTTCATTCAGTTATGAGATAATGAGAAAATATTATGAATGTCTAAAGAATGACAAAACTCACTCTTCAAGTACGTGACTTGGAGGATGAGATCATATGAATGCTAAAAGTATGTACATTCTTGTTATGTCCCTATTCGGTTGTTACTATGGAAGGTAGATAAACACCAGTAACACATAAGACTGGAGTGTAGGTTGGTTGATGACTGAGTCTCATTAGTCATGATATGGCAATATCAAACTAAGCACACATATACATGTTAGGAACAATATATCGGACAGACCCACTTTGAGAAATGACACATGGAAACCATCATTGGTATTCACATTCGTCTCTCATAGTGAAGGTGGTGATTGTGATTCTTAGACCTAAAATCACTGCACTTGTCATATGTCGTTGGGTACAATTTGACATCATCAAACGCAATTTTGAAACATGGGTTGCTATAATTGTGATGATTGGGTGACTTTGACACATGAAGATAGACTGTGAATGATAAATATGGGATTTATCTCTCCTACTGGAGTATGATATCCTGGCTACTTGATAAGTGAGACTGAGAAATGCATGTGCATGTAGATGTGAATCGATATATGATATTGAGGTCACATTATCTCATACAGATTGCTCTTGGTTCAAGAAACATGAGATGAATGTTGAGAGGATGATGAATCCATACCTCGAGTTCACTCTGGATATCAGAGACAAAGTAATTATATAATCACTGCAACACCTTACACATATTGTAAGTTGTTGTTCTCCAACTTTCCATTCACTTGGGTGGCACTGATGTGTGACTAGGCACCACTCTCTATTTGTGATGTCATAAGCTAGTTAGGGACATTCACTGCCAATGTGATATGGGACCTATAGGGTCACACACATAGGAACTCGTCTAGAAGAGGAGTTTAATTTTGAATGATGACTGGATTGATTACTAAAGTGTTTAGGTACTCAATTCATACAACATATCAACTGAGTGCACCCCAGCTGATCGTCTCACAGAGTGAGATGGACATTTGGTGCACCAGACAATCATCTCAAGTGTTGAGACGACTGTGTGGATTGTCAGGCTGATCAGAAATCGAATTGGTTAATTTCTACCCAAATTGAGGTGTGAACTTACCGATTCAATCTGTTGAACCGATCAGTTTGGCTCTGCTCACCAAACGACTGTCTGGGTGAGCGAGACGACCATCTCACACATGTGAGATCGCTCAGTTGGGTCAGAGGAAGGTTCTAGACACTTTCCTGAATCATTTTGATTGCATAATACTTGTGATGTAAGGAATTAATGTTTATCATTAATGGGAAACGAATTGACAATTTCATATGTAATTGGAAAACTATCAAACGATCATCTGGCAGAGCAAGACGACCATCTTAGAGTGCCAGATGACCATTTAGAATGTCAAATAGTCATTTCAGCTGTTGCAGGTTGTGAAAATTCAAGATCTTCTGGTCCCTTCCACTCCCACTCAGATCCTGAATGGACTGAGAACCCTGACCCTAACCCCGCCTATAAATAGAGGGGTATTGGAGGCTTCCCAGAACACAACAATAACACAGACAATTGAGAATCAGTTACTTTGAAAATTGTTGTCCTATCCGGTTGTGGTAACAAAGAGAGCCCAAACAAGTCCTACCTAACTAGGGAGGGATAGCTACGGGAGAGAACAACTGGGGATCATCATTGTGGGAGAGTAAATTGAAGACTAGTATGCTAACGGGAGGGATAATTCCTTCCTGTTTGTCCTAAACTGAACGACATGAGTTCCATTTGGTTCGCGTGGACTACTCTAGAGACAGGGGCTACTGCTAGGAGAGCAACATCAACCTACAGTTCGTGGCGAGACCATTAGAGTCGCTGCGAAAGCTATCTTATTTGCTGTTCCTACTGAAGACAAGGAGCTACACAACCATCATCCAAGAGCAACTAGAAGATAGTTACATTGAAGTGAGTCATTGTCACTGGACTTGCTCCAGGACCAGGTATAACTCGTTAAAATATCCTTCCTATTTTATAGTAATTGATGCGATTTTGATGTTATGAGAATACAGATAGATAAAAATTTTGTTTCCGCTGCTATATTATGTGCTCATATTTCCCAACATTGTCACTCTCATGCAGAGAAGTTCTGAACTATCTACTCATGTGTTCTAAATGAGAAGATTAATTCTATCTCTTATAATGCCCTCAAGAAAACGTGTGGTCCCTGGCCCCTAGTGCCCCCTTCCCAAAAACCCTACAAGTATCACATTAACAAATCATGTTTGATTATTAGCCACGTGAATATGGGTATGGTAAGGATTTATACCTCGAGGGTTTTCAAGTTTTATCTTAGTTGAAAATGTTATTAATGAAGTGTAAAATAAATGAAAGTATAAGAATGTGATATTTTATTTTTAAAAGTTTTTTTAGAAAAATAGGAAAAAGATAGTTACATAATGGCACTTTTTATTCAACATAATCCTTACCATAATAATTCTAAATACAAATTTAAGAGAAAACAAATGTAAATTGGTTTTTTGTGTATGTTTAGTTTTCATCTTATAAAGCCAAATCATATTTTGATAAGATAACATATTAGTTACACTTTGAACTTTTGGCTCCACCCATTTTAAATATATAGCTTTGTGCAAAGGAGAAAAATTCTTATTCAATACATCGTTGAATTCACCTCAAAATATAACAACAACAATGACAGTGAAAGAGATAGAAAATGGAACACTGAAATCAAGTTTTAAGTGTAAGTACATGTCAAGTCTAACATAGATAGAAAATAGAAAGTTTCTTTCCGTCTTTTGGTAGCATATAACATATTAACGTGTTTCTAAAAGCTAGTTAGCTGTTAAATAAGATTGACAAAGGAATCAATATTGTGCGTGTCCATGCAATTGAATCATCACTATTATGTGAGTGTTTTATGTTAAACTCCAGGTTTTTCGTCGGAGTATAACAAAAGTAACAATGCTCTCAAATATGTCAAATAGCAATTTTATATATTGCGAAGATTGAAAAGGGATTGGATTGTAGGATAGCCTATATGTTAAAGGTTCGTGGTTTTCTTTGTAGGTCGTCCCCTAGATCCGAGGTTTGGAATTTTTCTTAGCAGAGCATTAGTCCCTATCTGTCCCTTGATTTGGATCTACCTTATATATTATGTTGGAATGACAACAGGTCAATTATTGTGCACGGTTACCAACTGCTCACGTTTTTTATTGTTTTGACATAACTTTACCATGTACTTATTTCTCACTTTTCACCATGTCAAATTATTGCAATGAAAACGGACAAGAGACCGACTGGCTGGATCTTGTTTTGTTACTAAAGGGGTCTCATGGTTTGTGGGTTTTCCCAAAGACTACAAATACAGTAACTAGTAACTATTTCTACGAGAAAGTTTTACCCGGAGCCATTCTTGAGGATAGCCGTATTAAGGAAAAATGTACGATGGAACACCCACATCCAAGTGTGAGCACTGTCACTCTCCTACAAAGAAGTCTCTGGACTATCAACTACTCTGATTTGAGTGAGAAGTTGAATTCTATCTCATGTAACGCCCACAAGAAAACGCGTGGTCCCTGCCTCCTACTGTGGGTGGGTGGAGTAGAAGAAAGGGTGGCATATGCAGAGGTCGTAGTCAGGTGAAATTCACAGCGAATTCAAAAACAGCGGGATCGAGATACGGGCAACATCGCCGAGCTTCCCATAACGAGGTTCGGCCGCTTGGCCAAGCATCGTCGGTTTTCGGTGCCGTGTCGCAATCTGCTAAGAATCTATGGATTTCAAAAGGCGACAATATATTAATCTTTGAGAATGACGCCAAACCCCTTGACCTGAATCACTTTGTTAATGAAAATTCCAAGGTTCCACTACCGGCGTCGACTACCTAACCGACTGCTCCTCCCTGTCAATTTCGTTCCTGGGCCCTGTCGGCGGCGACAAACTATGCTCACCGATCCCCGCGTTCGAAGCAGTAGATTGTCTTTCGTGCGACGACCAAACACTGCGGTGGAAACCGGGCGGCACTCCTTAATTCTAACAGGACTATCATTGTGTGGCAGCTTTGACTCATATGTTATTATCTTTTACTGACTTAGGGGGATAGATCTTAGGATACTGGCACTCCTAGATCTTGTACGGAACCGAATAGTCCTTCACAAAGGTCGTTTGGACTTTGAATGTTACGATTCAAAATTTTCAGGCATAATAAAAGATGTAATACAGCCGTATAGAATATCTGTTTAAGGTTATACCTGACGTTTCACATTGGATGTAACTCTTGTTTGTTCTCTTTACATAAAGATGATGCTTAGTGCAATACAGAGATAATAATTATACTTATGTTGTAGATATGCATAAGATTGTAAATGTGTACATACAATTAGGATGCTAGCTATATCATGTCGTTAGTTATGTTTAGCATGCTAGCATGCCTCTATAATTAGAAATGCATATGATGCTAATCATGCTTATGCAAATACTCGTACTTATGTTGATAGCTCTGTTTATGATATTGATCTGTTCAAACTGTTAGACATGCTAATGTTGTTAGATATGCTTATGATCCTAGACTTATTCATGTTAATAGAGATAATATGCTACTAGATTTGCTTATGCTAGTTATGCATATGTTATTGAAACTCTTATATGGTTAATAAGGAAAATAATGATAGTCAGCTTGATGATGATAATTGTTATCAGCTCCTTTATGTATTTTGTTAATCATCAGTGTTGCTGAGCCTATTTGTTATATATGATTAAATTGCTTAAACTGTCTCATTACCTAAAATGTTGTAATCGATAAGCGTTGTTGGAGGACATTGGTCTCACCCTTGTGGTTCGCCACATTTTTTTTAGGTAATCAGAAGTGACGAAAACAAACATTTGGCAGCAAAGAAGAGCTATAATAATGAATCTTTGAGAAAGTTGATTAGATGTCTAGTGTGTCCTAGAGTCGTCCCTATACTCTTAGGTCTGGGCGAGAAAAAGTTTGTATATGGTGTTTCAAACAAATCAAACTTTTGTTAGCATATTAATGCTTGTTTGTGTGATATATATAAATATTGTTCTCATGTGTATATATGTGATGGCTAAGACGATAGAATAATTTGTACCAAATTCTTGACATAGTATGGATATAAGAAAGATGTTGGGCTCTTATGCAAATATTTTTGAGCGGGTGCTGACGTTGAAATCGGTTTTATTTTACCCATATTTTTTGGTATGTGATTAATTAGTGATTGATTGTGTTTTATGTTTTGAGTAATCTCATTTAGTGTAACGGGTTCTCACAGTTCTTCTTGTGCTTCTTCTTCCAGAACCGCCTGGTAGAGTCTTAACTAATCGGCCAACATCTCCTCGATTGGCATGGACAGCAATTCCACCCAATTCGTAAGAGAGACAACCAACTCTCACAAGATTTCAACCACGATAGGGCCTAGCATTCATGATCACAAGTGCTTTTATTCTCTGACTAATCAGCCCTCATCCGACTCTCTGACTTGAACTGTGCGAGTGATTTCACCCTCTCTCGAGGGCTCCTAATCTCCTTGGTGTACACTCGATCAAGGTTATGAACCTGGCCCTTGATCTCGTACACCACCTTATTGAAGACATTGCATGGTGTTTGAGGTCTTCCCTCAATCCACCATGCCTTGTCATCGACACTTCTCCTTCCTCCCATGCAACATTGGTGGTTGAAATGCACCTCTTCGAGGAAAACCACCAGTTGGCCTCCACCATGCCCAACCTTGCTTTTACATCAGGCACTTCCATCTCGGGGTCGTTGTCAACTTGCAAAACATTTTGGCTGTTCGAATTTCACATAACCACTCCCTTCTCTAGAGAAAATCTTTGATACTAGTTTGTTATCAGGTGAAAGTTAAAATCAAAACTTCACCCAGTAGTGGCATTGAGTCTTGAATCCAACAAGCCCACAAGCACAATAATTTGCTTTGAGGCAGAGTCAGAAATTCAACCTTAGAAAAATATGACAGTTGTACTAGGTTGAGGTCTTTCGAGGAAGACAACCATTCACGCAGCAGAATAGAAACAACTCAATGGCCTGAGGGAACAAGGGACAAAAACCATTAGAAACGGGACTAACTTCTTCCTTCCTTCAAGGAAAAAAGCACCACTTCCACTTGACATGCCTTCTGACAATGTCGGCCTTCAAGTCTGATTTACAAGTTTGTGTCCAGATCAAAATTTGTGGTCAAGATCCTCTGCACAGCTTGTAGTGACTCTCCTTTTTTAGCATAAACGACTAAGTTAAATGAGCGTGCATGCTCATAACCGTCAGACAGTTATTTTGCACCAAAGGGGCACATTAGTTCCTTTGCATCTTCTCACAACACTTCCTCTACAATGATTAATTCCTTAGCCTTAAGGACGAGCCCACTCTAAATGCTTGCAACATCTGATTCTGTCTCATGACACTCCATGTTCTCAAGCATCTCTTCGCTCCACTTGTGGTGGATGAGACCGACTGCTTACATGTTTGTTCTCTCAGTCCAAGCATAATTGCTTGTTGGCTCACGTCCCTTCATGTCGGTCCGTTCTGTTGTTGATAACCCTGAGTGGTTGGGGCATGTGCTCACAAATCACACCTCATTCTGGTTGTAACCACCAAGTGTCACTTGCTAGCGTCTTGCATAGTGTAACTGTCAATGTGAGCCGCTCACCCACTTCCCGTCTGTCTCGGTCCTTCAGTCATGTGGCACCCCTGCAACAACCCACGTCGAGCTCTCACCTGGACTTGACCGTGCGTCAGAGCTTAGCCTTGATCTAGGTGAGCTACACGTGAGCTGGGTCTCGCCCGCCCGAGCTAGTTCTCACCCTATCCGAGCTTGGTCATCTATTCATGAGTTGTGACCAGGTCTTTAGGGCTCCACCCAAGCTGCTACTCGCCCCATCTGAGTTCGTCTAGTTGCATGTGTGCTAAGGCCAACTCCTTTGGGTCTCCTTGAGCTGCTACTTGCCTTGACTTAGCTAGATTCATATCCATTCTAGATAGCACTAGCTCCCTTGAGCTGCAAATCCCTCCATCCGAGGTATGTCCAGCACCTTAGAGCTTCATTGAGCTGTGGTGCAATTCATCGGATCTACACCCAGTCGTTTCCTTTTCTATCTTGCTTATTGTATCTTTTACTTAAGGTATGGAAAGAATTCCTTCTTTTACCAAAGTAAGCAAAGTTAACTCATTAATATTGATTAATCCTATTATCATGCTTACAAGACAACTCAATAACTTCCCTTTTATATTGATTTTGTATAGTTTCTTATGTTTGGCCATGTTCTAACCCTTTAAGAGCTTAACTTCTTCTAATTGTTGTATCCTTAAATCATACCTTCAAAGATGAAAATCGAATATCATTTCTTTTTATATATTTGTAGGTTACCAAAGACCAACTGTAGCACATAAAATCTCTCTTTCTCTCTACATAATATGAGTTCAGAAGTGTACAAGCTTAACACCATATCTCAATAATCAACTACTTTGTAGATTACATTTCTTCGCCTATAACAAATTATTGTTAGAGATCATCTTCTTATACTCTCCTCCAATAACCTATGCATATAAAGTTGTCTGAGTCTACCATCCAACACTAGAGTATACATCTTCATTCATGAAAAGGATGAAAAACACACACACACACAAGTGATATGTCCAATGAAAAAGGGTACAAACCCCTACCATTTTGTATCTCAAACATTGCTCTAGTAGCAAGGGGGTTGAATGCCATAACCACTTCCAACAAAATGAAAGAAGAGAATCATACAAACTTTGTTAAAAAAAACAATATGCCATCAAAATACAAAGAATTATTGCACTTAATTAGTGTCTACAAAACTCAAATCTCACATATAGATTGTTTTTCTCTTTTATTTTTGGAAAGAGAGTGATGCACATTTATAACATACCAATGTCATACAGTTCTGTAGCACCTAGATCTCCTTAGAAGGTGGGAGACTGTTGGTATGTATGCCCTGAGAGCCAATCATGGGATGATTGGTGGGATACATTGAGATTGATCTAATAAACATCAAAGGCGAGCTTCCAATTCCTTCTGGTTCAGTCATATGAGATAGTGATAGAACATATTGAATGTCTAGAGAATGACAGTACTCAATGACGTATGCCTTCAGGTTCATGACCTGAATGATGAGATCATACGGATGCTAAGAGTTTGTGCGTTCTTGTTATGTCCCTAGTCGGATGTCATTGTGGAAGGTAGATAGACAACAATGACACACAAGACTAGATTGTGGTGTTGGTTGATGACAGAATCTCATTAGTCATGATATAGAGATATCAAACCAAACACATATATACTTGTTAGAGAACAAGTGTACCGGATAGACCCACCGTGAGTTTGACACATGGAACCATGAGATGGTAGTCACAGTCAGTACTCACAGTGATGGTGGTGAGTGTGATTCTTAGACCTGAAATCACTACACTCAACACATGTCGTTGGGCACACTTTGACATCATCAAACGCAATCCTGAAACATGGGTTGTTATAAAGGTGATGATTGGGTGGCTTTGACACATGGGGATTTTGAGGGGTGAGTGATAGATATGGGATTTGTCCCTCCTGAGGGAGTATGATATCCATGGCCACTTGATGAGTAGGATTGAGAAAGGCGTGCACGCATGTGTGAATCAGTATGTGATACTGATGTCATACATATCTCTTCCAGTCTACTCTGAGATCAAGGAAGTGAATGAACGTTGACAGGATGACTGTTCCATGCCTCGAGTTCATTTGGGATATCAGTGACAAAGGAATTATACATTCGCTGTAACACCATTCACAGATTGTAGGATGAAAGTTGTTCTCCAACTTTCTACTTTCACTTGGGTAGCACTGATGTGTGACTAGGCACCGCTCTTTGCTTGTGAAGTCATAAGTGTTATGGACTTTCACTGCCAACGTGAAATGGACCTACAGGGTCACACACATAGGATTTAACCTGGAAGAGGAGTTTTGTCCACAAGCAATGTTTAGATTGATTACTAAAGGAGTTTAGTAGTTCAATTAAACACTCAATCAGTCGATGGCTCAATATCGTATGGTTTAAGGTGTTGGACGCATTGATTGGAGTATCAGATTGATTGAAATCGCATTTGACTGATTCTGCACAACCTGCACTCCCAACCGATCGGTTCATGTGATGAACCGGTCGGCTGAGGTTGCTGAACCGGTCGGTTCAATTGTTGAACCGATCGGCTCATGCACAGGGTGAAACGACTGGTTCAAATGTTGAACCGATCGGTTCAACTGGTGCAATCGAGCAACTTGGGAAAGTAGGATTGGTGAGAATTTTCCTTTCGTTTCAAATTGCCCAATTTGATTGGGAATAATATTGGTATTCGATACCAATTGGGAAAGAAACAAGGAAAGTCAATCGGGAACCAACCTGGAACCCCAACCGACCGGTTCATGAGTGAACCGATCGGTTCAAGGGTCCCAAACGATCGGTTCAGGTCCCCAACCGACCGGTTCACTTGTGAACCGATCGGTTCAGGTTGCGAGGTGGTTGCTTTTGTGGAAAATCCCGAACCCTTCTACTCCTGCTTTTAGTCCCGCATTTCCCGGGATGGAGAACCCTGTCCCATGACTCTCCTATATATATGGGGTATTGGGGGCTTCTCACAGTACAGCTCAGTGCAACCAGTTGCTCTGCAAGTTGTTGTTCTCTCTGGTTTTGGTAACCGTGAGAGAGCCCGAGCAAGTGCTTCCCGCAAAAGGGAGGTGCAGCAAGGGAAGGACAACTGCAGTTGCAACAGGAGGCAGGAGAGCGTGTTGGCGACTAGTACGTCAACAGGAGGGTGCGACTCCTTCCACTTCCTTGTGGGACAAGGAGAGTGGAGTTCCAGGTGGTCCTTGTGGACTACTACAGAGGCGGGAGGACACTGCCGCTTAGGAGGACAACCGTCATCCGACAGTCCAGTTCGAGTAGGAGTTGTCAGTCCCGGTGCGACCAGGAGCTGCACAGACGCCGTCTAAGTTCGGAGTTGAAGACCGTGCATTGCGCGAGGTATTGTCGCCGAGCAAGCCTCGGGACAAGGTATGATTCCGCAAACCATCCTTTCCTATTATATAGACGTTGACGCGTTTCCTCGGTATGGGTTTGGGGAGAAAATTTTTGTTTCCACTGCCTTCTCTGTCTCCTCTAAAACCCAACAGTGGTATCAGAGCCACGTCAACTGTTCTATATTTTAGGAATATCGATATGATCGATTTTGGTTTGTCGCCTTTATTTATTGCATACGATGCGAATAATATCGGCTTTATGCATGTCCAATCCTAAATCTACAAATCCCTAATTACATTTTTTTGGTCGGTCTAAAATGCGTGTTGCTAGTATTACCAAAACTTTGGCACTAAGTACCCCATTACATCAGGCAGAAATAATCTGAAGAACTAAAGATTGTAACCCCACGCAGGGGGACCAGAGATTCCAAAAAGGAGCAAAGAAGCTAAAAAAATAAACACACTAGCGACTAGATCCTAATACTCCTGCCAGAGAAAGACGTAACAAGCCATGATTACATACATTCAGCGTACCCACAAAAAACCACAACTCATCAACGACTGTCTCTAGCCACCCTACTAGGATTTAGAATGAGTGTATCTACTTTCAAAGCCATCTATCACAAGGATCTGGAAAGAGCATACACCGCAAAACAGATCCATCAAACCGTAGAAAGAAACAACCGAGGTGCAAAGGAGAAGCAGCAGAATCCTTCTATGAGCAGGTCGTCGATTAGTGTCCTTGAACTGAGCACTACCTATCTTCCACTGGCATTTGAATCAATCCTTGAAGATGTGAATTTCAGGTAGAAGCCCAACTCCTCTTCATCAATCGTCAACCACCAGATATCATGACCTTGCGCCTCTCAGCTACATCAAGGACAGCTGCAGAACAAAGAACACATTGAAGGTGTATCAACGCACAACAGCAGAAGCTCTAAAGGGAGAAGGAGACGATCAACCCCCCCCAGAGACCTACACTACATGAGACTCCTATAAAACACAGAAGCCCCTCATCCAGCACCTAGAGTGCACTAAGCAGCATTGCTTCAAACACCTTAAAGGTATTCCAAAATGCAGTTGCAGAAGGGACCGAAGAGGAGGAGATTAGGAACTGCCCCCCTTGAACCCACACCCACAAGAAGCACCACAAGCCTGAGACACTGCGTCGAACAGCTTGAGGGCACGTGAGAGCTTCACCAACACCATCCGTCAGGGAGACAAGCCACGCGCCCGCTCACCCATGAACGACGCATCAGCCTGACTTCGCCGTCGCTGGTGGAGGAGGTGTGTCACCGAGCCGCCGATCCAGACCAACTGGAACACGACAGCAGAGAACCACTAGCCTGGACTCGTAGAAGCCACACCACCTCCCGCTGCGCAAGAGAGCCAAGAGGGAGAAGAGAACTGCTCCCCTTGGCCCAACCCGCGCAACACCAAGAAGCCATGGGGCGAGGCGCCTCCATCGAGCAACAGAGACCACTGCACTCCACCAGGAGGAGGCAACTCCATCGATCATCAGAGAACACCCAGCCACCCATCAGTGAACCACCACCGAGGGGCCAAAACAACATCCAACCGCAACAAGCGAGGGTCGCATCACCCTGGCAAACCAGGTACTCGGAGGAGGAGACGAGGAGTCAGTAAAGAGGGACGAAACACCATATCTTCACCAGCGAGGGCGGCTGCACGGATCCTAGATCTGGAAAGAACGACCCCTCTCCAACCGTCGCTCTTTAACGGTGTGGAGTCGACTAAGTCGCCACCGCCACGATCCCAGGTCTAGTTTCACGCGCGCCCCCATCACTCGTCCACCTGAGCTACCGAGGATCGCCCCGTCGATACGGCTAGCTCTCACCCTAACTCCAGAATAGCAACCGCTAGCTTCAACTGCAGGCTCCAACCACCCTCAACTGCATCCCTAATTACATATATGATATGTATTATTAATGCACTCGATACGCGTCGCCCTTAAACGAGTTTTGTGATGGATGTATGTAGCATGATTATGGCCTATAAACCCCTATCTGTGATTGGTTGTGTGTGGTTGCTTGCATCTCGGTCTGCGCACCGATCTTCCCTCTCTTAATCCTGATGTAACTCGAAATAATTCGAGATTCTTCCTACCTTTGCTCCCCCCGAATGTAAATCGGGGTTTCTCTTTTAAAGCAATGTAATAAATAGAATAGGATTTTATTTCCTGTTATGTCAAAGACCGGCGGACATCAAGACAACTGCTCAGATGATCGGTTCAAGGAGTGAACCGATCGGTTGACCTTCCAGACGGTCGGTTCAAGGAGTGAACTGATCGGTTGATGACCGGTTCGAGGAGCGAGACGAGCGGGTGACAGACATGACGAGATGCACGACGACCAGGCGAACCGATCGGTTGGAGGAGCCAACCGATCGGCTGGTGGCACCCAGACGACCGGCTGGAGAGTACAGATCGTTCATGTGATGATTTGATCTACTCGGATGGCAAGGCACAGAGTTCATCTTGTACAGGTTGCATGTGATGTAGACCTAGATGACCATGATTCCTCTTGGCTCGAGGAATCACATTAGGATGGCCATAATCATCGCTTTTTATCGTTTGTGCATGTTTTCTGTGGGATATAGCATGTATATGATACGTACTATCTATTGTGGTGATTGGATATGTATATGTATATAAAACCAAATCCCTCATTAAAATATTAAGTTTTAGATGCCTTCCAAATGCAACACACGTGAAAAGCTTGATCGACCAAGTGTGGGCACGCCAAAGCGTGGTGCACCGTCTATCTCGTGGAAGCGTGAAGGATGAATGTGTGGGTCTGCCAAAGCAGGGTGCATATTCATCGTGTTTGCTTTGGGTCAGACTTAACAAGGTGATCTAGATGGGATCTAGTACCTTGAGGCATAGAGATGATCATTGCAAGGAGTTGTAGATGACATCTTATCAAGAGTTGCATATGATGCAATTGGCAAGAGTTGCCTACCTGAGAGATCTAAGTTGTGGGCGATCAGCCAAAGCTGACTCATGATTTAGAGGATTTCAGGATCTTGCCCACTAGAAGATTGTACGCTGCAATCTTCCGAATTGATGGTGAGGGCTATCAATTTGAAGTAAAACAGTGGGAGCGATAATTAATTAAAGGCCTAATTATATCGTCAAACTTTCAAATCAATCAAATAAGTCAAAAAATGAGTTTTGGACTAAAATTGCATATTTTCCTTTTTGTAGTTCAAATGGCAACAAACAACAACAACTTTTCTTTGCGATCGGTCCTTGACAAGGACAAGCTAAATGGGACAAACTTCCACGACTGGTATCGGACATTGAGAATTGTTCTCACTCAAGAGCGTAAGCTCTATGTCCTGGATACTCCAATTCCAGAGGAACCCGCTCCTAATGCACCAAAGACAGAAAGGGATGCTTACAAGAAGCATTCTGATGATGCCATTGATGCAAAGTGCTTGATGCTATGTTCAATGAACCATGAGTTGCAGAGGCAACATGAGAACATGGGTGTCATAGAGATGATTCTGCATCTCAAGAACATGTATGAAGATCAGGCACGGCAAGAGAGGTACAATGTTTCTAGGGCGCTGTTCAAGTGCGTCATGACAGAAGGAGATCCAGTTGGTCCTCACACACTCAAGATGATTGGGTATGTGGAGAACCTGCAGAGACTGGGATTTCCACTGAGCCAAGAGTTGGCTACTGACGTGATACTGCAATCGTTGCCAGAATCTTACAGTCAGTTTGTGATGAACTACAACATGAACAACTTTGATAGGCCACTGTCAGAGTTGTTGGGCATGTTGAGGACAGCTGAGTTACAGATGAAGAAGGACAAGCCTAAGTCCATGATGGTGATCACGAGCAAGAAATGCAAGTCCAAGCGCAAGGGAAAGGGCAAAGCTAAGAAAGGTTCTGAAGCTAGCCAGGAGTCCAAGCCATCTTCAGCTCTAAAGGCCAAGGGAGGCGTGACAAAGAAAGGAAATTGCCACCATTGTCAAAAGCCAGGACATTGGAAAAGGAATTGTCCTCTCTACCTGGAAGAACAAAAGAAGAAGGAGGCGACTGAAGCCTCTACTTGAAGGTGTCATGTAAATAAACTTGTAACACTTTTTGAGATATATGATATCAAGATATAAAGTGTAAAGCATTCTTACTTGGGGCAAGTGTTGCCTTTATAGATAGGAATACTTTAGTTTATTTTCAGCCAATAAGGCATGTAATACAGTTATGAACTGCTATTTCATACTTGCCAATAAATAGAAACACTTTATTTTTGCATATTGTATGACAATGATGGCAATTAATAAAGAGATGTTTCAATTTATAAAGATGTGATCTTTGTGGCAATGCCTTATTTATCTTGTGATATTTGATATGCATAAGATAAGATGATACCTAAAAGTTATAGATAACTCAAACAATTTAATTAACATTAATCATGAGAAATTCATTTCTAGTTTCCATGTGATGGATAAATCTAGACTCTTTTGGTTATAGAACCAGTAAGAGACATGAATATCTTGGACATGATTAATCAATCTTCACTAATGTAGTGGGAGAGTGATTATTCTATTAGGTATAATACATGTGATGTATTTACATACCTATTGGAATAAATGCTAATACTTCAAATGGTGTTTAGAGAAATACCAATATGAATATCTTGAAGTGTTCAAGATTATCATAAATGAAGTACAAATTTGGTAAAGTATTAATTCTTGATGAGATCAATGAATGAAATACTTGGACCAAATGTTTGAGATCCTTATGAGTGATTATGATAGTGTATCATAGTGAACTCATGATTAAGGCATGGTGATGTCTGAATCAAGAAGGAATCATACTCTAAGGAGTTAGAGAATGATTATCAAATAACTGAATTCTTCTTAATAAAAGAATACCCCACACTAATAAAAGAAATTAAGAATCACAAGGGTTGTGATTTCTTATATCTTTAACAGATACACCTCAATTATCTATGTGATGAGTTGTTCATGTGATGAGTCAACTATCAAGATGAATATGAGGAACCGAATCTTGAGTTATGGTTTAAAACCATTACATCCTAAATGACTTCCATGTGAACCATAAGGTATGACCTTGATGGTAGCACTCATTGGATCATATCCATAAGTGCAGTTGAGTCTTAAGTGTTAAGACACATGGATAACATTTTGAGAAGGATGATGCTTGTTGATTGCAACTTAATGGCTAAGACATTTGGCATATGGATACTAAAACCACATTCCTATGAGGAATAAAACCAGGATGTGTACGTGACACAGCCTATAAGGTTTATGAATCCACTAATGCAAATGAAGTCTATAAGTTACAATGGACTAATCAATGTGATTGATTGAGTACAAGCAACTCAAAATTGGATCTTTATTTTGATGATATAGTCAAAGGGTTTGACTGATATGTCAAAGATAAAGAAGGGATCTGTGATTTAGTGGGAGCGTGTTCACATTCCACATATTGATGTGAAATGGAAATGTTCTAGATTGGAAATCCGAATGTGGAAATTATCTTTAAGGAAGATAGAGATGTTTACTATGTGATAGGAATAGAGATCTATAGAGATAGTTCTCGAAAATCTCTTGACCTGGAAAGAGAGAGCATACATTGGCAATCTGTACTGAAGTGTACAGTATGCACAGATTCAGTGGGAGAAAACTTGTCCATGTTACATGGAGTTAGTATCCCAAGGCCAAGTGTCCAATTCTTATGAAGAATGGGAACACTAAGAATAGATATGGATCTATCATGTATGTAATCATCCCATTATCTTGCATGTATGACATGGCAAGAATAAAATGCATTCATCATCTTGTATGTAGGACATGGCAATATGATGTGCTCATCCTGATATCTCGCATGTGTGACATGACGAGTGGATGGCTGTCTATTTCCAGTAAGGGTTACTGGAATACCATGAGAACTTGATAAGTGCTTGTGAAGTACTAGTTCTATGGAGATAAGGAAGAGTTCGATGTAAAGAGTTACATTGATGCGAACTTTCGAAAGGACAGAAAATTAATCGCAATATATATACATAAGATGTATAAAAGTGAAAGTTTGTTGATAATTGGAAATGTTCCAATAAAGCCATTTAAAAAGGGAAATGCCGAGTATCTATGTGTTAGTAAACAGTAGTAGATACTATGTGGATCTGGAAGTTCATAAGATGAACTTATATTCCACTCATTGATGATAAGTCTGGAATCCTTGATCATGCAATGTGGCTAAAGGTTAGCAAAGGAATACTAGATCGCATATTACGGCAATTCCATCTCATACGTATGACGTACAGCGAAGAGATGCGAGACATGCAATTTGTACAGACTTTGGCAAGGTGTTGTCATTACTCACTATGTTGGCACTAGAGCACAGTAACATGTGGGACATGTCTGAAGATCACTATGAATATGATTCATGGGTGATTGGCTCGCAGTGCAAGTGGGAGTCTGTTGGTATGTATGCCCTGAGAGCCAATCATGGGATGATTGGTGGGATACATTGAGATTGATCTGATAAACATCAAAGGCGAGCTTCCAATTCCTTCTGGTTCAGTCATATGAGATAGTGATATAACAGATTGAATGTCTAGAGAATGACAGTACTCAATGATGTATGCCTTCAGGTTCATGACCTGAATGATGAGATCATACGGATGCTAAGAGTTTGTACGTTCTTGTTATGTCCCTAGTCGGATGTCATTGTGGAAGGTAGATAGACAACAATGACACACAAGACTAGATTGTGGTGTTGGTTGATGACAAAATCTCATTAGTCATGATATAGAGATATCAAACCAAACACATAGGTACTTGTTAGAGAACAAGTGTACCGGATAGACCCACCGTGAGTTTGACACATGGAACCATGAGATGGTAGTCACAGTCAGTACTCACAGTGATGGTGGTGAGTGTAATTCTTAGACCTGAAATCACTACACTCAACACATGTCGTTGGGCACACTTTGACATCATCAAACGCAATCCTGAAACATGGGTTGTTATAAAGGTGATGATTGGGTGGCTTTGCACATGGGGCTTTTGAGGGGTGAGTGATAGATATGGGATTTTTCCCTCCTGAGGGAGTATGATATCCATGGCCACTTGATGAGTAGGATTGAGAAAGGCATGCACGCATGTGTGAATCAGTATGTGATACTGATGTCATACATATCTCTTCCAGTCTACTCTGAGATCAAGGAAGTGAATGAACATTGACAGGATGATTGTTCCATGCCTCGAGTTCATTCGGGATATCAGTGACAAAGGAATTATACATTCACTGTAACACCATTCACGGATTGTAGGATGAAAGTTGTTCTCCAACTTTCTACTTTCACTTGGGTAGCACTGATTTGTGACTAGGCACCGCTCTTTGCTTGTGATGAAGTCATAAGTGTTATGGACTTTCACTGCCAACGTGAAATGGACCTGCAGGGTCACACTCATAGGATTTAACCTGGAAGAGGAGTTTTGTCCACAAGCAATGTTTAGATTGATTACTAAAGGAGTTTAGTAGTTCAATTAAACACTCAATCAGTCGATGGCTCAATATCGTATGGTTCAAGGTGTTGGACGCATTGATTGGAGTATCGGATTGATTGAAATCGCATTTGACTGATTCTGCACAACCTGGCTGAGGTTGCTGAACCGGTCGGTTCAATTGTTGAACCGATCGGCTCATGCACAGGGTGAAATGACTGGTTCAAATGTTGAACCGATCGGTTCAACTGGTGCAATCGAGCAACTTGGGAAAGTAGGATTGGTGAGAATTTTCCTTTCGTTTCAAATTGCCCAATTTGATTGGGAATAATATTGGTATTCGATACCAATTGGGAAAGAAACAAGGAAAGTCAATCGGGAACCAACCTGGAACCCCAACCGACCGGTTCATGAGTGAACCGATCGGTTCAAGGGTCCCAAACGATCGGTTCAGTGGTGAACCGATCGGTTCAGGTCCCCAACCGACCGGTTCACTTGTGAACCGATCGGTTCAGGTTGCGAGGTGGTTGCTTTTGTGGAAAATCCCGAACCCTTCTACTCCTGCTTTTAGTCCCGCATTGCCCGGGATGGAGAACCACGTCCCATGACTCTCCTACATATATAGGGGGTATTGGGGGCTTCTCACAGTACAGCTCAGTGCAACCAGTTGCTCTGCAAGTTGTCGTTCTCTCTGGTTTTGGTAACCGTGAGAGAGCCCGAGCAAGTGCTTCCCACAAAAGGGAGGTTCAGCAAGGGAAGGACAACTGCAGTTGCAACAGGAGGCAGGAGAGCGTGTTGGTGACTAGTACATCAACATGAAGGTGCGACTCCTTCCACTTCCTTGTGGGACAAGGAGAGTGGAGTTCCAGGTGGTCCGTGTGGACTACTACAGAGGCGGGAGGACACTGCCGCTTAGGAGGACAACCATCATCCGACAGTCTGGTTCGAGTAGGAGTCGTCAGTCCCGGTGCGACCAGGATCTGCACAGACGCCGTCGAAGTCCGGAGTTGAAGACTGTGCATTGTGCGAGGTATTGTCGCCGAGCAAGCCTCGGGACAAGGTATGATTCCGCAAACCATCCTTTCCTATTATATAGACGTTGAAGCGTTTCCTCGGTATGGGTTTGGGGAGAAAATTTTTGTTTCCGCTGCCTTCTCTGTCTCCTCTAAAACCCAACAGAGACATCCTTATCTCTGTCTAATCCACCAAAGTCATCCTCTTGTCGCATCACTACCTTGATGTGGGAGAGACCATGCAATCCTCACTGTATTATCCTAGTGATCTGAGTTTAGAGAATAACCATCACATTCGTCCTCTATTATTCTTTGAGCAAATCCTGTTCAGAAGTTGGTATCTGCTGACTTTTTTTTGTATGTTGCCTAATCACATATCACCTAATAAATCAAACAAGTCGCATTCAGGATACATCAAACAAAATGACATAGATTGTAGTTCATATTCTTATTTTAGATTTCCTATTTTTGAACCAGTCAAGTGTGTATAAAGTTCTTGCAACCAAATAAATGTTTTTGAATCTGTCAAGTGTGTATAAAGTGCTTGCAACCAAACAAACCCTTAGACCCTGTTTGGTTCCAGATGCGATCTGGATTAGGGCATGTCATTTTGTTCCTTGTCAGTAAAATCCGATCCTGATTGGTGAGAAATGGTGTTTGGTTCGCCAGCCCACAAAACCCCCCGTTTTGGGATAACGGAACTATTGGGTTTTAGGGGAGACAGAGAAGGCAGCGGAAACAAAAAAAATCTTCTCCCAAACCCAGAATAAAGGAATCACATCAACGTCTATACAATAGGAAGGATGGTTTGTAGAGGCATACCTTGTCTCGAGGCTTGCTCGATGACTTTACCTCACGACTTGCGCGATCTTCACCTCCGGTCCTGGACGATGTCTGTGCAACTCCTAGTCTCACCGGGACTGTCGGGATTGACAGCTGTCCTCCGAGCGGCAAAAGTCTCCCGCCTCAAAAGTAATCCAAACGGACCACCTGAAACTCTGATCTCCTTATCCCACAAGGAATCGGAAGGAGTCGCACCTCCTGTCGGCGTACTAGTCACCAACACACTCTCCTACAACCAGTTGCTTTTCTGTAGTTGTTTTTCCCTTGTTGTGCCTCCCTTATCGGGTAGCACTTGGTCAGACTCTCTCTCAGTTACCAAAACCAGAGAGAATGACAACTTTGCAGAGCAACTGGTGTTCTGAGTTGTTGTTTTTGAGAAGCCCCCAATACCCCTATATATATAGGAGGGTCATGGGATAGGGTTCTCTACCTCGGGCAATGCGGGATTAAACAGGAGTAGAAGAGTTCGAGATTTTCCACAAAACAACCAAACTGTGCCAGCTGAACCGATCATTTCACACCCTAAAACGATCATTTCAGGTCCTAAGCCGATCGCTTGGGACCTGAGCCGATCGTCTGGGGCTCTAAGACGATCGGCTGGAGCTCTGAGCCGATCGATTCGTGGTCCTGATCCAACTCAAATTGACTTTCAAATTTGTTTCTGATTAATCAAATATTAATCCTTGTCCAAATCGAATTTGTACAAGTGAAACAAATTGTATTTGCAAAATAGTCTTCTGACCTTCCAAACGATCTCGACTGGCCACATAAATCGACCAGTTTAACAATTAAGCTGATCGTTTCATGACACATGAGCCGATCGGCTCACAACATGAGCCGACCGGTTCACCAACCTGAGTTGATCGGTTCATCTCATGAGCCGATCGGTTGGGGAAGCAGACTTGTGCAAATCAGTCAATTGCATTTTCAATCAATCCAATACTCTAATCAATCGGTTCAACACCTTGAACACTATGATATTGAGATATCAATTGATTGAGTGTTTAATTGAACTACTAAACTCCTTTAGTAATCAATCTAAACATCATTTGTGGATAAACTCCTCTTCTAGGTTAAATCCTATGTGTGTGACCCTGCAGGTCCATTTCACGTTGGTAGTGAAAGTCCATAACACTTATGACTTCACAAGCAAAGAGCGGTGCCTAGTCGCACATCAGTGCTACCCAAGTGAAATAGAAAGTTGGAGAACAACTTTCAATCCTACAATCCGTGAATGGTGTTACAGTGAATGTATAATTCCTTTGTCACTAATATCTCGAATGAACTCAAGGCATGGAACAGTCATCCTTTCAACGTTCATTCACTTTCTTGATCTCATAGTAGATTGGAGGAGATATGTATGACATCAATATCATATACTGATTCACACATGCATGGACGCCTATCTCAATCCTACTCATCAAGTGGTCTTGGATATCAAACTCCCTCATGAGGGACAAATCCCATATCTATCACTCACCCCTCAAAAGCCCCATGTGTCAAAGCCACCCAATCATCACCTTTATAACAACCCATATTTCAGGACTGCGTTTGATGATGTCAAAGTGTACCCAACAACATTTGTTGAGTGTAGTGATTTCAGGTCAAAGAATCACACTCACCACCATCACTGTGAGAATTGACTGTGACTACCATGTCATGATTCCATGTGTCAAACTCACGGTGGGTCTGTCTGGTATACTTGTTCTCCAACAAGTACCTATGTGTTTGGTTTGATATCTCCCTATCATGACTAATGAGATTCTGTCATCAACCAACACCACAATCTAGTCTTGTGTGTCATTGTTGTCTATCTACCTTTCACAATGACATCCGACTAGGGACATAATAAGAACGTACAAATTCTTAGCATTTGTATGATCTCATTGTTCAGGTCCTTAACCTGAAAGCATACCTCATTGATTATTGTCATTCTCTAGACATTCAATCTATTCTATCATTATCTCATATGACTGAACCAGAAAGAATTGGAAGCTTGCCTTTGATCTTTATCAAATCAATCTTAATGTATCCCACCAATCATCCCATGATTGGCTCTTAGGGTATACATAACAATAGACTCCCACTTTCACTGCGAGCCAATCACCCTTGAATCATATTCTTAGTGATCTCCAAACACGTCCCACATGTTACTATGCTCTAGTGCTAACATAGTGAGTTATGACAAAACCTTGCCAAAGTCGGTATTAACTGCATGTCTCTCATCTCTTCGTTGTACGTCACACGTACAAGATGGAGTTGTCATAATATGCGATCTAGTATTCCTTTTCTAACCTTTAGCCACATTGCATGACCAAGCACTCCTAACTTGTCATTAATGATCGGAATAACTATAAGTTCATCTCTATGAACTCCTAGATCCATATAGTATCCATTGTTGTTCTTTAACACACGGATACTCAGAATTTCCTTTTCAAACAACTTTATTGGAACGTTTCCATTTATCAACAAACATTCACTTTTATATATCTCATATATATTTTGTGATTAATTTTTGTCCTTTTCGGAAGTTTGCGTCAGTGTAACTCATTACAATGAACCCTTCCTTATTTCCATAGAACTAGTACTTCTCAAGTACTTATCAAGTTCTTATGGTATTCCAGTAACCCTTACTGGAACTAGACAAACATCCACTCGTCATATCCCACATACGCGTTATCAGGATGAGCATATCATATTGTCATGTCATACATACAAGATGATAAATGCATTTCGTTCTTGCCATGTCCATACATGCAAGATGATGGGATGATTACATACATGATAGATCCATGTATATTCTTAGTGTTCCCATTGTTCATAAGAATTGGACACTTGGCCTTAGGATACTAACTCCATGTAACATGGATAAGTTTTCTCCCACTGAATCTATGCACATTGAACCCTTCAGTATAGATTGCCAATGTATGCTTTCTCTTTTCAGGTCAAGAGGTTTTCGAGAGCTATCTCTATAGATCTCTATTCCTATCACATAGGAAATGTCTCTATCTTCCTAAAGATAATTTCCACTTTGGATTTTCATTCTAGAACATTTCATTTCACATCAATATGTGGAATGTGAATACGCTCCCACTAAATCACAGATCTCTCTTTATCTTTGACATATCAGTCAAACTCTTTGACTATATCATCAAAGTAAAGATCCCAGCTCTGAGTTGCTTGTACTCAATCAAACAAATTGATTAGTCCATTGTAACTTATAGACTTTATTTGCATTAATGGATTTATAAACCTTCTAGGTTGTGTCACGTACACATCCTTGTTTTATTACTTATAGGAATGCGGTTTTAGTATCTATATGCCAAATCTCTTAGTCATTAAGTTGCAACAAGCATCATCCTTCTCAAAATGTCATCCATGTGTCTTAATGCTTAAGACTTATTCGTACTTATGGATTTCATCTCAATGAGTGCTACCATCAAGGTCATACCTTATGGTTCACATGGAAGTCATTTAGGATGTAATGGTCATAAACCATAACTCAAAATATGGTTCCTCATATTCATCTAGATAGTTGACTCATCACATGACCAACTCATCACATAGATAATCGAGGTGTATCTGTCACGGATATAAAAACTCACAACTCCTTGTAATTCTTAATGTCCATTATTAGTGTGGGGTATTCTTTATTTAAGAAGAATTTTGTTATTTGATAATCATCCTCTAACTCCTTAGAGTATGACTCCTTTTGATTTAGACATCACCATGCCTTAATCATGAGTTAACTATGATATACTATCATAATTACTCACAAGGTTCTCAAACATTTGGTTCAAGTATTTCATTCATTGATCTCATCAAGAATTAACACTTTACCAAATTCATACTTCATTTATGATATTCTTGAATACTTCAAGATATTCATATTGGTATTTTTCCAAACAGCGTTTGAAGTATTAGCATTAACTCTAATAGGTATGTAAATACATCACATGTATTATACATAATAGGATAATCATTCTCCCACTACCTTAGTGAAGATTGATTAATCATATCCAAGAGATTCATGTCTCTTACTGGTTTTCTAACCAAAAGAGTCTAGATTTATCCATCATATGGAAACTATAAATGAATTTCTCATGATTTATGCTAATTTGATTGTTTGAGTTATCAATAACTTTTAGGTATCATTTTATCTTATGCATACCAAGTACCACAAGATAAACAAGGCATTGCCATAAAGATCATATCTTTGAAATTGAAACATCAACTTTATTAATTGCAATCATTGTCATACAATATGCAAAAATAATGTGTTTCTATTCATTGACAAATATGAAATAGCAGTTCATAACTCTATTACATGCCTTCAAGGCTGAAAATAAACTAAAGTACTCCTATCTATGGCGGCAACACTTGCCCCATTTATTGAGTGCTTTACACTTTAAATTTTGGTATCATATACCTCAAAAAGTGTTACAAGTTTATTTCATGACACCTTCAGGTGGATACGTCTGTCGCCTCCTTCTTCTTTAGTTCTTCCAGATAGAGTGGACAATTCCTTTTCCAATGTCTTGGCTTTTGACAATGGTGGCAATTGACTCTCTTGGTTACGCCTCCCTTGGCCTTGAGAGCTGAAGACGCCTTAGGCTGCTGGCTAGCATTAGAACCCTTATTAGCTTTGCCTTTTCTCTTACGCTTGGACTTGCCTTTTTTGTTGCTGATCATCATCACAGACTTAGGCTTGTCCTTCTTCATATGTGCCTCAGTTGTCCTCAACATGCCCAACAACTCTGTCAACGGCTTGTTAAAGTTGTTCATGTTGTAGTTCATCACAAACTGACTGTATGATTCTGACAACGATTGCAGTATCACGTCAGTAGCCAACTCTTGGCTCAGGGGAAATCCCAGTCTCGTCAGGTTCTCCACATACCCAATCATCTTGAGTGTGTGAGGACTAACTAGATCTCCTTCTATCATGACACACTTGAATAGCGCCCTGGAGACATCATATCTCTCTTCCCGTGCTTGATCTTCATACATATTCTTGAGATGTTGAATCATCTCAATGACACCCATGTTCTCATGTTGTCTCTGCAACTCGTGGTTCATGGAGCACAACATCAAACACTTTGCATCAATGGCATCACCAGAATGCTTCTTATAATCATCCCTTTCTGCCTTTGGTGCGGTAGGAGCAGGTTCCTCTAGAATTGGAGTATCCAGGACATAGAGCTTTCGCTCTTGAGTGAGAACAATTCTCAATGTCCTAAACCAGTCGTGGAAGTTAGTCCCATTCAGCTTGTCCTTTTCAAGGACCGATCACAACAAAAAGTGATTGTTGTTTGTTGTTATTTGTACTATAAAAGGAAATATATGCAATTTAGTCCAAAACTCAATTTTGATTTAAAAGTTGACGATATAATCAGGACTTTAATTAATTATCGCTCCCACTATTTTAGTTCAAATTGATAGACCTCAACATCAATTCGGAAGATTGCAGCGTACAATCTTCTAGTGGGTCAAGATCTGTATTTCATCAAGTCATGAGTCAGCTTTGACTGATCGCCCACAATATTGACTATTTAGGTAGGCCATCATGCCAATTGCATCATATGCAACTCTTGATGAATGAACATGCACAACACCTTATCATGAACATTTCGTGCCTCTAGGCTTAGACGCTCTAAGAATCACCAGTTAAGTCTAACCCAAAAGCCGACACGGTAAACATGCACCCTGCTTTGGTAGAACCTACATGTTTACCCTTCACACTTCCACGAGATAGACGACGCACCACGTTTTGGCGTAACCTATGCTTGGTCGATCAATTTTTTCATGTGTGCCACTAATGGAAGGCGTAAAAGACTTAATATTTAGATGAGGGATTTGGTTTTATAAGTACATATGCATATCCAATCACCACAATATATAGTATGTATCATATACATGCTATATCCCACAAAAAACATGTGAAACGATAAAAGCAATGATTATGGCAATCCTAATGTGATTCCTCGAGCCAAGAGGAATCACGGTCATCTAGGTCTACATCACATGCAACCTATACAAGATGAACTTTGTGCTTTGCCGTTCTGGGTTTGATCAACTCATCTCTATGATTGATCGACTTGCCATTAGGCCGGTCGGTTGGGTGCCACCAGTCGATCGACTGGCACCTCCAGCCGATCGGTTCACTGGTCGTCATGCATCTCATCAGGGCTGCCACCAGCTTGTCTCAGTCCTCGAACCGATCGTCTGAAATGCCAACCGATCGGTTCACACCTTGAACCGATCGTATCAGTTGTCGTCAGGTTGTCCTCCGTTCTTTGACATAACAGGAAATAAAAGATCTATCCTATTTTACATTTGAATTGGGAAACCCCGAGTTACATTCGGGGGGAGCAAAGGTAGGAAAGAAATCTCGAGTTATCTCAAGTTACATCAGGAATAAAATATGGAGAATCGGTGCGTAGACCGAGATGCAAGCAACCACATATAACCAAGCCCACAAACATAGGGTTTATTGGCCATAACCACGCTATACATCCACCAAAAAACTCATTTAAGGGTGACGCGTATCGAGTGCATTCATATTACATATCATATATGTATATTGAGATTTGTGGATTTAGGATTGGACATGCATAAAGCCATCATTATTCGCATCGTATGCAATAATTAAAGGCGACAAACCAAAATTGATCACATCGATAATCCCAAAGTATAGAGCAGTTGACGTGGCTCTGATACCACTGTTGGGTTTTAGGGGAGACATAGAAGGCAACGAAAACAAAAAATTTCTTCTCCCAAACCCAGAATAAAGGAATCGCGTCAATGTCTATACAATAGGAAGGATGATTTGTAGAGGCATACCTTGTCCCGAGGCTTTCTTGGCGACTTTAACTCACGGCTTGTGCGGTCTTCACCTCCAGTCTTGGACGGTGTCTGTGCAACTCTTGGTGTCACCAGGACTGTCAGGATTGACAGCTGTCCTCCGAGCGACAGAAGTCTCCCGCCTCTGAAGTAGTCCACACGGACCACCTGGAACTCCGATCTCCTTGTCCCACAAGGAATTGGAAGGAGTTGCACCCTCCTATCGCCGTACTAGTCACCAACACACTCTCCTGCAACCAGTTGCTTTTCTGCACTTGTCTTTCCCTTGTTGTGCCTCCCTTATCGGGTAGCACTTGCTCGGGCTCTCTCTCAGTTACCAAAACTAGAGAGAATGACAACTTTGCAGAGCAACTGGTGTTCTGAGTTGTTGTTTTTGAGAAGTCCCCAATACCCCTATATATATATATATATATGAGGGTCATGGGATAGGGTTCGCTACCCCGGGAAATGGGGATTAAACAGGAGTAGAAGAGTTCAAGATTTTCCACAAAACAACTAAACTGCGCCAGCGGAACCGATCGTTTCACACCCTAAAATGATCGTTTCAGGTCCTGAGCCGATCGTTTGGGACATGAGTCAACCGTCTGGGGCTCTGAGCCGGTCGGATGGAGCTTTGAGCCGGTCGGTTCGTGGTCCTGATCCAACTCAAATTGACTTTCAAATTTGTTTCCGATTAATCAAATATTAATCCTTATCCAAATCGAATTTGTACAAGTGAAACAAATTATATTTGCAAAATAGTCTTCTGACTTTCCAAACGATCTCGGTTGGCCACATAAATCGACCGGTTCAACAATTGAGTCGGTCGTTTCATGACACATGAGTCGATCGGCTCACAACATGTGACGTCCCCGGATTATCTAAAACTTAATCTGATGTGTGACGTCCAAATTGAAACCCTCACCTCAGTGAGAATCCCAATTTCAACATCCCACACAAGGCTAAGAAGAAGAAAATCAGAGGAAGTCAAAAGGAAACACAGTAGCACATGTACATGAACAATAATAAAACCATACACACATGTTCACTATTCAACATATAGTTACAACATGAATTGTTACAACATTTGATATTACATATTGAACAGCAAACTTAAACATATACATGTACTACCACTAAACTACAGGATCTTAAGACAACAGGTCCACCTGTACATCAACTCGCCATACAACTCTCAACTATCCTGGATCTTCAAGAGCATAACCACAACCTAAACAAAAGATTACATGCGGTACACGTCAGCACAATATTTCATGAATATTGTACTGAGTACGCCTACGTGTCTTTTTAATATACCTCTCATCATATCTTGGCAATAAGATAAAACTAATACTTGGCAGTAACAGAAGAATATAAGAAAAGTGTATACTTGCACAAAGATATTCATTAACAAAAGAGAACACCTATTTTTAGTCACATTTCCATCATATATCTCGTACATCTGCCCCCAAGGGCTTTGATGTTTTTAGGTCTAATGATCTACTACCAAAGAGTTTGAGATCATTTAACGTGTGATCTACTACCAAAGAGTTTGAGATCTAACACATGTGATCTACTACCAAAGAGTTTGAGATCACTTCAATGCACTGTACTACCAAAGAGTTTAGTGCTATCATATGATGGATCTGATATCTTATGTTTCATGTGTTCATAGCCATAATTATGGAAAATCAAGCAACATATCATGCAAGAACAATCATTTCATCCAATATCATATGCCAAGTATTTTACTACACATATAACACAAGCATATTGTATAATAAGCCAAGTAAGAGGTAATGGCGTACCTTCCAAAGAGATAAACCTAATCTTCACCTATCCTGATGTCAACTCTATCTTGTTCATCCCTGATTAAGACAAGATCATATACTGTCATCAGATTCTCATCATCTTGCATCTCATTTTAACCCTAATCGTGCTCATTAGGGTTTTACTTAGTCTCTTTAGGATATTCTCATTATTATTTCTTATCTATCCTTTCTTGTTATCTAGGATTGATGTTACTGATGTTGTATTCCAAATTATGATTCATTATCTGAACATTATCTGATTACATATGATTATGTCTACATATTAACTCTAGATCATATTCATTTAGCATATTAGGGTTTTATATCACATGAAGAGTCATTATCATGTTTCTATTAATTCTATATATATAACTGATCTCAGAGTTACATATTATCTTCTAATTACTGATATGAGCTTACTCTGTAAATTTCATCAATTATTGATCATTAATGTATTTAATACATTTTATTTAGGGTTATGAGCCCTAATTGGCCATATGAAGAAAATTACATGCTTTCGTACATCAACATGATCATCCTTGACATCAGGTGCATTATAAACATTATTATGGAGTTATTGACATTTTTCCATAATTTTATGTCATCATTTGCTATTTATTATCCACTAAACAAGAATTACACATATTTCATGATATCACTGATATTAATGCATCAAAAGCCAGATATTTTGCTTTAGTTGTGTTCTACTCATTTTTCTGAGAATTTTGATATATTACTTGTATTTTTCAGACATCGGAGCTATTTTGTATGATTTATTGAAGAATTGAACATTTACTGAGATTTTTACCTTTTCGACCTATCCGGGAGTGCCACGTGGCCAGCAAGGGCATGGCCTCCAGCTCCTGGCCCGCACTGAACCGGCGGTTCAGTAGATCTGCTTTCAGGTCGATTCTGCCTGGGGTTGCGTCTGGTTCTATCCGCAGTCCCGGTTCAAGGGTTGGCAAACTGGGTCCTTCTTCTTTCTCTTTCGCGTCTGCTAGACTGTGTTGCGCCGTCTCCCGTTCTACGCGAGACCCCCCGCTCAGCGCCGCCGTCAGACGTGAATCCGCGGGCAAGCCACTGCCGCCTCCATTCTTCTCATCTCCACCTGGCTGGCACCTCTCCTACTCAGTGCGCTCCCGCCCAACCGCCATCGCACAGCCTCAACCCCAAAGTGCGTTGCCGCAAGCCTCGTCTCTGACGAGCTAGCAACCCGATCAAGCTTGCCGCCGCCGGCTATGGTTCATATCTATTTCTCGGTGATTGGGATCCAGGTCCGGTTCTGCACAAAGCAGAGAGGGCGCCGCCGCATCCATGGCTCCATCGAGGAAACTGGGAAGCAAAGGACTACAGGTGACGACACCATCGAGCTCTCCCTGTCGTCCTGCAACACAACCTTCTTGCCGTCTCCGGTCTCCCTTTTCCACCTGTCGGGCTTCCTCTTCCAGTCCCTCTCTTAGGTTCCTTCTTCCACATCTATTCTACCACTGGAGAGGCTGAGAGCTGAAGACGGTGTTGCCTTGCTTTGCCTGGTAAGCGAGGGAAAGAACTGATGGGGAGGTGAAGAAGAGCAGTTCTCGATCCTAGTGGCTTGTGTATCAAGTGAGAGGTCATCATGGAGCACTACTCAATCCGATGATAACTACTCATTCAAGGATGTCGCATCCACTCACGACCTTTGAGCAGCACGTATATCTATTCAGAGCTGCTCCTCAACCCACGATCTTCCCCTACTCCGATGTGTAGCAACCACTCACACGTTGACCAACCCGTCATGGCTTGTAACTGATAGAGTTAAAGATGGCGAATCCACCATTGATTTTGATTATCCGAGGGTCCCAAAACATGGCTCTCCAACGCATCCTGTGGCTAGTACAACTAGTACCCAAGTCTAAAGGATCTTTTATGTAAGGCAACGTCACCCACTTCCATTTGATTTGTGGCATGTAACCGATTCTACACCTAAGTTAAAGCATACTAAAGCTTATTCACGATATTAACTAAACCTTGATTAACTTAATCATATTCGACAACATGGTATCCCTTATAGCAACATCGATGTACTATGAGATTTTGACCATTGCTTTGTCACCATCAAACTACATTTCCATATAACAATATTCTCAAAAAGGCATGAATTAGGGATCTTAATCATGATATTAACCTCAATCCAATTTCAAATTTTACTAAAAATCTTGGAACTCTCAAAATTATTCAACATTTACTTATGTCATTGGATGATTAAGGACTCCAAAAGTCCACTCCATCACACAACATGAGCTGACCGGCTCACCAACCTGAGCCGATCGGTTCATCTCATGAGTCGATCGGTTGGGGAAGTAGACTTGTGCAAATCAGTCAATTGCAGTTTCAATCAATTCGATACTCTAATCAATCGGTCCAACACCTTGAACACTATGATATTGAGCTATCAATTGATTAAGTGTTTAATTGAACTACTAAACTCCTTTAGTAATCAATCTAAACATCATTTGTGGATAAACTCCTCTTCCAGGTTAAATCCTATGGGTGTGACCGTGCATGTCCATTTCACGTTGGCAGTGAAAGTCCATAACACTTATGACTTCACAAGAAAAGAGTGGTGCCTAGTCGCACATCAGTGCTACCCAAGTGAAATAGAAAATTGGAGAACAACTTTCAATCATATAATCTGTGAATGGTGTTACAATGAATGTATAATTCCTTTGTCACTAATATCCCGAATGAACTCAAGGCATGGAACAACCATCTTTTCAACGTTCATTCACTTTCTTGATCTCAGAGTAGATTGGAGGAGATATGTATGACGTCAATATCATATATTGATTCACACATGTGTGCATGCCTATCTCAATCCTACTCATCAAGTGGCCATGGATATCAAACTCCCTCAGGAGGGACAAATCCCATATCTATCACTCACCCCTCAAAAGCCCCATGTGTCAAAGCCACCCAATCATCACCTTTATAACAACCCATGTTTCAGGACCGTGTTTGATGATGTCAAAGTGTACCCAATGACATGTGTTGAGTGTAGTGATTTCAGGTCAAAGAATCACACTCACCACCATCACTGTGAGAGTTGACTGTGACTACCATGTCATGGTTCCATGTGTCAAACTCACGGTGGGTCTGTCTGATATACTTGTTCTCCAACAAGTACCTATGTGTTTGGTTTGATATTTCCATATCATGACTAATGAGATTTTGTCATCAACCAACACCACAATCTAGTCTTGTGTGTCATTGATGTCTATCTACCTTCCACAATGACATCTGACTAGGGACATAATAAGAACGTACAAACTCTTAGCATTCGTATGATCTCATCGTTCAGGTCCTTAACCTGAAAGCATACGTCATTGAGTATTGTCATTCTCTAGACATTCAATCTGGTCTATCATTATCTCATATGACTGAACCAGAAATAATTGGAAGTTTGCCTTTGATATTTATCAAATAAATCTTAATGTATCCCACCCATCATCCCATGATAGGCTCTCAGGACATACATACCAACAGGAACCCCCTAATCCGGACCAAGCCGGTCCCAGTAGAGGCGGGATTGGAAATCCTAGTCTGTGTCAGAGAAAACTCCCCCGACCCCCAACTCCCCCGCTCCCCCCCAACATTTGCCTTTCTCCCCCTCATCTCTGCGATAGTGTCGCCCTTCCACCTGCACCACCGAACTGTTGCGTCTGTGAAATTAAAGTCGGCATTCGATTCACACAGCTACCTTGAGCGGGCTGCAAAGGTCAGTAGACTTTGGGAGTGGAGCAGGCGTCGTGATTCATTGCGGAGGGGAAGTGCAACCACCGGGCTAGGGCGGCTACACCCTGGAAAGGCACCCATGCCCTGCATATTTTCTCAGTCTACCCTGGTTAGGTCGACTCGAGGTCGTCTCTTCTTGTCCACGCAGAGGAGGAGCTTTATTGAGGCCATGTGCTGCCCATGTTGCTTCGTATTTGCTGTTGTGTGCGTCGAGGTCCTTGGCATCCATTTACGCCTCCTCGACCACCTGTTCTCTAAAGCATGTGGTCGTCTGTGTGTTGAAAGTTGTTGTTGCGACGGGGGTGATCTTCCCCGTGCTCATCCAGTTTAGGTCCTTGCCATCCATTCTCCCCCTAAGACTAGGTAGGTGTAATGTAGTACTATCGCACATTTGTATATTGATTCCCTATGCATTTCCTCTTCACCTACTGACGCATGTGTGCTTTTCATCTTCACAACCTGTGCATCTGCTATGAGCTGGATTTCCATGGTCTTCGACATTGCCGGCCTTCCTCCACCAGGTATCCCATTCCGAAATGTGCCTTCTATCTGTGGTACTGATTGTTCAAGTTTAGTTGTGAATGAGTATTATTGGTGTTGTATGAAGCATGAATATGGTCTGTGTACTGATTTGTTCCAGATTGCTCAAATATTTCTCAATGTATCTTTAACCCTAAATAAAGGGAAGTGACACGGCTGCTTGGGTTCTATTCCGGCAGCCTGCATCCCTACTTCATCCATGTTATTTTATATTTACTATATATTTTATTTCACTGGTACTTTCTGATCTACTTCACATAGGTCATTCAGCCCTCCGTTGGATCCCTCTTATGTATGTTTTATATCACAATGTAATTCCGTTTTTTCTAAACCATTGTAATGATTTTCATGTAATTATGTCAAAGTGTACTTCATTAACACTTTTAACATGTGAAATTAACCTAGTCCAACTTTCTGATCTACTTCCCATAGGTCATTCAGGCCTCCGTTGGATCCCTCTTATGTATGTTTATATCACAATCTAATTACATTTTTACTAAACCACTGTAATGATTTTGCTGCAATTATGTGAAAGTGTACTTCATCAGGACTTTCAACATGCAAACTTAACCTGGTCCAACTTTATAAAATATGTTATAAATAAATATGGAAGAGAAACCTACTGTTAAAGTTGCTTACACATTGTGCTTTCCTACTAGCTATAATATTTTAAATAATAATGAAGTTTTTGCCTAAGATTACTGAAATTTATGTCGTTGTATACCTCAACTACGTGGTTACTGATAATTATATACAAATTGAATATGTGTTAGCATGTGTGGTATGTAGAAAAGAGCTTCATAGATAGTTTTTTCTATTTTGTTCTGATGCTCCACATTATCTATTTAATGTCTATATTTTATCTATTTTTTTCCTTTCTCTGACATACAAAAACATATCTCAGGTTGTGTATTATTGTGTTCATGGCATGGTGCAACACATGCTTAGCGCTCAATAGCTATTTTTAGTACACAAATGGTATCTCATATAATATTCTTTCAAATCAGTAATATATCCAATTTAATATAATCTCAAAGTAGTCTTGGATTTTATTATATTTCAATACTTATCGAAATACTAATTATATACTAAACAATATATATATATATATATTATTGTTTATAATATGATACAAATTAAAGTATATAATTGATTTTATTAAATACATACTTCTAAAATTATCTTGAATATTATTAAGTCGAACTACACCCTGATTTTCCAACTGAATTGAACATGGATTCCATTTTAACAAAGTTCAGAGATAGACTAATATTTCTCTGGTTAGATTGGGTTACATTTTGGGTTTGCATATAATTTTGGCAATACTACTGAAATTCCATATGACGTCAAAGGAGGGTTAGTGGTGGATGACTATCAAAACTTAGTCTAGGGATGAACGACTCCATTATCATTGATGTTGTATCTACTTGGCTTCTTAGCGAATCCATCGCTCTATCCACAAGGAGAAAGGAATTCATAATGTTCCATGTCATCTATGAAGTGTTCCATAACTTTGGAAGGCCATACCCACATTCTCACAGAGATGTATGAGAGATATACATGTAAGTGATTTTTCTTCCTAACTACCATCAGAAAATGAAGTTTGCTTGCTATACATGCTATGGTCATCTTTGAATTTGAATCCACAACATTGAGGAAGATTAGGATTTTGCATGAGATATTGGTCATCTTTTCCACGCAACGATACATTGATGCCATACATGCTATGTATAAATCACTATAAAATGACATGTTATAGGACAGAGAATGTAAAAGAGAGACAAAATGAGACTGGAGAGGGATAGATTAGTAAGGGAAAAATTATATTCATAAATCATATTCATTTAGTTATCTATTATTTGTAAATCATGTCACAGTAAATATCTTTTTGGTATGATTTAATCAAACTAACTATGTAATTCATCATTGTATGCATGATTTATCTCCCAAAATGATTTCTTGACTACTTTATCTGTTTGAGAATGTTATATAGTTATAAAATTATCTTTGAAAGAAGTGATATCAATACGTGTGAATTACATTTATCAACTAATTGTTTTTATATAAGACTATGATGAGGACATATTTTAACAAGTCCACAATCACGATGAATGTAAAAATGGAACGAAAAAATGAATATGTGTATACTATTAAATGTGGTAAGGATTAAATAATCATATACACCTCAATACCTCAACAGGTCCTTGCTAGTACTACTGAAAGCATGAATATGGTTTGTTTAATGTGTATTACTAGCATGAATATGGTCTGCTTAATGTGTTTTACTACAATGAATATGGTCTGCTTAATGATTTGTTCCTGATTGCTCAAATTTTAGTCAGTGTATACTAATGAACTGTTGAATGTGTATTACTAACATGAATATGGCTTGTTTAATGATTTGTTTCGGATTGCTCAAATATTACTCAGTGTATACTACTCAAAGCATGAGTATGGTTTGTTTAATGTGTATTACTAGCATGAATATGGTCTGTTTAATGTGTATTACTACAATGAATATGGTCTGCTTAATGATTTGTTCATGATTGCTCAAATTTTAGTCAGTGTATACTACTAAAAGCATGAATATGGTCTGTTGAATGTGTATTACTAACATGAATATGGCATGTTTAATGATTTGTTCCGGATTGCTCAAATATTACTCAGTGTATACTACTCAAAGCATGAATATGGTCTGTTTAATGTGTATTACTAGCATGAATATGGTCTGTTTAATGATTTGTTCCTGATTATTGTAGGTGAACATGTCATAATTTCAGCACAAGAAAGCTAGCCCTTCCTTACAGTAGAAGACAACTTGCCCTTGCTTGTGCACATCAGATTATGAGTAACCATGCCTACTCTGATTGTTACGAAATAGTTTACAAACCATACAGTAAAACATATACATGTGAAGGGTTTGACTGATTTGATCCTATATTTTACTGTATAGAATTAGGCTTAGGATTCGTCAATTGATTTAAATTTTATTTACATTAACATGTATGCCAATATAGCTATGTCTATGAATAACATAATAACAAAGTAGTTGTCATAAGTTGTAAGTCATTATATATTTAATATTATTGTAGTCATTATATATATATATATTACAGCACGTACGTGAGTATGTCTTCCGCAGACCCCAAGTTGCGTATTACATGGTCGACAGAGTCTGATGACGCTCTAGTTTCTGCATTGCGGAGGCAGTATGACATAGGGAGGTGTATTGATGGCAATTTTACTAGGGACGCATTGAGGGAGACACTAAATGAATGGCAAAATAGGATGGTGAGGCCAGATTGTATAATAGAGTAGTTGAAAACTATGTGGAAGAACCTGAAGAAGGACTATGCCAAACTGAAGCTTGTAACCAGCAAGAGTGGTCTCAGATGGGATGACAGAAGGAACAAGTTGAGGCTGCCTGACACCCCTGAGTGGAGGGATAGTCTTGCGGTATGTACATAAATGAAACCCTTAGCCGAATTTTAGTTTCCTACAGTTACATTTAAATTTCATACTAAAATCCTTTTTTTAATTAGGCAAACAAGGATCTTGCTAGGTTGATTACCTAGTAGATGCAGGGTATGCCAACACACGTCAGTTTCTTGCACCTTATCGCAACACATCTTACCACATATCTGAGTACCAAGGAAACAGACAATCATACAACAACAAGAAGGAGATGTTCAACCACCGCTACGCTCAATTATGAAATGTTGTAGAAAGAGCATTCAGCGTTCTGAAGAAGCGGTTTGCCTACCTCAGACTAGGGGCGACATATCCTATACACTCAAAGTGTCACCTCATAATGGCTTGTTGTATCCTCCATAATTTCATACATCATCAGAATGATAGGGACAGAGTGATGGAGGAAATCCATGATAACAATTCAACAACCGATGTCCCACCCGATGGGGTCGACCTAAGTTCTCTACAACAAACAACTCTAGCCGATGCAAGGGAGGGAGGTGTTTTACGTGAATAAATTTCCAATTTTATTTGGGATACTCGTTGACATTATTTATAATTGTGATGAGTTGTGTAGCGCCTGCCAATCCAACTACAACTTCACATGTGCTCTCAAGTGTTTGTTTAATACAATGTTAGTATTTCACAACTCCTCTATGAGTTCACATGTGTTCTTAAATGTTTTTTTTCTTCAAAATTGTTGGTATGGCTCCTAATAAAAAATGTCACATTATGTTTCATTAGGTAGTCCTTCTTGAAATGGAGAATGGAATGCCGATGTGCACATGTGGGCTCCAGTGCACCGTACGAGTGTACATGGATGCCACAGATGCGGAAAATGGCCGGTTTGAAGACAACAACCCCCACAAGTCGTATTTTACATGTGGTAGGGGTGTTGTTCCAAACAGATGTCGCATGATGTTGCCCGCATAATGAGTACAACATACAATTACCACGCTAACTGCAGTTAGGGATGCGCTGGTAACACAACTTGCATATGCACACAATGAATGTAAGACATGGTCAGAACAATGCGACTTTGTCTGTTTCACTAGAGCAGACATCCACCGGCTAATAGTAGAAATTGAACTGCTGCGGGAGAGACACCTATATCTACGCGAATGACTACACCTACCGATTGATAATGTCTCTTCAACGGAGGAAGAGGGATACAATACATCATAGTTGTAATATATTTTGATCTAATGATGTATGGCTTCATTACATGTTACAACATTCAACTGCTCCTATCAAAATACTATCAAAACTAAATTTTGTAGATATATATGTTTTAAAGACGAGTTTATGTTACTAATCATTAATCTTATTTTAGATGTCGATGAATCTGTCGGAATTTCCGAGGTGTGATTGTGGTCTAGTTGCGGCATTGCGGGTAAACACAGAGGATGCGGGGTTATATGATTTTGGCATTCTGAGTGAAAGGGCGGAAGAAATGTATTACATATGTCCTTCTAGTCAGGTGCTCTAGTAAAACAATAAATAATCAGTTGCACTTGCTAAGTACATCGCGTATTATTTGTTATTAACTCGAATTTGGGAAAACATTTTAGGACAAAGATCGATACAAATACTTTCATTGGGCATTCGATCTCCCCCCAACAACTGATTTGTTGAAGGCTGAGATTACATTACTAACTTGTGAGTGCAAGTCAGTGTGGGCCAAGCGATGAACATGAAGGACTTTGTTGAAATCCATCATGACTCCGAACATGTGTACCCCTCCAAACAATATGAGTATGAAGTTTTACAAACCTCCGTTCAGAAGTTGGAGGAGATTTGTAGTCTTCTTTTGGATACTCCTTCACCTTCGATGACTCCATAACATTATTGTTACACTTACATGACAAGCTCCATAGTTTTTTCATAAATCAGTTGGATGCTTAAGGATGTATCAGCTTTTATTTCCTATGTTATTTGCACACAAAATCGTAATATTAGAATTATATCCATTGTGAAATGAGCCCTTATACTATTTCAAAATTTTACAGACATAATTTGTTCTATGGATGGTCGTCTAATATGGGGTGCGGAGCACAATCAAATCCTACTTGATGCAATGAGAAATCAGTATGACCTGGGGAGATTTGTCAACGAAGCATATACTAGAGAGGCTTGGAGGGAGGCATTTCTTGACTTTCATAACATAACAGGCATGCTTTGGATTGATATGTACAGGCTAAAAACCCATTGGAAGAACTTAAGGAAACAATTTATAAGAAAAAAATCAATTCCTTTTATATGATTGGATGTTTAGGAATGAATTAGCCCTGGCAAACGTGAGGAATGCTGCAAATATCAACAATGTTGTTGTAGGAGAAGGTGTTGCAGGCAACGAATTAAAACCATCACCAACAATATCCATGTTTACATTTCAATTAATCCTCTTTGTTATTTTTGTAATCAGACCCCTTATCTTGCTTGCTACTGGATGTATGCTCTTACTTCATCACAATGTTGTTTATTTATCGCTTCACTATAAAGGAGGCCCTTTCTTATATGCATATTAAATAATATATATTCCAATTATCATAGTAACTTCACACATAAAAATAAATCCTTACTATTGCAATATATTACATACAGAAATTTGTATTATGGATATGCACAACAAACAACGACGTATGTTATATGGTGTACAGAGCTTGATATGGTTCTCAAAAGTTTGATGAAAACCCAATATGACATGGGGAGATGTGCGAATGGAGTATATATTCCTCAGGCTTGGAGGGAGGTGTGGCATGACTTTCGGAACATAACAGGGGCGCCTTGTATTTCTTTGAGTGAGGTGCAACTGCACTGGCAACACCTCAGGAGAGAGTTCATAAGAGATAATCTTTTCATTTTGGGAGATTCATTGCATCCCCCGCCATTGGCCGTGCAACACACCGTTCAACAAAACTTTGTGACTACTCGTCGCATCTATCCACCATGAGTTGTTGAATACCTTACCAGTGATGAAAACAACAACACTCCTACACCCTTTGGTGGTTAAGTAAAGGAATGAAATTTTAACATAGTTGCTCCATGTTGTATTTGTTTATGATTGCTCGGCAACATTTTGTTGTAAAACTTATGGCAATCATTACGTTGTTTTTACCATCCATTTGAACAAAGTTGTACTTATTTTGTTTAGAAGACTTCCATCGCATGCAAACTTGTACTTATCTAAGTTTGGTTATTTTTACCATCCATTATGTTGTAAAACGTGTACTTACTTATTATGTTTAGAAGAATCCATTTTGATTATTTGTTCTTGCTCATACTTATATTTATTTCAATAATTTAGATGTCGACCTCGCGTTCAAAGTCAAGACCTAATTTAGAAAAGATATTGATGTCCCCATCAAAGTTACAAAAATATCTCAAAGAATACGTTGTCTGCAAGAACAAATGTTGCGAGCATGCACACCAGGGGGCGAAATCTAAGAGCTAGGATGAAGGGAAGGATGGGGTCAATAAAAATGTTCCCCATCTGCCATTGTTGTTTGATTGGCCAAAAGACGACATCAAACAACAACCTCAGCCGTTGCAGGATGATTGTCCTGTATCATGGGACGAGTACGATGAGGCCTTAAACTGAAAATGTACTACGTTGGAGCAAGAACAATCATCCGACTCACCCAACACTTGCCAGCACAATGGTTGCTCACCATCTTAGCATGTGTGTATGCATGTGTGTATGGGTCTGCTTTTTTGTAGTAGTTCCTTTTTTATCTGCTATCCATTGTAAACTTTGCTATGACTGATTTAGCCAGTTAAATTGACGGCGGGGGGTCCACCCAGGACTCACCGTCTTTCACAAACTTTTATACTACTTGGGCGTGACTAATGTTTTATTATGCCAATTACAATTATCTTGTCATTTACCAATTACCAGAGCGAATATGCACAACTATATACATACATACAAAATTAACATGTCATGCAAGACAATTTGTAAAGTTATATATCATTAATAATAAATGAGCAAACTCCTCGAATATTAATTTCAATAAACAACACAACATAAGCCACATTATCTATGCAATTATTATTTTTACAGTTAATTTTATACTTGTATCGTACAACCATCACAGCTTCACATATTTTTACATTGTTAAAAACAATTATGTAAGAACGGGACAGAAAAACACATCTTGACTACGTTGTCAAATAAAATCAGACTGAATCCAGATTGGTAGCCAAACAGAATCAAACTGAAACCAGACTCAAACCAGACCAGCTGACCAGAATCAGACTGGGTTACCAAATATAATCAGACTAGATCCAGACTAACCCAGTCCAGACTACATAATCTTAGTCCCAAATCAGTCCCGAACCAAACAGGGGCTTAGCTATTATTCTTTCCAAACAGGTACGTTTCAGCTCATCAAACAAAATACGGAGGAAAATTACATGGCATTAATGTGACCGCGTAAAATTCCTACTGCTGCTTTTGTTGCGTTGTTTGGTTGCCACTTGGACTATCGTTAGGGGGGTTTGGTACACTGCCGGGTCCCACGGCCGCAGCGGAATTCCACGACTTTAAACGCTTCTTTCTTTGTTTCGGACCTCTCCAGTTGTGTACTCGCATTGACTTGGGGGAAACAAACGATGCCACCAGCGACTACCGCCTGAGGCTTCTTTCTCCGTCTCCCCCCCTACTCCTCTACTTCATTCATCTTTGCTTTCCCGTTTCGAATACTGCGAAGAGAAGTCAGAGCAAAGGCCGAGGTTTTAGTTAGTTTCTTAAACCGATTCGATTTGGATTGCGTGTCGGGAGCCCGGGATCGGCGGCGGGTATGAGCTGTATATTGGCAGATAGAGAGAACGGAGATAGTGGAATCGAGAGAAGCACCTCTTCCTCCTCGTCCGCCTCCTCCGGTAGATTCACATGATTTGGCGGATTGATTGCTTCAGCTCTTCGTCCCAGATCCAGGTAACCGTTCGATTCAGCCAGCATACTCAGTTGGCGGCGTAATATCCAATCTCACTTTACCACCTCCACTCAATTTCTCAGCTCCCAAATGGAACCCCGCCCAATACCGCTGCTCCTACCCTTTCTCCTCCTCTTCACACTCTGTTCCTCCGCCGCCCTCGCCGCAGATGAGACCGATTTCATCTACAACGGCTTCCGGGGCGCCAAGCTGAGCCTCGACGGCACGGCCAAGATCACCTCGGAGGGCCTGCTGCACCTCACCAACATGACAAAACAGGTCAGGGGCCACGCCTTCTACCCTATCAAATTCTCTTTCCTCAACCGCACAACCACTCCTACCAACGCCTCCGTCACCCCGCTGTCCTTCTCCGCCATCTACGCCTTCGGCATCGTGTCTCAGTTCCCTGGCCTCAGCGGTAACGGCATCGCCTTCGCGCTCGTGCCCTCACTCGACTTCTCAGGGGTCACGGGGAGCCAGTACTTTGGGCTACTCAACAGCTCCACCAACGGGAACGCCTCCAACCATCTCTTCTTCGTCGAGCTCGACACCATCTTCAACCCGGAGATCGAGGACATCGACGACAACCACGTCGGTGTGGATGTCAACAGCATCAGGTCCAACGCTTCAAAATCAGCAGGGTACTACGACGAAGGCAGCGGTGGGACACTGAAAAACCTCAGCTTGATCAGCGGTGAGCCCATGATCGTCTGGATCGACTACGACGGACCGGCCACGACGCTTAACGTCACCATAGCGCCGCTCAACATCACCCGCAGGCCCAAGAGACCCTTATTATCCGTTCAGGTAAACCTGTCGGCCATCATCAAAGACACCATGTACGTTGGGTTCGCATCCTCCACGGGCTCCTTCGTCACGTCTCACTACATCCTTGGCTGGAGTTTCCGCCTCAACGGCGGCCCGGCAAAACCTCTAAACATCTCAGCACTCCCCAAACTACCCCCAAGGCCCGCCACATCCACCCTCAATTCCAACAAAGGCAAGGCACTGGCCGGCTGGGTCTCCGCCGCCGTGGTGACATCCTTGCTCACTGTAATCGGCTGGGCCGCCTTCTATATCCACCGCAGGAACAAATTCGCCGAGCTCGTCGACGACTGGGAGGAAGAATACGGCGCCAACAGATTCTCCTACCGCGACCTTTATAGGGCTACAAAAGGGTTTAGTGAGAAGGGGCTCCTTGGTGTGGGCGGGTTCGGACGGGTGTACAAAGGTTACCTGCCTGCGATCAAAACCGAGGTTGCAATCAAGACTGTAACGCATGATACAAAACAAGGTGGTGTCAAGGAGTTTATTGCCGAGGTCGTGAGTATTGGGCAGTTGCGGCACAGGAACCTCGTCCAGCTCCTAGGGTACTGCCGCCGGAAGGGGGAATTGCTGCTTGTGTACGATTACATGCCTAACGGAAGCCTTGACAAGCTCCTGTTTGCTCCTCCGGTTGGAAGCAGCCAGGCTAGTACTGAAATCGTGGTAGAGGATCCGTCGTCCTCATCTCCGTCGGCGACCCCGCCGCTGACAACGCTGTCGTGGACCCAGAGGGTCAAGATCATAAAGGGCGTCGCGTCGGGACTCTACTACCTACACGAGGAGTGGGAGAAGGTGGTCATCCACCGTGACATCAAAGCCAGCAACGTACTCCTCGACGCCGACCTCAACGGCCGCCTCGGCGACTTCGGCCTCGCCCGTCTCTACGACCACGGCGCGGCTCCAAGGACAACACACGTGGTGGGGACGATGGGATACTTGGCCCCAGAGCTCGCCAGGACAGGGCGGGCCACGAAAGCCACCGACGTCTTTGCATTCGGAGTCTTCGTCCTCGAAATCGCCTGTGGGCGGCGCCCAATAGAGCCCGAGGCTGCCGGAGAGAAACTCGTGCTTACGGACTGGGTACTGGGGAACTGGAGGCGCGGGACGGTGCTTGACGTCCTGGATTCCAAGCTGTCGGGTGGGTACCAGGTAGAAGAGGCCGAGATGGCGCTCAGGCTTGGGTTGCTCTGCTCGCACCCGTCTGCGGCTGCAAGGCCCACTATGAAACAGGTCCTGGAGTTCCTGGATGGCGACGTGCCGTTGCCTGAGATGGGCGTTTCGGGGCTCCTCAGGGCCGTCGCCGCCGTCGAGACGCTGCACAAAGAGATGATGGAGGATTACATAACCACCGAGTCGTCGCCGTTCATCACCGAGTCGGTGCTGTGGACAGGACGCTGAATGGTTTAGTCTTCCTGGTTTTAAAACGGTTCTTTCCGGCAGAGTTTAGCGCAACAAACTGGAGATTGAAAGTAGAGATTTGAAAGAAGAAGCCGTGGTGGTTCACACCGCCGCCGGCACCACGGCAACGTTGCCGTTGCCGGCTGTTCCCCTGATTTAGTTAAGTATACACATTACATAATCATACTCTGTACATGCTTGTTTCATAGACTTTTCATCGAGCAGGACGTCTGCTTGAAGGCTTTGTAATTATGTTTTCTAGTCTAGCATAATGCAATGGAGGGGCGATACGTTTTCTTTCGGGTGAATGAAACATATGGAACGGTTGAGTTTCTGTGTGTTTATATATTATGTTGATTTTGTTATGTGGGTCGAAAGGATGCGGAGCTCCCACACCGCAGAGGTACTTCCTCAAACACCGTAGGCAGATGTACATGTGCGGCGTAATAGATGATCAGGCCCATGCACAGGTGTTACGTCCAGAAAAGGCCCACGAAGCGCAGTAGTCCAAAGACCAACGCAGTACAAAACAGGGGGTCCAAAAAGTGGGAAGTACCGTATGTAAGCATTGAAGAGGTCCCTAAATGATAAGCCCCAAGCCGTGAAAATACACCTCCCTCAACAACACAAAAGACAGATAGATCAAGTAGACGAAAATCATGTCAACATCACCTCAAAGGGACAAGAGAGAGAGGTTAAGTAGAGCAAATCAGGTGAACCACAGATGGCGCGAGAAGAGGCAGGACTTAAAGGATCGGTCATATGCCTTGGTTTCATTTTGTCCAAGGCGTAATTGTCTTGTGCAAGACAAGGAAATCATGGGAAGGAACCTTGAAATAGGTGGAGGAGACGACTACACATCGCTTGATATGTATTTTATTAGAGATATATGGTATGCTACTAGATTGCACTCTTAACTTGTTTGGCACCGTACTTCCCTTCATATGTGGTTGGTTGTGTGTCCACCACTAGATAATACAAAGTGGGCGTTGAGGGCATTTTGGCATCCTTTCATACCCATCAGGCGAACCACAGATGGGGCGAGAAGAGCCAAGGCTTAAACTTCGGTCATATGCCTTGGTTTCATTTTGTCCAAGGCTTAATTGATTTGTGCAAGGCCCTTGCAACAAGGGAATCATGGGAAGGAAGCCTGAAATAGGCGGAGCTGACGGCTACACATCGATTGATATGTGATTTTATTAGATATATATGGTGTGCTACAAGATTGCACTCTTAACTTGTTTGGCATTGTACTTCCCTTCATATGTGGTTGTGTGTCCAATGCCGGATAATAAAAAGTTGGGGTTGAGGGCCTTTTGGCATCCTTTTCGACCCTTATATTTCACTATATTTCAAGAACTGAATGCTTAATTAAGCTCGGTGAATCCCATATTACCATGTTTCTAGGAATTTTATCTAGTGATCATTATATTTTGTCATCGAAGAATATTGCCTTGATGTCAAGATTTACTCAATGATAATGTGTATTTTAATTATCAAGACCGAACATCAGGTTTATCACAATACTAACCCTAGATGCTAATCACATTTGACAAACGAGAGAAGTAGAAATCTGAATAATACGAAAGTTCATTATGAGACTAGTATTTCATTTGGCTATCATTTTTCCCGTAAGTATCATCATTTCTCATAACATGCATCACTTAGCTTTTCAAAAAGATATTTACAATAAAGGTTATAATTCTACATATAAACAAGAAGTTAACATCATGCTATGACCAAAACACAAAAATACAAGCAAGTATACCCCATGGACATTAGACCTTACAAATAGATGGTGGGTTGGGTTTGTATTTAGTAATTATGGATTTGGGTCTCGTGGGTGCAAGTCAAAAAGACATGACTCTAAACTGGAGGAACAAAGATAGATTCAAACCCGACACAACAAGTTGCAGGTGCCCATATAATATGTGTTCAATGACATACATTTTATAAGTTGCTACTCTAATGATACATGAAGGCCATACTCTAGTATTTTTAAACAAACTATAGCATATAAACAACCAACTACTATACATCATCTGTATCAAACAAAAAGTATGCTGTCAATTTTTACGCCCATTCAATCACATACCTTCTTTGGGAAAATTCTCTAATGTATAATTTAAATTCTCTAATATACGATTATGTTTGACAACATATTAAGTTTGATATAGTAATTAGATAATTTATTATACGTGGATTTATTTTCTCCCAATATCTCTCTATTAGATATCAATTCTTGTTGGGCAAGTTTGAGTTTAGACTAGAACTACTTAGAAATTAATGTTCAGTATTAGATTGTCATATTTATTTTAAGCAGTTGTAGATTTATATATGTGTTTTTATACAATTAATTGAGAGAAACGAGTCACCCGCGGGCTTCCCACAGGCAAGCGATAAAACCTACTAACTAAATAGGTGGGTATGGATTTGGATAATTTTTAACCGATGGAAAATTTCATCACTCAAACTCAACTTAAACAGGTCGACCCATGGGTGCTCACAGATTTTGACCCAATTTGATAGGTGTAATGACCCTAGCAAACAAACATCTAGACTTCAAAACCTAAGGGCACTATGTCACCTATCAGTAGTGAAGTCACTTGGCATGTGAGGATGACTGTGTAGCTCATGGCTTAGCTTCAAAATCTTAAATATTACTTATTGGCTCATCAACCGATGCCTAAGTGAGTAGATATCATACAATTATACAAGTATTACTTCTTTCTTATTCTTATCAACTAAATAAGTATTAACATATTCAATATAAGAAATGCACCATATAAGTAGGCAATAGTAAATATGGTAGGAGATAAACAATAAGAGTATGTAAGAGTAAACTACCAACAATACACAAATGACTTTTCCCTCTAATTAATTTGTCATGACTCCACTTGACTATTACCAATCAAAGTAGATTCAAGCCCAATAAATGATTATGTCCTTTTAATGTATCTAATATACACCTTTCCCTCCTCCATACCTTAGGGTTTATCCAAACACCCTAAGGTAAAAGACAAGCACATATGCCTTTAGGATGGTTTTTCCTAAAGCCTGTCTACCACTTCCCCACCATGTATAGGGTTGGGGATAAACACATAAATGTCACCAAAGAATCATGCCTTATCTTAATTTCATATCACATGCTAGGTTAGGGCTCGACACCTAATCCTATATCATAACTCAATGAGAAGGCTAGGGTCTTGCTTCCACCTTTGCAGAACTTCCTCTAATCTCGATTATCCCTCAAGGTCTATTCGCTCTAGGTCTTCATCTATTGGGCTTCACCTAAGTGAGATAGACCTATTTTCCCATCCCAGTATGGATGCTAATGAAATGTATCATGGTGTTCAAGGCTTGCAACCATATTCATTATATTCTCTCTTTCTAATTACATAGCAAAACTCATATGAAGATTTTCATTACAAGCTTTACAATTGATAAGTATAGCGTTGCATAATAAGCAACAAAACAAGAGAAGGATGTAAAACATACATGATAAAGTAGTTATCATCACATGCATGTTCTCATTAAAATGTCTTAACATGACTAATCTATTGTCATGTATGCCCAGAGAGCCAATCATATGATGATTACAATGGCATAACATGTAAATGAGTTGATTAATCATAAAGAAAAGATTCCAACTTATTTTGTATATTCAGTTATGAGATAATGAATAACATCATAAATGTCTAGAGAATCATATTACTCAATGACGTATGTATTCAAGTTACTAACCTTGTAGATGAGATCATACATATGTTAAGAGTAAATATACATATTCTCATTATGTCCCTGATCAGTTGTTATTGTTGAAGATTGATAGAAAACAATAACACATAAGATCAGAGTGTGACTTGGTTGATGACTAAATCTCATTAGTCATGATATGACAATATCAAACCAAGCACATAGATACATGTTAGAGAACAGTGTATCAGATGAACCCACCGTGAGACTGACACATGGAATCCATCTTCATGGAAGTCATAGTCAAGTCTCACAGTGATGGTGGTGGTTGTGGTTCTTAGACCTAAAATCACTGCACTTATCACATGTCATTGGGTACACTTTGACATCATCAAATACAGTATGGAAACATGGATTGTTATAAAGGTGATGATTGGATGACTTTGACACATGGGGATTGATTGTGAGTGGTAGATATGGGATTTGTCCCTCCTACAAGAGTATGATATCCAAGGCCTCTTGATTAGTGAGACTGAGAAAAGTATGGACATATGCATGTGAGTTAATATATGATATTGAGCTTACATGTATCTCATGTAATCTGCTCTAGTTTAAGGAACAAGATTGAATAATAATGAGGATGAATGATCCATGCCTCTAGTTCAATCTGGATATCAGTGACAAAGGAACTATACAAACACTATAACACCATATGTAGATTGTAGGTTGAAGTTTCTCCCCAACTTTCCAATCATTTTAAAAGTAATGATGTGTGACTAGGCACCACTCATTGCTTGTGATGTCATAAGCTGGTTATGGACATTCACTACCAACATGATATGGGACCTATAGGATCACACACATAGGAACTTATCTAGAAGAGGATTTTGATCTTGAATGATGATTGAATTGACTACTAAAGTGTGTATGTATTTCAATTCACACAACGGATCAACAGACTAGACTGCCAAATGATCGGTTCAAGTGTTGAGTCAGACGTTTGGACTGTGAGGTTGATTATATTGTGCATTGGTTGGAATTCTGCCTGAACTGGGCTGCAAAATGCCCATTTCACCTATGTAAAATGGTTTTTTGCAATGGTGTGAGATGCCCATCTCATTTACAACAGATACCCATTTCGAGAGTCCACTTCAATTGCATAAAGGATTAGTATTGATGTCAAATTAAGTACCAATTGGAATTAAATTTCCGACATATGTGTAGAACTAGAAGGTGTGAAATGACCATTTTGCTTATCGAAAAAACCGTCTCGTGTGCGAGACAACTGTCTCACTGGGCAAGATGACCATTTCGGCACAATAGGTTGTGAAACTTCCAAAATTGTTGTGAAAATTCAAGATCTTCTGACTTTTTTCCACTCCCAATTTAGTCCCGCATTGGATGGGGACTGGGAACCCTGACCCTAACCCCTCCTATATATAGAGGGGTAGTGGGGGCTTCCCAAAACACAACAACTACACAGAAAATTGGGAATTACTTGCTCTGATAATTGTTATCCTCTCTGGTTGTGGTAACTACGAGAACCTAGGCAAGTCCTACCGGACTAGGGAGGGATAGCCACGAGAGAGAAACAACTGAGGATCATTGTTGTGAGAGAGCATGTTGGGGTGACTAGTACACCAACAGGAGGGACAACTCCTTCCTGTCTATTCTAGCAGGACGAAATGAGTTCTAGTTGGTCCGTGTGGACTAATATAGAGGTAGGAGTCCTTTAGCTATTGCTAGGAGGACAACATCAACTCACAGTCTGTGGCGAGATCTGAGGAGCCACTGTAGTAGGTGTTCGAGTCTGTTGTCTGTGTTGGAGCAGTCAGAAGAGTTTGACTACTCCTCCATAGACACCGTCCAAGATAGAGTGCACACCTATATTGACGAGGATTGTCATTAGACTTGCTCCAAGATTAGGTATATCTTCATGAAAGCATCCTTTCCATTGCATAGTTGTTGACACGATCTGCTAGTTAATGGGAAATATGTCAGTAATTTTTTTTGTTTCTGTCCTATCTAATGTCGTATTTTCCTATAGTGGTATCAGAGTCACGTCAATTAATTATATTTTAGGATTTTCGATATGATCAGATTTTTTGTTTTATCAAGTTTATTTATTGCATGCGATGTGAATATTTAAACTGGTTGATGCACACATCTATCTAATCAACACATAAAGAACCCAAATGAATATATATATATATATATATATATATATACACAATTTATATGTATTGCCATAAAATTAGTTTTGATGGTGGATGTAAAGCATGGTTATGGCCAAAACCCTAGATATGTGTGTGCATGGTTGCGGTTATTAATTCTTATAGTTAATCGGTCTGTGTATCGAGCCTCTCTCTCCTTTCCAAATGTAAATTAATGCTCTTCTTCCTATTTCCCTTCAAATGTAACTTGAGATTTTCCCATATACAATGTAATAAAAAATATGATAATTTTAGTTTATGTTTCGACGTGTGATGACGATCTACACAAAAGTGAAACGATTGGCTCATGAGACAACCCAATCGACTGGAGGACTAAGGAGGCCAGACGATAGGAGGACGAACTGATCAACTGGTCGTCCAACCGACCAAATGGAGGTGTCCAGACGCTGCTTGGCCCTGAGAACCAAACGTATGCTTCAGAAGAGCCCAACCGAGTGACCAGGAGACGATCGACCAGTTCAATAGTTGAACTGATCAACCCAGATTGGTTCAAGCACATATATTCACCAACAACAAGTTGCATATGATGTGGACAATAGGTGGTAGTAATTCCTTGTGGCTACAAGGTGTTACATTAATATAGCCATAAACATCACCTGTGCATTTTTTTATTTCATGTTCTCATTTGTGGTTATAACATGTATACGATATGTACTATATATGTGGTGATTGGATAAAATATATGCATTTATACAAACAAACTCCCTCAATTAAAATATTAAGTCTTAGATTCCTTCCATTAGTAATACACATGAAAAATTTGATTCATCAAACATAGATTTGTACAAAGCATGGTACGCCATCTATCTCGTGGAAGTGTGATGGTAGATAAGTAGATTTGCACAAAGTATGGTGCATATCTATCATATTGTCTATTGGGTCAGGCTTAATTGGTGACTTGGAGAGCCCAAGTCCAGAGACATGCAGATGATTATGGCAAGGAGTTGTGTGTATCATCTATCCCAGAGTTGCATGTGATGCAATTGGCTTGATGGCCTACCTAAATAGTCAGGTTGTGGGAAATCGACAAAAGTTAACTCATGACTTGATGAAATATGGATCTTGACCCACTAGAATATTGTACACTGCAATATTTTAAATTGATATTGAGGGCTATCAATTTGAATAGAATAGTGGGATCAATAGTAAATTAAAGACCTAATTAATATCATCAAATTTATCAAATCAAACCAAATCAATTTGTTTTGAAAAGTTGCAATAGTTCTTTGTAGAATCAAATGTCAAACATAAAACACGTTCAAAATGCGATCAATCCTCAAGAAGGACAAAATGGCACTACTACAGAAACGGCCTTTGGCGTCGGTCGTTTAACCCCATTTGGCATCGGTTTCCGACCGACGCCTATGTGGGCGCCGCTAAAGGTCGAACACTTCGGCGTCGGTTTTTTAACCGACGCCTATTTAACCTATAGGCGTCGGTCTTTTAGTAGATAACCGACGCCAAAAGGGTTCGCGCCACAGAAAATGGCGTCATCTAGGGCACTTTCTGCGTCGGTTATCTACTAAACGACTGACGCCTATATGGAATATAGCGTCGGTCTTTTAGTAGATAACCGACGCATAAAGTGCCCTAGATGACGCCATTTTCTGTGGCGTGAACACTTTTGGCGTCAGTTATATACCAAAAGACCGACGCCTATAGATTAAATAGGCGTCGGTTTGATACGAATATCCGACACCATTTCCAGGACTGCTTTGGCCACATCAGGCGTCAGTTTTTTGAAAAAAACCGACGAGGACTGCTTTGGCCACATCAGGCATTGATTTTTTGAAAAAAACCGACGATGTAGGTCTTTGCTGACGGTTTTCTATAAATAACCGATGCCTATATCTATTTTTTTTTTCATATCAGTTTGCAGGCCTGCTGTGGCTGGTCAGCAGGATGAGAACCTGCAGTTCAGTTTTCTGAACTGCAGGTTTACGACATCCATTGATATCAGCCTACAAACAGGCCGCAAACCTGCAAAAGTCACAAGGAAAATTTCACACAAGTACATATATTCAGACATCAATTCAATTCTCACATTCACACATATAGAAACATTCAAATACATGTATTAACATTCAGAAATATTCATTTACAAAGTATCATTCATTATCGCTATCAACATCCCAATTATATCTTACAGTTGCCACTGCTTGTATGGCTTTTGCCCATTCTTCTCTTACTTCATTTAATGCTTCCATCGTATATGGAGCATGTATATTTTTTAAGCGTTTACCTATAGTGTGGTCAGTTTTAAACACCTGCAAAGAGAATGATGTATATATATAAGTAATAATATAAAAATAAGATTGATATATTTCATACTAACTAATGAGACTATATATAATACCTCATGTATGCTATCGATGTCCAATGCGGTATGTTTGATAATCATCTGCATAAATCGCATCACATAGTATGTGCATGCCCAACCATTGTCTTTTGTAGTACACTATAAATTGAAACATATAAAATAATACAACTAAGCACAATTCACATCAATAATATATATATTCGAGTCGGGAACTTACTTGTACATTCTTCCAATTTATTGGCTGGTTCTTTTTCCTTGGGACCGTTCCTCCAGCCTTTTTGAATGCATCTAAACCCCTACATGTTAATATAACACAATAAATTGCATAAGTAAATAGTAATGTAATAAAAGATGTTAACGGATATAAAAATGAAATATTTCTCACCAGAATAATGGCATTCTCATTACGTGTCCAATTTTAGTGTTCAATGTACTCCCCGCAGGATCTAGATAATAAACAGTGAATGTCCCGGGGACAATAACTAGTAACTCCCAATGTCTACCGCTAGAGGTAAGAAGTTAACAATTAATAACTCAAAATGCAAAATAAAAATGGAATTTTCTTAAGTCCAAATTATAAATAAAGTAAACTTACTTGACATTGAATGGAGCTATTATTATCGTCTTCTTTTGCTGACCAAAAATTGTAAAAGCATCTATACAGTATTGTTGAACATTATCAGGGTCTTTATCTACCAAACTAATCAATGATGGAATAAAAAATCCCACATGATCAAATGCAAATTGTTTGCAATGATCTTCGACTAAGTAGCTGCAAAACATATAGGTGTATGCATTAATATATAAGAAACCAGATCACCAGATCTTACACAAGGTATATGGATGTATAAACAAGATCTCACCTTATCCATGTCTCTATCATTGATGTATTCAGCCAATCATACATAAACAGCTCAATAATATCTTGTATAAATAAAGAGCTATCGTATGATTGACCTGCATAATCTGCATCTAAAGAAACTATTATAGGGCAATGTATATTATGTGCCCGTAGCCAACATGCCATTCCCCTACAAGCAGGACCTAACGGGTATGTTAGGTCAGTTGGAACCCAAGTTGGTAATGCGGGAAGTGGAGGTGGAGGCCTAGGTGCTCCTGGTGTCTTCTTTTTAACCTGTATATATAATTTCAGATCAGTTGACATCATATATACACATTAACAATCTAAATCAATGTAAATTTATCTTACAATTTCAGTCGTGTAGACGACATCTGCTTTGGGCCACAATATGACCCCGCCTTCTGCCTCACCAAGTGTATCAATATCTGGGTGGGCATATGGCAACACAACTTCCCTCCAATCAGGTAATACATGTATTGGGCCCACACGAATGTAGCCCTGCAGCATTGGAGTCCCATGAAACGTTGCCCCAGGAAGGGACTGGTAAGCATGCGCCTCTGCAACAACATAGTCTTGCATTCTTAAGCGGCATGGCTTCAATGCCTACATATTTACGTAAAGAATGTTATACATATATACATATAATCTTGAAAACATATCATCTTGAAAAGACTAGCTACAATGTCATAAACAATACTTACAGCAGACGTGCTAGGCGATGGGTCTCCAGGATTACTCGCAGTCTGTGCATTAGGAGAAGAGTGGGTCGCCATAGGCTGATTGGAAGCCTGAGATGCCTGCCACCGCAGCAATTCTTCCTTAACCTTCTCAGCAACTACATCGTTGACCTTCTTAGAAACTAAATCCTCAACTCTCTTATTCTCCTATACATGGATAAAAGAAACATTAGCTTCTTATTAATGAATTTCCTTTTGCAGTAACATTCTAAAAAAAGAATAGGTTACCTCTTCTTGAGAAAGTCCCGCTCTGGGTTTGCGCTGGGATGGCCCAAAGAATGCTTTGATGCCAACACCAGCGCCGGCACCTCTAACACGTCCAGGATGCTCTGGGTTACCTAGAGCAACTGTCAATTCATCCCTTGTGCCCTGAGGGATGAACGTGCCTTGTTTCCTCTGCTCGTGCAGCTCCCGCTAATCACCATAAACAGAAATTGGTAAGTTAACACCACAAATAATCAATATTCAAACGATTTCTCTAAGAGTTGTATTTTACCATTTTTGCAGCCACCTCAGCAGTTACAAGCTTCTTTATTTCACCCTTCTTGTTTTGCCTGCCAGCTATCCAGATATCATGGCGAGGCATGGGTGTGGCAGACTCCTGAGTAGCAGCAGACTGCTGAGTAGCCACAGACTCCGCCTGTAGTCTTTGGCGAATGCTTGCATAGCCTTTTGGACCCATAGTGTGGTCATGCACATTCAGTGCACGCCTTGCTTTTTGTGCGTCACTGAGGGCCTAGTTAGTATGCACATTAATGATTTGGTTAGTAGCACTAAATGTTAATCTTGAATAGGTGAATACAATGTATATTAATTAAATTGGGAGTGACGCCTAATACCTTGAATTCTTCAGATTTTCTTGAAGCAACAAAATTGTCCCAATCTTCTTTGTCCAAGAAGTTCCATTGTTCAAGGGCTGACTTCTTCTTCTTATCACCCTCTTTTATGTATTCTCTGTTCAGATTTGTCCTATAATTCCTAAGCATCTTTCCAGCGCGTTGCATCACACTTTTACGATGCAACTTCTCATCCAATGCAAACAGATTCTGTAAAATAGAAATGTTATTAACTAGTATCCAAAATAGAATTGCAAATAATAGAATTTGTAATCTACAAAATAGAATTGCAAATAATAATAACTCACGCATAAATCCTTCCATATCAAGTCTTTTTTCCCCTGAGGAACTTTATGCCAATTATCATACTTAACACCACAATGGCTCCGAGTGGTACACCCAAAATAGTTTACAAAATTATTGCGGTTCACTCCAATTGCATTTCCTCCATTATCAAACTCTACAACCAATTTGGATCCACTGCCACTTAGCGCTATTAACTTCTTCAACAGAGTGATGCCCCTTTTCTTGTTAAGTGTTTGGTTCTACGCATCAAGTTGCTCCAGTGCTTCAGTGGGTACATGTGCATCATCAACCTAAATTTTGACAAAAATAAACACACTGAATTAGCCCAATATAGAAATATAGGATATATGACATAACTAGAAGATAATGAATTTTATAGAAATATAGGATATGTTTTTAGAACTTACATTGGTATCCTCACCATGCTCGTCATGGACAGCATGCTCATCATGGATTTCATGCTCATCATGGTCAACCATTTGAAAATGTCATTAAAAAGGCAAACATTTAGCATTTGTATTAACTAGAAAAAGGCAAACATTTCGCATTTGTATAAACATACATGTCTCTAAAATTGTGATCTTTTATCAATTAACAATTCTTCATTGTGATCTCCGCGCACATATAAGTCATCATTAGCTTCAATATTTTGTGGAGTTGGCAACCCAACTGAGAATGGACTGGAGTCATCATACTTATCATAGTACTCTTCTTTATCTATAGGATCTTCAATGAATTGTCTTTTACCATGAAGAACAACCGACCATTTATCATTCGCAGGATCATCGATATAGAATATTTGTTTCGCCTGTGATGCCAATATGAATGGTTCACCCTTCTTGCCAATCTTTTCAAAGTTCACCAAAGTGAAACCCAATTCATCCACTATAACTCCTTTGGTGTTATCAACCCAATTACATTTAAAGAGCGGAATTTTGAAATCTATGTAGTCAAACTCCCAAATGTCCTCAATGACACCGTAATATGACATTTTAGCTTCACGTGGACTCTTATCCTTTGCACTTGCAAAGTACATAGTCGACGCTTGAAGAGTGACCCCACTATTTTGGATGACACTCTTATCATCTTGGCGCTTTGTGTAATATGTGAATCCATTAATGTCAAACCCTTCATAAGACATAACATTCAGTTTTGGTTTAAAGGCGAGGCATTTGATAGTTTCTGTAATATCATTTGGTGTTTGAGATAGTTAATGTAAGACTTTATCTTCAAACCACTTAGTAAAAGTCTTATTATGCTCTCTAGCTAGCCACATTGAACTTGCTCGAGGATGTTGTCTCTTTATGAAATTGGTATGTTCCTCGATATAAACACTCACTTCGTCCATATTGTGTAAAATATACAAGTGAGCTTGTTCCAACTGCTCACGGCTGATTACTTTCACCCGTGATCCCAAAATTCCTTTGCCCTCCTCAATATTCTTGTCATTATCAGGAGTGTCATTACCACTGAGAAAGTCATTGCAAAAATCCATAACCTCTCTCGCCACATGACCTTCAATAATACTCCCTTCAGGCCGATAACGGTTTCGAACATCACCTTTAAAAACGCTCATGTATCGTTCAAAGGGATACATCCAATGCAAGAAAACTGGTCCCAACATTTTCACTTCCCTAGTCAAGTGGACAACAAGATGTACCATGATATCAAAGAACGAAGGAGGGAAATACATCTCAAGCTGACATAGGGTAACAACCACTTCTCTTTGCAAATTATCGAGAGTATCAGGGTCAATAACTTTACTGCATAGACTATTGAAAAAGAAACAAAGTCTGGTAATTGCAAACCTTACATGCTTCGGCAATATAGATCGAATTGCCACGGGTAATATTTGTTGCATTAGAGTGTGACAATCATGAGATTTAAGACCTATCAACTTCAGATCTTTCATTGATACCAATCTACGGATGTTGGATGAGTAACCATGTGTCACCTTAACATTTACCAAGCATTCACAAAAAGTTTTCTTCTCCTTTCTAGACAACGTGTAACAAGCGGGAGGTAAGTATGTTCTTTTACTACCCATTTCATGTAATTCTGTTAATTCTAACCTTATTCCCATTTCACGTAGGTCCAGTCTGGATTTTATCCCATCTTTCGTCTTACCTGGTATATTTAACAGAGTACCAATGATGCTATCACAGACATTTTTCTCAACGTGCATTAAATCGATACAATGCCTGACTGTCAAAGAACTCCAATAAGGAAGATCCCAAAATATTGACTTCTTCTTGAATGAAGAATTGTCACTCCGTGTGGCCATACTACATTGTGATTTCTTACCAAATTCATTGACAATGTCTTTTAGTCTTTCATAAACAACATCCCCTGGTATAGGTTTAGGTGCACTCCGTTCATCATTCCATCCATTGAATGCTTTGCGCTTCCTACGATACGGATGGAATTTTGAAAGAAACCTTCGATGACCAAGATATACAGTCTTGCCGCCATGTTTTAGTCTTATTGAATCAGTGTTTTCTTCACATATAGGACACACTTTAGCTCCTTTGACACTATATCCAGACAAATTCCCATATAGTGGAAAGTCATTAATAGTGCAAAACAACATAGCGTGCAAATGAAATGTCTCTCTTGCTGAAGCATCATAGGTCATCACACCTTCAGCCCAAAGTTTCTTTAAGTCATCAATCAAAGGTTCAAGATAAACATCGATATCAATTTCGGGTTGTTTAGGGCCCGATATTAACAATGACAACATAACGTACTTATTTTTCATACACATCCAGGGAGGAAGATTGTATATATCAAGCATGACTGGCCAAGTGCTATGTTGGCTGCTCAATGTCCCGTACGGATTCATCCCATCTGTACAAAGCCCAAGTCTTAGATTCCTATCTTCTTCACCAAATTTGGGGTACAATAGATCAATCTTCTTCCACTGTGGGGAATCAGACGCATGTCGCAGGATCCCATCATTATTTTTCTTAACATCTGCATGCCACCTCAAATTCTTCGCATCTTTCGGATTTGCAAACAAGCGTTGAAACCGTGATATTATAGGTAGATACCACAACACCTTGGCAGGAGAACCAGTTTTGGACTCCCCCGAAGTCGTCAATTTATACCGTGACGCACCACATTTTGGACAATCTTTCAAATCTACATAGTCCTTTTGAAATAATACACAATCATTCGGGCATGTGTGTATCTTCTTGGCCTCCATTCCCATTGGGCACAACATTTTCTTTACCTGGTATGTTGAGATTGGCAACTCGTTTCCTTCAGGAAGCATTTCTTTCAACAAAGTCAACAATGAAGTGAAGCTTTTGTCGCTCCATCTATTGTTAGGTTTCAACTTATACAATCTCAACACAGTGCTAAGCTTCGTAAACTTAGCACAGCCGGTGTATAACGGTATCTCAGCATCATGCACAATGTTTCTAAAGATAGGAGGTGGATCAGTGTGCTCTACCCTACAACTATCCAGCATCGCATCAACGATGTCTGCTGGAACTGGTTCGTTCACATTTACGTCATCAGAGGCAATTTCTTCTTCCACCCAAGCACTGCTATCGACATCTACTGGTTTCGATTTTGAAATCTCTCCATGCCAGTGCCATTCTGTATAGCCTTGTACAATCCCGTTGCACATGACATGACTTTTGATTTCCTCACCAGTGTTGACTTTCAAGTTGTTACCGCTATGCCTACATGGACAATAGAACCTATCTGTAGGTTTTTTCCTATGTTCCTCGGCAAATCTAATAAACTGATCAAGACCAGATATAAACTCTGGGGTGCAATGATTACGAATGGACATCCATGATCTATTAATTCTATGATCAGAGAAAACAATTATATATTAGGAAACAAGTATATATTAGGAAAAGATTAGGGTATACACTTACATCCTAAGTGTATAATGTGATGTCATTCTTATATATAATAAATGTGTACCACCTATCCCATCCTTGAACACCTAATCTCACTAGTAAGTGTATAATGTGTATTGGGTTTTCGAGAAAATTTCGGCAACATTTCCCCGCTGTTCTCTAAGTACATATGTACTTAGAGAACAAACGGGGAAATGCTATCGAAATTTTCTCGAAAACCCAATACACATTATACACTTACATCCTAAGTGAGATTAGGTGTTCAAGAACAGTCCCAAACTGGGGACTATCCAAGATTTACTCCTAATGAGTCAATTTGGACGGGTTTCTAGGCCAACAAACACATTTGATGTCATTCTTATATATAATAAATGTGTACCACCTATCCCATCCTTGAACACCTAATCTCACTAGTAAGTGTATAATGTGTATTGGGTTTTCAATAAAATTTCGGCAGCATTTCCCCGCTGTTCTCTAAGTACATATGTACTTAGAGAACAAACGGGGAAATGCTACTGAAATTTTCTCGAAAACCCAATACACATTATACACTTACATCCTAAGTGAGATTAGGTGTTCAAGAATAGTCCCAAACCGGGGACTATCCAAGATTTACTCCTAATGAGTCAATCTTGGACGGGTTTCTAGGCCAACAAACACATTTGATGTCATTCTTATATATAATAAATGTGTACCACCTATCCCATCCTTGAACATCTAATCTCACTAGTAAGTGTATAATGTGTATTGGGTTTTCAAGAAAATTTCGGCAACATTTCCCCGCTGTTCTCTAAGTACATATGTACTTAGAGAACAAACGGGGAAATGCTACCGAAATTTTCTCGAAAACCCAATACACATTATACACTTACATCCTAAGTGAGATTAGGTGTTCAAGAACAGTCCCAAAATGGGGACTATCCAAGATTTACTCCTAATGAGTCAATCTTGGACGGGTTTCTAGGCCAACAAACACAATAATAGATATGTGAATCATATCATTAAGAGCATGATTTCTTATTAGGTCATCATAGGTCATAATAATCCACTAGAATTAATGAGCAAAAAATGTCTCATAGTGTTAAAATAGACTAGACATCTAATTAAGAACAAACAATAAGACAAAGTTAATTTAGCTCAATTAAATGGAATAGAGTCAAAGGAAAAATTGTAAAATGATTTTCATCGAGTTAATTTAGCTGGCCATTAAATGGAACAGAGTCAATTAAATGGAACAGAGTTAAATGGAACAAAGGAACCCTATAAAGATGTTTGAATGAATCTAAACTAATTAATTTGATTAGAAGCTGAAAATAGAGTCAATTAAATGGAATAGAGTCAATTAAATGAAACTAACAAAGTTAATTTAGCTCAATTAAATGGAACAGAGTCAATTAAATGGAACAGAGTTAAATGGAACAAAGGAACCCTATAAAGAACCAATTTTGTGCCTGGGTAGGTCGGCAGGTACCTGGGCAAGCGAGCAGGGTGAGGTCGAGCTGGTCGAGTACGTGGGCGGCGGCGACACCGGCGAGCTCCAGAACCACCGACACAAGTCAGGCAGGTAGCGGCAGCGACTCCGACGAGCAGGGAGCGGCAGGCGGCGGTGGGCAGGCAGGCAGCGGAGAAAGAGCTGCAGGCAGGCGGCGGCGGGCAGGCAGGCGGAGGAGAAGGAGCGGCGACACGTCGGTGAGCAGCAGCACAGGAGAAGGGGGCACGGAGAAGAAGAAGAAGGAAGAAATAGTGGCGGCGCGGCGGCGCTGTCATGGAGAAGAAGGAGCAGAGAAAAAGGGAAATCGGCGGTGACAGCAGAGAAAAAGGGCAATCGGCTCACAATGAAATAGAAGAAAGGGGAAGAGTCGGGCATCGCGGGATATTAAGTTCCCAAATAGCGTCGGTTGTTTTAAACAACCGACGCTAAAGATGTTTCGGCGTCGGTTGTTTTAAACAACCGACGTCCAATTGGACGATATTTTCACGAAATTATTTGGCGGGAACCACTTTCAGCGTCGGTTATAAAAGGATAACCGACGCTGAAAGTGACACTTTTCGCGCAAATTTCCATCACACATACGCGTCGGTTTTTTATCTACATAACTGACGCTGAAAGTGACACTATTTTTTTTGCTCGAAAATTGGATTTCGCGGGCGACTTTAAGCGTCGGTTTTTTATAAACAACCGATGCTGTATTCAAAGCGGTACCCGTGTCTGGCTGGTCTTCGAATATAGACGTCGGTTTGCCTAAATAACCGACGTCTAATATTATAGGCGTCGGTTTTCCTAAAGAACCGACGCCCAGAAAAGCGACACTGAATGCTATTTCTGTAGTAGTGTGGGATAAAAGTTCCACAACTAGTTAAGGACTTTGAGAAATGTTCTCATGAGCGAAAGCTTTATGTACGTAATAGACCAATGCCAGAGGAACTTGCTCCAAATGCACCTAAGGCTAAATGGATGCTTATTGGAAGCATGCCAACAATGCCATAGACATTTGAAAACCTAATGATGTGTTGTATGAACTATGAGTTGCATGAATAATAAGAAAAACATGGATATTCTTTAGATGGTAACACATCTTAAGAATCATGTAAAACAAGAAGGTATAATGTCTCTAAAGTGCTAATTGAGTGCAAACTGACAAAGGGAGGTTCAACACAACCCCATATGCTCAATATGATTGGACATGTAGAATGACTAGGATTTCTCTTAGGTCAAGAGTTGACCATGAATATGATTATGCAAACATTGCATGAATCATATAGTCAGTTTATCAAATGCTTGGCATTTGATGCCAAAGTAAGGAAGAAGAAGGACAAATTCATGATGATGATCAACAAAAGTGAGTCCTAGGGCAAAGGCAAGGCTAAGAAGTGTTCTGAGGCTAAGCTTAAGTCTAAGTCTTCCACACTCAAGTTATGGAGAAGGGTAAGTGTAAAAGGAATTTGTCCTTTTTACATAAAGGATAAAGAAAAGAAAGTGCCACCAATGTCACTAGTTTGGACAATGGAAAGAACTATCCTCCTTATAGAGGATCTCAGGAAGAAGATGGAGATAGAGATCTCTACTTTAGGACCTGAGAAGTAGTAAGCTAGAATTGCATGGAGCAAGGGTTGTTGCCTCTACAGTTGGAAGTTTTCATTCATGGGCACATAATAGAATTAGTGAATTGCTATTATGTACTTGCCATTGATGAAAAACATTATATGTTTTGCATAACAAGAATATTATGTTTCATCTTATAAGATATGATTTTTTATGGTAATGCCCTATGTCTCACAAACTATACTTGATAGTTGTAAAGACAAATGTGTATGACACATACATTGAATGACTTGATAACTCAAACAATGAATACCTATAGCATTGTCATCTAGAGCAGACAAATGAGAAATGCTTTTCTAGAATCCATATGATGGTTATCTAGACTCTTTAGGTTATTGAACCAGTAGAGACATGCATGTCTTATTTGTTGTGTAATATGACAAGAGAATCTTTACTAGATGTAGTGGGATACATTAGGACTAGTACATACTGATGTACATAGACCTTTTTGGATGAATGCTAAAGGTACTTACAATTACCTCATAATATTTATTGATACAATTAGTAGATATTGAAATTTGTATTTAATGAAATACAAGCTTGGAACTCTTTAAGTGTTCAAGGAGATCGTGAATAAAGTATGTAATTAAATTGGTAAAAGTATTAAGATACCTTGATATGATCAATGTTGAAATTCGTAAACCAAGAGTTAGAGGAACTTATGGGAGATCATGATAGTGTATCATAAAGAACTCCATCTGAAACATACTGATGTGTCATAAAGATGGTATCACACCCTGCTAAGTCATGGTGAGATTATCAATAAAATATAGCTAATCTTACAATTTCTTTTGGGCACATGTTCTACATTAAAACAATGTACCATCTAAAATGGTTCAAAAGACACCATATGAGATATGGCATGGGTAGTGTCATGGTATGTCTTTTATAGTGATTAGGATTGAATGCGTGTACAAGAAAATAATTTTTGAAAAGGATTTATCCACACATTACATTAATGTTATCTTGTTGAATACTACTTATATTCCAGCCCGACAACAAAGTGTTTGTTTCTAGGATGGCTGGATTCCTAAATGGAAATTAGTTCCAAAGGAATCAGTGGGAGTAAAAGTAGAACTCGAAATGTTTGAGACAAATGAGAAAAAATTTAACCTAAAGAGGTACAATAGGAACAAGGAGAATCACAAATTGTTGTAGAATCTCAAGTTTCTTATGTAAATACAGAATTCAAAGTTCTAGTAGAGAACGCCTTGAGTTTGATAGATTTGTATATCTTATAACTCAATAGGCATGCAAGTTGATCATAGAGATGAGTCAAAAACCTACCTAGAAATTATTGAGGAACCATAATTTGAGAAATGGCTTGAGGCCATAAGATCAATGATGGACTCCATGTAAACCAACAAGGTACGAACTTGGTGGATCCACTTGAAGGGGTAAACCCATTGGGTGCATTTGGGTCTATGTAAGAAGACCAACAAGGAAGGGTAAATTGGGTGTAAAGAGTTTCAAACTAGTTCAAGGTGTTGAACGTGATGAAGTCTTTCATCAGTTACCATGGTTAAATCCATCTGGATCATGCTTATTGTTGCAGCTTAGTAAGACTATGAGATTTGGCATATGGATGTTAAAACCACTGTCCTTAATTGGAATAATCATGAGGATGTGTATGTGACATAACCTAAAGGTTCTATAAATCCATTAATACAAATAAATTCTATAAGTTGCAAACGTCAATCTTTGGATTGAAGCAAGCATCTCAAAGCTAGAATCTTCTATTTGACAAGATAGTCAAAAGGTTTGACTTGAGTTAGAATGAAGATGGAATCTATGATTACAAAAGATTTAGTGGGAGCAATTTTACATTCCACATAATGATGGGGAATAACGTCCTTATCCTCCATGTGTTAAAACCTGGCAAGGAAAATACCTTCTACATGAAGGGTTTAGGGAAGCATCCTATATGATAGATATTAAGGTCTATAGAGATAGATCTAGAAAGCTTCTTGACCTAAGTAAAAACACATATTTTGGTAAGATGTTGAAGGGTTCCGAATGCAAAACTCAATGAGATAAAATGTGTCCATGATCCTTGGAGTTAGTCTATCAGGAGTCTAGAGTCCCAATTCTTATGAAGAATAGGAACACATGGATAGATGACATATGCATTTACAATGCAATGTTATGTACTTATCCCATTATCTCATATGTATTGGACATGATGAGAAGATATCCAATACTCTCGTATGTATTGGACATGATGATAGGATATTGAGTCATCTCATATGTGTTGACATGATGAGAGGACTTATATATACCTACCTAGTAATCTCGTATGTATTAGACATGACGAGAGGGTATATGTAAGATACAAATGAGAGTCATTGAACTTCCATAAAGAACATCCATAGGTGCTTGTGAATAACTCAAAGGTTTGGTTCCTTGGTTATGGTAATAAGGAAGAGTTGGGTGTAAAGAGTTACACCGATGCAAGCTTCCAAACTGACAAAATATTCGCAATCGATGTTTGACATTATATAAGGACTGTAATCTAGAAAGAGTTCTGAGCTAATGATAGTTGTTCAAATCTACAAAAGAAGTCGAGTATCTCTGTGTTATATGAACAACAGAGGATATTGTTTGGATCAAGAAGTTCATATGGATGAACTTATATGAGGTTCCAACCATTGATGACACAATAGAAATATTGTTGACAACAATGGAGCTACTAGTTAGGCTGGGAATCTCAGATAGAATAGTAAAGCACTTCCATCTCATACGAATAGAGTCGTACGGTGAATAGAGGAAATGAAAATTGCAAAATACTGACTTAAAAGAAACATTGCTAAACCTGCTATAAAAGCACTTGCGCAGCAAAAGCATGATGGTCATGTTAGGTCACTCGAGATGAGATTTGTTGGTGATTATCTCTAAGTGAAAGTGGGAGTCTATTGGTATGTATGCCCAGAGAGCCAATCATATGATGATTGCAATGACATAATATTTAATGATTTTATTAATCATAAAGGAAAGCTTCCAATTTATTTTGTATATTCAGTTATGAGATAATGAATAACATAATGCATGTCTAGAGAATCATATTAATCAATGACATATGTATTTAAGTTACTAACCTTGTGGATGAGATAATACAGATGTTAAGAGTAAATATATATATAGTCATTATGTCCCTGATCGGTTGTTATTGTAGAAGGTTGATAGACAACAATAACACATAAGATCAGAGTGTGAGTTAGTTGATGACTAAATCTCATTAGTCATGATATGGCAATATCAAACCAAACACACAGATATATGTTAGAGAACAGTGTATTAGACAGACTCACTGTGAGACTGACACATGGAAGCCATCTTCATGGAAGTCATAGTCAGGTCTCACGATGATGGTGGCGGTTGTGGTTCTTAGACCTAAAATCACTACACTCATCACATGTCGTTGCATACACTTTGACATCATTAAATGCAGTCCTAAAACATGGGTTGTTATAAAGGTGATGATCGGGTGACTTTGACACATGGGGATTGACTGTGAGTGATAGATATGGGATTTGTCCCTCCTACTGGAGTATGATATCCAAGGCTTCTTGATTAGAAAGATCGATAAAAGTATGGCTATACACATGTGAGTCAATATATGATATTAAGCTTACATATATCTCATAGAGTCTGCTCTGGTTCACAGAACAAGATTGAATAATAATGAGGATGATTGTTCCTTACCTCTAGTTCAATCTGGATATTAGTGACAAAGGAACTATACAAACACTATAACACAACACACATATTGTAGGTTGAGGTTGCTCCCCAACTTTCCATTCATTTGGGTAGCAATGATGTGGAACTAGGCACCACTCATTGTTTGTGATGTCATAAGCTAGTTATGGACATTCACTGCCAACGTGATATGGGACATGTAGGGTCACACACATAGGAACTCATCTAGAAGAGGAATTTGATCTTGAATGATGATTGAATTGATTACTAAAGTGTTTAGGTATTTCAATTCATGCAACAGATTAGCTGACTAGACTGCCAAATGATCAGTTCAAGTATTGAGACGGCCGTTTGGAGTGTCAGGTTGATTGTATTGTACATTGATTAGAATTCTACCTGACCTGGGATGCGAGACACTCATTTCACATGTGTGAGATGACCGCCCAAGATGGTGTGAGATTCCCATCTCATTTACACTAGATGCTCGTTTTGAGAGTGTAATTGGGTTGCACAAAGGATTGGTGCTGACGTCAAGTTGAGTACTAATTGGAATTGAATTGCTGACATATGTGTAGAACTAGAAGGTGCAAAATGATCGTTTTGCTTAGTGAAATGACCATCTCTCATGCGAGATGACCATTTTGGCACACATGTCATGAAACTTATAGAATTTTTGTGAAAATTCAAGATCTTTCGATTCTTTCTACTCCCACTTTAGTCTCGCATTGGCTGGGGACTGGGAACCCTAACCTTAACCCCTCCTATATATAGAGGGGTACTGGGGGTTTCCCAAAACATAACAACTACATAGACAATTGAGAATCAGTTGTTCTAACAATTGTTGTTCTTTCTAGTTGTGGTAACCACAAGAGCCCAGGCAAGTCCTACCCGACTAGGGAGTGATAGCCACATGAGAGAAACTACTGAGGATCATTGTTGTGGAAGGGCATGTTGGTGACTAGTACACCAATGGGAGGGACAACTCCTTCTTGTTCATTCTAGCAGGATGATAGGAGTTCTAGTTGTTCCATGTAGACTACTCTAGAGGCAGGAGTCCTTTGGCTGCTGCTAGGAGGGCAACGTCAACTCGTAGTTTGTGGCATGATCTGAGGAGCCACTGCAGCAGGTGTCCAAATTTGTTGTCCATGGAGGAGCATTCAGACGGGTTTGAGTGTGACCAGGAGCTGCACAGACACCATCCAAGATAGAGTGTGCATCTACATCGATGAGGATTTTTGCTGGACTTTCTCTAGGACCACATATAACTTCATGAAACCATCCTTCCCATTGCATAGTATTGACGTGATCTGCTGGTCAATGAGAAATATGTCAGCAAATTGTTTTTGTTTCCTCTTCGTATATGCTGTCATATTTTCCTACATAATCATCATCATAACTCATTTCATACTCTTCAGTGGAAACATGTAATATCATTTTAGCCCATATCATATGGCTATTGATATCTGATCCTTCCACGTGTAATCAAAATATGGTAGTATTGGCTTACTCATGATGACATTAGAAAATTTGATGATAGATTCTTTTTAGCCTTTCCTTTGAAAACTTGAAATCAAATATCACATATCAATAAGAAAATATCATAGTAACACAAACCAAATCACTTCACCTTATTCTTGAATGATTATAACAAGCTAAGAAGTCTTTCATTGAGTTTGATTTAGAATGGTATATAAGAAAGATTCAATCTTTATACTAATTTATGTTATTTTTTAATCATGTTCAAGCATGATTGTGATGAAAGAAATCATATTGAAGGATATTTTTACATGTTAACACATAAGCATGGACAATAAAAGTCCTCACAAAATCTATTTTCAAGCTTTTATATATGTAACCTCTTAAGGTTTGCACATCAAGATTATTGGACATTTAGATGAGTTACAAGAAGGAACATGCACAAGAATCACAAGATATGCATCTATCCACCTTGATCAATAAGAAAAACAAAGAAGAAGGTTAGATCTTAGCAAAGCTTGAGAAAGAAAACCATGTATAGACCTTAATTAAAAAAGGTTTCACTTTAAAACAACTTTGATCCAACCTCCCTAGAATAGAAGCCAAGGTTGGAGGTAATAAAATAAAAATATGAAGCTTTGATCAACATTTCCCCCTTCAACAATGAGATGGATGAAGAGTAAGAAAACAACGTTCCATAAGAAATCAACCTCAAATTAGCAAAGAAGATAGAAGATCTTGCATTCTTATGTTGAATCTGTAGGAAAAAGCCTTGATTTGTTCTTGAAGGCTAAGAATTGCCCAGAGTCGACTGCTTGGAGATCCAAAAGTCATAATATAGAGGGTGGCAAAGTGGAAATTATGAAATGAATTGTCTCAAGTCACTTATGTAGTTGACCGTATGAATATAAAAATTGGTTGGTTTCATAGACCCTGCCCGAGTTCACCACCTAATGTAGTCCATCGACCAAATTAGGGTCGGGAAATGATAAGGAATATCATATAATCTTTGGCTCACAAATTAGGTTAGGTTTACCCAATGTCCCCAAGTTCATATACATGATCTAAAATATAGTTAAACCTTCTCAAAACTCTTCAAATATCAATTTAAGTAACATGTGATTAACCCAACATGGGTCTTCAAAACCTTTTTATGGTTCATCATTTTAATTAGCCAAAATCAAAATTCCAAGAATAACCACCATTCTATGGTGAATCTAAATGGGTTTAGGTTAACCTGATAAGATTCAAGGTTGGATCCACCCAAAATACAACTAAGGCCCAAGACAGTCCAAATAGCTTAATTAGGTCACCTGGCTTGAACCCAGTCAAATTTATGGTAATGCGGGGTTCATGCATAGTTGGACCCAAACTAACCTCAATTATAAATTTAAATATATTTATTCCTATACATATAATTATCCAATCTCTTAATATATTGAAAATAGAACCAAGTGTCTAAAGCTCTAAGCTAGAAATACATTTAAACTGTATAATGCAAGTTTTATAGATTCTTCTTACTTTCTGTAAATATCACTCGTATCATGGATTAAGCATGTATTTAATTTTTACATTCAACTCATGAGTTCAAGGTCATTTAGCTTGATAATCATGTACTTTACTATAACATGAAACAAGTAAGTGTTAAAGTTTGTGATTTATTCTCATTCATTCGTTGGGTGGCCATGCATACTAGGTTTACTCATTACTTAAAGCACAAAAGTAAACGTTTAATGAGGGTTAAGAAGTGATGAATGCTTGTATCATAAATTAGAGTTTCATATTAGCTTAAATGATGACAGATTCAACACCACATAATAGATAATCAAGGTTTGGGTTGTTGCATATCCTTCATACCTTATGAAGTTTTTCCTCACTACTTAAAAAAACCTAGAATAAATTCTCCTCATTTCAATGTCAATTTTCCACATTGTTGTTGGTTGTCTGCCTTAAGTCGACATCAAGGATTTTAGTGGGGAACTTTATACATGATTTTCTTATTAATAAAAGTTAATTCCAATTCTTATGTTTGTTTCTTTTTGATATTATTATTAAAAGTAATACTTCCATAGGAATGTCTTGACTCGATGACATAAGGTTGGGGTTGAGGATCCGAACATGAGATTATATGTATACTTAAGAGTATTTATTTCTATGCCCATAGTTATATATTACTATGTATATTTTAGGACAACAATAATACATAAGACTAGTTTTTGTGTTGATAGATCACTATGTCTTTTAATCATGGTATTGGATATCAAGTCAGATACATAGGTACTTCTTAAAGAAAAAGTTGTAATGGACAAACCCACCTTGAGACTAACACATGAAAGTCATATAATGGAAGTCAAAGTCATGTTCCAATGTGACAGCGGTGATTGTGATCCTTAGACATGAAGTGACTACAAGGGTCACATGTTGTTTTATGTACTTTAACACTACCTAACATGACTTTAAATAAGTGTTGTGACATATGTGGTTATTGGGTGCACTATAACACTTATGGATTATTGTGAGTGGCATATGTAGAATTTGTCCCTCCTATTTGGAGGGTTGTCATCATACAATTGCTAAGTTGGACTATGAAATGCAAGAACATGCTCACGTGAATCAATAAATATATGAAATTCAATGTATTTCAATAGTCTACTGTATATTAATAAACATAGATGGAAAATTAATAGGATGAGTACTCCATGCTTCACATTCAATAATGAAATTTATGACTATATGAACTTGGAACGTTCATGAAACCTAAAACAAAAAATCCATCCTAATCAACATCATTACCAAGAGGGCAAAGAAAACATTGAATAAATTTTTTTATTCTTACACACAAATAAACTATACAAAAGGCCATTCACTTGTCATTCATAAAAAACATGAAACTTTACAAAATGTGTAGTGACCACTGTCACAACCTTTTATAAAACATATATTTTCCACATCTAATTACATTATATACCTCTACACAAGGCATACAAGCCATAAATCAAACAATAAATACAACTGATTACATCAACCCTACCCAGACCTGAGAGTACATGGATGACTCTAGGATACTACACCAAAAGAGCACCATAAACCTCATGTATACTATTGATGTCCAGATAAAGTTTCCTCTCCACTCAATAACTAGTCACATGTTAGGTCACCTACAAGATGTGGATAACCACAAGGGTGATACTTGTTTCCCAACAAGATATTATTGGAGAAGATATCATTTGTATTGCTTATGAGCATATAATGATCAAATTATTAAAGGGAATATTAATCAACATATAATAATGTCTACATATTTTTTATTTAATAAATACAAATCATATTTATGACATCCGGGCCCACAACCCAAGACTCTAGTAGAGTTTTAGGAATGACGATTGGCCCCGCAAATCACCACTAGCCTTAATTGTGCGCTTTGTCCTCACTCATGCACAAGCTAGGATAAACTTCCCGACTGGTCACCCATCCTAATACTACTTTGGGCTGAGCACGCTTAACCACAAAAGTTCTTTAGTGATGAGCTCCCAGAAAAGGAGGTGTACCTTGGTGATATGGGTAGTTCAATCATTCCTAATAAGATCATTTTATCTGAGGCCTCAAATCCTGAGATGTTGCAATCTCCCCCACTTAGACTCTTGACATTATCATCAAGGCCCAACTATATGGCCTCATAATATTGCCCCATTTCAGTGCATACCCATAATGGCCCATGTACACCCAGCTCTCGAACACAAAATACCAACATAAGGGTGGCTACATCATTATGGACAACCCTTTCCAACTTGCTTGGGCTGCATGAGTCAAAACTTCCATGCCACATGCCCATGTGGGCCCCACCTACTAGAGTGGTTATGGCTCTGATACCGTTTGTGACACTCGGGCCCACTGCCCAAGACTCTAGTAGAGTTTTAGGAATGACATTTGGCCCCACAGATTACCACCAGCCTTAACTACGCACTTTGTCCTCACTCATGCACAAGCTAGGATAAACTTCATCCTTGGTCATCCATCCTAGTACTACTCTGGTCTGAGCATGCTTAACTACAAAGTTCTTTGGTGATGGGCTCCCATAAAAGGAGGTTCACCTTGGTGATATGCGTAGTCCAATCATTCCTTTTAAGATCATTTTATCTGAGGCCTCAAATCCTGGGACGTTACAATATTATATGTATAGCCAACAATATATGAATATATGATTAATTAATATAACATTTATAGATGTAGAAGAGAAATAAAATCATATGATGTAATATTACGAGATAAAATAAACAGATTCATATCTTGATTATGTGTTTATTAGTATAAACCCCTAGGTATTTTTATCCATGAAACTCAAACTACTAACTAGAGGTTTCTAAGACCAAAGTAGCTCACTACATAAGATCTTAAGAGTACTAAACTTCATAAGATCTCTCTCACTAGGCCAGAGCAAGAAAAAAACAAAGAGTTGTGTTCTCAAAGTTCATACTATTTGTGGATTGCTCAAACGGCAGTCTGTAAACAACGTAGGTCCATCCTGGGTACTCATTCCATGTCACCTAACATTAGGGTATAAAACATATCAACTATTAGGATGCCAATGATCCATGCATTGCAAATCTTATGAACCACATTTGTACTCCAACAAACCATGCATTGTATATCCACACATACTTAAAAGTATATGAATCCAAGCAACTGTATTCAAGGATACCCAATTTACTATCCCCCATCCAAACATGAGGATAGTTCAATTATCATATGGCACTACATGGTTACCATTACACTTGTTTCATTAGGTCGATTACTCATCTTTCATGACTCAAATAAGATATGCAAAACATATGCATATTTATTATGACCTAATCTAATAAAAAATAACTCTAGAAGTTGTAATACATATCACATAATATAGAAAGGTACTCAATCATGGCGAGTTTACCATCTTTGGTCCTACAAAGGCCCAAATCATCAACTTGGTTAACTTGAAGGCCCAAATTTCCACCTGGTACAATACCATTTAATACCTAAATCCAAAATCCTAAGGGCTAGATAGCCAAAGGCGGGAGGACCCAGGTGCTTGTCCCTAGAATGGATCACATAACATTTGAATGAATAAAACCACAATCAACAACATAGAAGAACTGAGGTAGGGAAAAACTTGGTATATCAAAGAATCTAAACTAGTACCTGACATAAAGATCTTAGTCCCATATATAAAACCACATGAATCTCATTCGTAAGTCATTATGTGATTCTAAAAAAGTAAGAGATAAAAATCACAATAGAGCAGAAACAATGATCATAGTAAGAGTCATAATGTACCTATCACCTAAATCATAACATAGTTACACATCAGGACAACTGTGCTAAGTACGCTATAAAAGACATAAAACTCACAAGTTTAAGAGAATACATATTCTTGGTAAAACTTAATATAATGACAAGAAAAACAACAACAACATTAAATACTTTCTTATAAAATACAAGTGTGTTAAGTGCATTTCTATTATACTAAGAAACAATATATGGCCATTGATAAACTCACCAAAGGGTCCATAAGGGTCAATTAACACAAAGCTACTAATGACACCTATTTCAACATGAGGAACTACATGAATAAGTCAAGAGTTAAACCTTTATGTCAACATCCACCCTTGCTTGATGGATCAAGTAGGATACCCACCCTGATGTGTCACTCGATTTGTGACCATTATATCTAGAATCAAGCTATCTTATGTCTTATCCTACCTCGAGACCAAAAAGAGAAAACATGCATAGTGGTAGCCCAGGTTCTTGATCTCTCTCTCCACTCTTCTCCCCATCCATTTATAACTTTATTGATCTTTCCTCACCCCAAGTTGTGTAGATTGGTGGGTTATTGGAAATCAAACAGTTCCTTGTGCTCCAAGAACTACCCCTCGCCTATAAACCTGTAAGGCCCCTAACCTAGCTTAGTTCTTGAGTATTCTTGCTTTGCTAAATAAGATGCTTATAACCTTAATCTAATCCTTTGAGATACTTATCTAACGTGTGATAGTCTTATGTGTCCAGTTTGGTCTTGTTTTGATGATGTTTGAGCTTTATATGCTTGTTTTGGATCAAGTTGCAATTTACCCATGTTGAGGGGTTATCTTGCAATTTTTCATATGTTGAGTGTACCCTTAGTGCTTTATCACCATGAGAGAGAGAGTGATGTTATGGGGCTCTTTTTTTGGACCTTGGTTGATGAGGTGGCATCATGTGCTGATGCTAGGGTTTCTAGGGTTTGCTTGGTGTCGGCCATGTTGAGCTTGGTTGAGTGTTGCGATCTTTATCTTGACCATGTTGGTGTGTCTTGACCAAAAACACCTCCCTTTAGTGGTTTTTTTGACCTTGATGGTCTTGGGGTGCTTTTGGTCGAGATGGTTGTCTTCTTGTAGTGTGTCCTGACCATGTTTGTTTGATGACCTTTTGTTGTGGTTGAGACAATGTATCTTTAGGTTTGTTTCGACCCCTAGGGTGGTGGTGACCTGAGTGATCGAGACCCTACCTAGGTTTCATCACCATAGGTTGCATGCATTCATATAGTGGTTGCATGTTAGTTTCTTTTGTGGACAGTGTCCCTTTGATGCTCTCTTATGTTGACACCTCACCCCTACCTTACTTCCCTCCTCCTTTGAGTATATAACCTCTCTCTTTTTCATGCAAGTGTCTTTTTTAGACCTCTTTCTTTTCCCTTCTCTCGTGTTTGTCCTCGGAGCTTTGAGGATCAATAATGACTGATCTTGGGTGCTTTGAAGGTCGTTCAACCTTGCATGTAGTGCTTTGAAGCTTGATCACCTTCCTTGTGGTGATTCTTGGTGGTTTCTCATCTTGGGAAGTGGTTCTACCTTATTAATCACATTTTTCCTTTAGAACCCTACCTTTCTTCTTCTCCTTCTCATCCACTATGACCATGTTTTGATATGGTGGTTTCCTTGAAGATCTTCTCCTCACAAAGGGGTCATATACTATGTGTTGATATGGTGATACCCCAGTGAGAAGAAGCTCTCTTCTATCTTATTTCTTCTTGGTTCAGACTAGGGTTTTTCACCCTATTTCTTAATCATCCTTTTGACCATGGTGTTCTTATTTTTGGAGGTGACCTTGTGGCCAAAGTGTTGACCTTGTTTGGAGATTGATCTTCTCCTTTAGAGCCTCTAATCTTAGAGCTTGGTTCTCTCCTTAAGGCGGGTTATATCTCTCTCTACTTTCTTCTATCATTTGCACCATAATATTGCTTGCAAGCTAGTATTTTGATCTCTAAACATGATGCTAATATGCTAGATGATGTTATCATAACCTAGGGTTTAACTCTTGTTGATAATCTTTTAAAAGTTGCTACATGTCCTAAACCCTAAATTCTTGTACCCAGTTTGTTAAGTGATGGTTGAGGTGATGATCATACATGCATCATGTTTTGTTGGTTGCATCACCATGCTTTATCTCAACCTTTGTGTTTTCTTGAGGTTTTGAGTTGTTTTTTCTTGAGGTTGAAGCTTGGTCTTCTTCCACCTAGTCGATTCTTGAAGGTGTTCATGTTGAAGTTTAGATTTCAAGGTTTTGATGTCTATCATGTATGGAGATTTTCCACCTTATTGATGGTGACCTTCTGAGATGTTAACCTTCTATTTTGAATGAGGGTTATCTCTATTTTGATGTTGGCTAAGTGTTGTTAGGATATCTTGACTTTTATGGTCACTACACCTTGATCTTATCTTGGTTTAAACATATGTGTTGTTCATGGTCGAGACCTATGTTTTGGTTTTGGTTGAGATGCATGCTTCTGCTTCGTTTGTGACCTTTGATTTTGTCTTGGTTGAGACATGTTTTTGTTTGGTTGGGACATATGGTTTGGTCTTGGTTGAGACATGTGCTTTTGGTGATGGTCAAAACCCTAACCATAGGTTGGCCATGACCCATGATGGTTAGTGGTCATAACTCATGCCCTTGATGGTGGTTGAGACACCATGTTAGTTGGTGGTCGAGACACCAACTTGGTAGTGGTCAAGATACTTAGTTTTGTTGTGGTCGTCACTCTTATTTCATAGGTGGTTGAGACACCTGTCTTGAGCTTGATCGTGACACATGTTTTCTTGGGTGTTTGATACACTCACTTGAGTACATGGTCGTAACCCATGTGGAACATTGTAAGGTTGATACATATGTGCATGTAAATGTCGAATGATACCTAATGTTGTTTGGGTAGTTAATCAACCGAGATAATGATGATGTTCTCAACCTAGTATGTTCCAAGAAAGTGGGACGTGACATAATTAGGGTTTGGTGATTTAATTATGATATGAAACCCCAATAGGCTATGTGTTTGAAACCCTAACCCTAATCCTATGGTAAGCTTATGCTTGTTGAGCTTACATGGATGGTTAGCATGAGATAATGTTTTATCTCTCCTACTTGTGCAAATCTAACCATGTAGGAGAAATAAATGTCATAGCTTGTGTATGCTATGGTGATGATCATATGACACAGGGTGATAGCTATGAGACTTGTTGAGGCATGTTGAGATCATAATGATGTGATGGGTCTTATGACTTGGCAGAGGCTTAATGCCTAGTGGGAGGTGTAATCCTCCAGTTATGTGATTAAGGGAATGGCATCCCATAGTAATGTTGGTGATGGCCTTGTGAATGGAACTTCTATAAGTATCATGTGGTGATGATGTGACAAGTTCACACCTTATATTTTTTATATCTTCTAAAGTTGCTTTATACCCTTATCTTTATAGAGTTTGTTTAGGGTTTATACGTTGTAACTTGAATAATGCTGAAAGACACTCAATGGGACTAACTAATCAAGTGAAACCCTAATCATGTAGTTTACATGTGCCATAGATCTATCTTCAGCATCGGTACTTGTTGGATGGTCAAATGAATTCTCCCTTAGTGGAAGCTCGGAGTCATTTACTATTGAGTATATGCATTTCACAGGATTGGTTGTGGTCATACCCTGGCAGGAGAATGGTCAAGGTTGTATCTCAATGATGTGATACAGTTTATATATATGATATCTTTTGAGGATTGTTGTGGTCATACCTCGGCAGGAGTGCACATGTGGTGGTAACTCAGTTTCAAGAGCATTATGCCTATATGCCAAGGAAGGCTAGGCTACTTTGTAGTTGGACTTGATATGTCATTGTGGCGGACTCGAACTGACTAAGGGTGTGTAGATATCATAGGATTCTGGATCCTCCTAGATCTTGTATGGCACTGATTTCGACTTAGCAGTGGTCAGTTGAACCATGAGTGGTATACCTCATCTCCTCAGGGCATAATAAAAGATGTAATGCAGCCATATAGTATATTTTTCTTAGGGTCAAATACGAATAACATTGGTTGAATCATTTGCCTTATCTTTTTGTTGATTTCTTGAATTATAATGTGGTAAGATAAATCAACTGTTATAAATATTATTCATATTCCTTCTTAAAATATTATTTTTTCTACTACTTAGTAGTAACTACCTAGTTTATATAATATGTACTATCTATGTAATACATATCATTTAGCTGAATCTGATCAACCTGTTAAGTATGTTATCTACCTGCTTAATTATTTGTGCTTTTAATAGACATCAAAAGAGATTTATATCTCTCGTGGTTTTCACAAATTTTAGGTGGTTGGGTACGAGGAAGTAGAGATTGTGCTATTGAGGTTGTGCAGTAAGAGAAGTAGTTGATCTAAGGTTGGATGAGCTGCTTGTGTTTTGTAGTAGAGTCCTATATGTCGTCCATGTACTCTCAAGTCCTTGGGGGAGTTTTGTAGATGTTGTATATCAAGACGATGTTTTGGCTTTATGCCTTTATTTTACAGATATGACATGTATGTATGAACATGTTATATATATAGGTGGCTTTTGAGGACTCTGATGTGATATGTTTCCACTTGATGTGGATATGTGAAATGGCTTTAATTTCCTATGATTTCTAGTAACATGGTTTGATTAGTTTTAATTCCACATTTTGTTTTGAGTAATCTCGCATTGTGTGGCGTGGGGCACCATAGTTTGGTTCAGAGATTTAGCTAATTCCAGTGATATTCGGTTCTATTCCTCACGACCCACATTCTGCATCTAGAGATGGGAAGAGAGAGGTGACTGGCCAGACCTAGGATTCAACAATGATTCAGGGCTCGAAGCAGAGATCAAAGGCACATTCATCTTAGGTACATCGTCTTTTCCGTGATGGATATTAAGAGGAACACCACAGACTCACATTGCCGTTACGTCTCTTCTTTGGGCTTCTATTGAATCGAGAAATAGGTTTGATTATACATCTTTTTGATTGATATATTTTTGATATATATCAAGTGACATAGGACTATCATTTGCATCTATTATAGTGTCCTCCAGTTTGTTAATGGTAACTTCTACTTATGCAGAAGAAGAAGAAGAAGAAGAAGAAGAGAAGAAAAGATGGCTGGAGAACATGAAGAACATGCTACTGAGAGCAATGTTTGCTGCACCAGAAGGTGGTGCAAGGAGGTAGGAGAGGGTGGATGTTGTTCCTGAGATGCCCCAGTTAGACCCTGTAGTTGTGGCTAATCCTACTTTTCAATCCATATTTAGATAGTTTATGGCTAAGATTACACATATGACAGATATAATGTCTGTTCCTCAAGCTAGATAAGCAGTCCCCAATGTGGAATATTTGGGTTCTAGGAAGACCTTTGAAAGGTTAAGATGAGTTGAGGCTGTGGAGTATGTTGGTACAGACCCGACAGATGAAGATCTATGGTTGACGGAGCTAGAGAAGGCATTTAAGATCCTCAACATCCCCGAGGCAGACAAGGTGAAGCATGCAGTGTATCTTTTGAAGGGGAGTACCAGCCATTGAAGCGGAGAAGAGGCCAAGTGTTGATATTAGTTGGGAGGATTTTCGATGGGAGTTTGTGAGTCAATACTTTCCTCAGAATTACTTGGATGAGAATATCAACCAGTTTGAGAGGATTCAACAGGGATCCATGTCGATCAACGAGTATGATGCCAAGTTTATGGAGCTATTGAGTTTCTATCCTCATATGGCTGCTACAGATCAAGAGAGGATCAGACGTTTTGATAAGGGATTGAGCACAAAGTTGACTACACCAGTGTCAGCTTTAGAGAACCATGAGAAGTTCACCACATTTGTGGAGTCGATCAAGAGGGTGGAATGATCCGTTGTTGAGAAACATAAGAAGAGTGCCAAGAAGAGACATGCCCAGTATCAAGGATAGTCATATGGAGGATTCAAGAATCCTAGGTTCTCAACACCACAGTCATAACAGAGGTCAAGTGCTCAGACACAATGGTAACCAAGTAAAGGATGATGCCACAATTTTCTGAAAACTACTAGAGGGGGGGGGTGAATAGAGTTTTATAGATAATTTAACAATTATTGAACTCAAACAACCACAATGAAAATATTGGACAAAGAGACACAAGGTTTAGAGTGGTTCCAACTATAGCAAATACTATAGCCGTCAATCCACTACCCGGTTGCTTACCCAACCGGGATTTGAAAAGAAATTTATTTTATTACCTCTCAAGGAATTTACATAAAATACAATCTCTTTTCCTAAACCCTTCAAGCAGCCTTCACCTAGAAGTAATCGCCAACCTTGAAGCAGCCTTCCCTTGAAGTAGATGCACCAACTCCCATTGCACCAGCCTTCTGAAGTAGCTTCCCTTGCGATAGCCTTCTTGAAGTAGCTTGAAGTCCCCTTCTCCACCTGAGAAGTCAACCCTCTCCAATCCGCAGCCTCCAACCCTAGGAGTAGCAAGGAGAGTACAAAAGATAAAAAGGAACAAGAAAGAAAAAGGAAATTTACAACTTATCCTTTAAGCCCGAGGCTTGATATGCCTAGATCAAGCGTAAGATCTCCTAGCCAAGAATGTGAACTTGTGATTGCTGTGGGTAGGAGAATCTAGCCTATAGGACAGGAGATTGAGCTAAGAAGAATGTAGGCCAATGATCACAGTGCTCAAATTGCTTGCAATAGATTGCTCAAGTATGCTCAAGTGTATTCTCAAGTGTAACAAGTGAATTCTAGTGTCCTATGGCTTGTCCTATTTATAGGAATGGCCTAAGTATGCTTAAGGACGTTCTAGACAACTTCTAGGGGTTTCTAAGTGCTTAACTAGCCGTTAGGTACAAAGTTGTTGCTTTAACAACGGCTAATTAATTTATTCTGCAGTTGCTGTCAGAGACCATCTCGGTCGACAAATGGTCGACCGAGACACCTACTCGGTCGAACTTTTGTCGACCGACAGGCTCTCTGGAACAAGTGATTTGCAACGTCTTTCTTCAACTACCAACTAACTTGTTTGTTGTGTCTAACGGCTACTTTGGATCTTTCTCGGTCGAGAAGATTGTCGACCGAGAGTGTCTCGGTCGAGGAGTTTGTCGACCGAGAATGATCCTGTTTCAAGGTTTCAATTTAAGCATTAATTATATGTGTGAGTGTGCAAAGGTGATCCTAATAAAATGGGATGACATGTCTAACTATGGTGTTTGGCTAGGGAAAATCTAACGCTTGATTTACATGCAATTCTAAGTACTTGTACATTATATATTTGTACAAGTTTTACAACATTGATTACATTGCATGAAAATATAACTAAGTAAGCTCTTGGATTTTCCCTTGCTACTTTGTCATCCTGCACACTCAAGTAGCTCGTTAGATTAATAAGAATGAAATGTTTGTCATAATCAAAACAAAGGGATTTTTAGATGTCCATTTAGCCAACATTTTCCACCAGTAGGAGCCCACAACCCAATGTTAGTGTCAGTGAAGGGGTCATCTAGGCCATAGTGCAAGACCATGACTTGCCATAAGTGTGAGAAGGTAGGACATCTAAGGTGGGCATGTCCTGTGAAAGATGATGGAGTGACCCAACAGTCAAGGCAGAGTCAGCAAGGCTCACAGAGACAACAGTTTGGTAGTAGTGGAGGTCGAGGACATGGACAGACATCATAGGGTGGTTCTTCTTGGCAAGCCAACAGAGGATGGGGGAGACAACAAGTGAAGGCTCAATTCTATGCCATGAGTTAGCCAGAAGGAGTGGTCAACCCATGAGTAGTGACATGTTAGATGGAGTTATTTCATTCTAATTTGTCTTCTTCTTGCTTTATATCTATTTTGGTTGACCTGGGTGTGATGCACTCTTTATCACTCAAGAAGTGATCGATAGTTGTTCTTTGCTTGTTAGTCGTAGATGTGATAGTCTTTGTTTAGAAACCCCCTTGGTTGGTTCTACTGAGTTGTAGGAGATGTGTCCTTATTGTGTCCTTTCTTTTTTAAAACATAGCATTCAAGTGGATCTCATACCACATGAGATGCATGGATTCAATGTGACCCTTGGAATTGATACTTTGGAGAAATATCAGGTGGTTTTTAACGATAATTCCAAGGTGGAGACGTTTGTCAATGGTAATGTTTTGTGGATCTTCCAAGGAGATAGGAAGATTCTTCCAACCTATTCCATGTCGACGATGGTGGTAGAGAAACTCATGAGGTAGGGTTGTGAAGTGCTCTTAGCCCATGTGGTGGATACTAAGGCAAGGAGTTCGAGTATCTACGAGGTGCCACTTGTTTGTGAGTTCAAGGACGTGTTTCCAGATGATTTTCCAGGTGTTTCTCTAATTTGAGAGGCTGATTTTGAGATCAATCTAGTTCTAGCCACACAACCGATATCACAAACACCGTACATGATGGAACCGTGAGATGTTAGAGTTGAAGAAATAGTCGTAAGAGATGCTTGAGAAAGGCTTTATCAAACCGAACACCTCTCCTTGGGGTGTTCCCATGTTGTTTGTGAATAAGAGGGATGGATCTATGAGGTTGTGCATAGATTACAAACAATTGAACAAAGGGACAATCAAGAATAAGTATCCCTTATCACATATTGATGATCTGTTTGACCGGTTTAGGTACTACAGTCTTTTCCAAGATAGACCTGAGGTCAAGGTATCACCAGTTGTGGATCAAGGTGGATGACATACCAAAGTTACCTTTTAATACAAGGCATGGTCACTACGAGTTTGTGTTTATGTCGTTTGGGCTAACCAATGCATCAACAATGTCACGGAATTGATGAACATGGTGTTTCAGACATATCTTGATTAGTTTGTGGTGGTGTTCTAAGATGATATCTTGATAAATAGTCAAGATAGTCAACAATATGAACATCATCTGCACCAGACATTGACCTTGTTGAGACAACATACTTTGTATGCTAAGTTCAGCAAAAGCAAGTTTTGGATGAAGTAAGTGTCTTTTCTTGGACATATGATATATGCTGAGGGTGTTCGCATGGACCCCAAGAAGGTTGAATATGTGCTGGAGTGGGAGCATCCAAAGATGCTGACAGAAGTTCATAGTTTTTTTGGGCTTGGCAAGATACTACAGGAGGTTCATTAAAAACTTCAACTCAATGGTGTTACCCCTAACAAAGCTGATAAGGAAAGATGTACATTTTGTCTGGGATGACAAGTGTCATCATGCCTTCTAGTTGTTATTGACTAGTACTACAGTGCTAGTATACCAATGTTGGTTCTTCCTAAGAAGGGGAAAGGGTATATTATCTTGTGTGATGTGTCAAGGAATGTATTTGGTTGTGTGCTGATGCAAGATAAGAATGTAATTTCTTTTGCTTCATGATAGCTTAAGAAACACGAGGAGAGCTACCCAACCCATGGTCTGGAGCTAGCTATTGTGGTTCATGCCTTGAAGATTTGGAGACACTACCTTTATGGTGAGAAATGTCAGATCCTCACAGATCACAAGAACTTGAAGTACACCTTCTCACAGCAGGAGTTGAATATTCAATATATATGCTAGATGGAGTTAATCAAGGACTATGACTATACCATAGATTACCATCTAGGGAAAGCAAATGTGGTGGTGGACGCTTTGAGCAGAAAATCTTCTTCGTCGCCATCTACAGATAAAGTACAGTTGTGCTCCTTGGTGTGTCATAAGAGAGACATGTTGGTATCCTTTCTTTAGATGAATGTGAAGTTGGAGATCTCCCTAGTAGCAGGTTTGTTGGCACATCTACAAGTGAAGCCTATGTTGAGACAATAGATCAGATACACGTGACAGAATGATAATGTGATACAACATATCCGAGTAGAGTTTTGCATCGAGAAGCGTGATGGATTCCATGAGGTAGAGGATGGGACAATGTGTTACTATAACAGAGTTGTGGTTCCTGATGTTGAAAATCTAAGGAAGATGGTTCTGTAAGAGGCTCACTCTTCAATGTATGTTATGCACCTAGGTAGCACTGAGATGTACCATAAAATTAAAGATTTGTATTGGTGGCCTGGATTGAAGTGTGATGTGGTGGAGTTTGTCACCAAGTGTGTAGTGTGTCAGTAGGATAAAGTAGAGCATCAGAAGCCTACATGGATGTTACAATTGTTTCTTGTACCATAGTGGAAATGGGATAATGTTACGATGGACTTTTTGGTTGGTTTGCCTAGGACAGCCAAAGGTCATGATTCCATTTGGGTGATAGTAGACAGGTTGACCAAGTCAGTGCACTTTTTTCCAGTAAAGATGACATACATAGTAGAGAAGCATGCACAGATATATGTTAATGAGATAGTGCGCTTACATGGTATCCCAACAACCATCATGTAAGATAGAGGTCCTTCGTTCAATAGTCGCTTTTGGAAGCGCTTGTACATAGCTTCGGGTACGCAGTTGAGGTTCAACACTATGTTTCTCACATATAGACGTATAGTCTGAGAGGACAATACATACTTTGGAGGACTTGCTGAGAGATTGTGTTTTATAGTTTTTGGGCAGTTGGGATGTGCAACTCATTTTTCTAGAGTTTGTCTATAATAATAGTTACCAGAGGAGCATTGATATGACACCTTATGAGGCAGTGTATGGGAGACATTGTAGGTCTCTGTTGTGTTGGTATGAGATTGGTGAGTACCAGCTTTTGGGTCATGATCTTGTGCAACAAACGACAGAGAAGATTAAAGTGATTTAGAAATAGTTGAAAGCTACCCATGACAGACAGAAGTTGTATGTAGATAATTGGCATAGACCGTTGGAGTTCCAAGTGGGGGACAAAGTGTATCTCAAGATCTATCCTTGGAAAGGTGTTTTTTGGTTTGGGAAGAAGGGTAAGTTAGCTCCTAGGTATATGGGACCTTACCCTATGGTGGCACGTGTTGGGAAGGTGGCTTATAAGTTGGAGTTGCCACCTGAGCTGCATAGGTTGCATCCAGTGTTCCATGTGTCCATGTTGAGGAAGTTCCACCCAGATATCAAATTGGTTTTGCAGCCAGTGGAGGTTGGACTTGATGAGGACATATCCTATGTAGAAGGTCTTGTGTTGATCTTGGATAGGAGGATCAAGAAGTTGGAGAGGAAGGATATCGTTTTGGTTAAGGTTATGTGGCATCATCGTGGCACGGAGGAAGCCACATGGGATCTTGAGGAAGATATGCATAGGAAGTACCCATCTTTTTGGTGTAGGATTTCGGGGGAGAAATCCTTGTTAGGGGTTTATAGTTGTAAGGGCCCTGACTTAGCTTAGTGCTTGAGTATGCTTGTTTGCATAATAAGATGCTTAGAACCTTAATCTAATCCATTGAGATTCTTATCTAACATGTGAAAATCTTATGTTGCCCGTTTGCTGCTATTTTGATGATGTTTGAGCTTTGAATGCTTATTTTGGACCAGGTTGCAATTTACCCATGTTGAGAGGTTATATTGCAATTTGTCACATGTTGAATGCGTCCTTAGTTCTTTATCACCATGAGAGAGAGAGTTATGATATGGGGTGCTTTGTTGGACCTAGGTTGATGACGTGGCCTCATGTGGTGATGTTAGGGATTATAGGGTTTGCTTGTTGTCGACCATGTTGAGCCTAGTTGAGTGTTGCGACCTTTTTCTCAACCATGTTGGTGTGGTTTGGGTGTGTCTCGACCGAAACACCTCCCTTGAGTGGTTTGTTTAGACCTTGATGGTCTTGGGGTGATTTTGGTCGAGATGGTTGTCTTCTTGTGGTGTGTCTCAACCATGTCTTTTTGGTGACCTTTTGTTGTGGTCGAGACAAGGTATCTTGAGGTTTGTTTCGACCCCTAGGGTGGTGATGACCCAAGTGGTCGAGACCTCACCTAGTTTTTATCACCATAGGTTGCATGCATACATATAGTGGTTGAATGTTAGTTTCTTTTATGGACAAGTGTCCCTTTGGTGCTATCTTATATTGACACCTCACCCCTACCATACTTTCCCTCCTCCTTTGGGTATTTAACCCTTCTCTTCTTCATGTAAGTATTTTTTTCGGCCCTATTTCTTATCCCTTCTCTTGTGTTCGTCCTTGGATCTTTGAGGAGTAAGAAGGACTGATCTTGGGTGCTTTAGAGGTCAATCAACCTTGCATGTGGTGCTTTGAAGGTCTTCTCCTCATAAAGGGGTCATATACTATGTTTTGACATGTTGATACCCAAGTGAGATGGAGCTCTTTTCTTTCATCTTTCTTCTTAGTTCAACCTACAGTTTTTCACCTTATTTCTTGAACATCCTTTGGACCATGGTGTTCTTCTTTTTGGAGGTGACCTTGTGCCTGAAGTGTTGACCTTGGTTGGAGCTTCATGTTCTCCTTTGGAGCCTTTGATCTTGGAGCTTGGTACTCTCATTAAGGTGGGTTGTATAACTCTCTACCTTCTTCTATTATTTGCACCATAATATTGCTTGAATGGCACTATTTTGATCTCTAAACGTTATGCTAATATGATATATGATGTTATCATAACCTAGGGTTTAAGTTTTGTTGATAATCTATTGAAAGTTTCTACATATCCTAAATCCTAAATTCGTATACCCAATTTTTTAAGTGATGGTTGAGGTGATGATCATACATGCATCATGTTTCTTGGTTCCATCACCATGATTTGGTTTGGCCTTTGTGTTTTCTTGAGGTTTTGAGTTGGTTTTTCTTTAGGTTGAAGCTTTGTATTCTCCCACCTAGTTGGTTCTTGACGGTGTTCATGTAGAAGTTTGGATTACTAGGTTTTGATGTCTATCTTGCATGGAGATTTTCCACCTTGTTGATGGGACCTTCCTTGATGTTAAACTTTTATTTTGAACAAGGTTTATCTCTATTTTGATGTTGGCTAAGTGTTGTTAGGGTAGCTTGACCTTGGTGGTCACTTATGTTGGATCCTAGATGGGTCATTAGATGCTCTAGAGGGGGGTGAATAGAGCTGAATGCACTTAAATAAAATTCATTAGACCTTCAAGATATATCACAAGATAAGGTTTCTAAATAGGAAATTTGTGTGAAACTAAAACATTCATAGCAAGGGAGAGAGAGATTGAACATACACCAAGAGGACAAGCTATTTAGAGTGGTTCCTCATTTCAAACTAGAAGTGAGTCAGTCCACTTACCTAGAGAGGCCAACCTCTAAGATTTCCTAACCATTGCACTCTTATATTCATTCATAAGACTTACAATACATGACCAACCAAAGGACTTACCTATCCAATACAAAGAGTCTTCAACCTTACCAAGGACTTACCCACTTTACAAGGAGTCTTCTTCCTTCTTCCAAGGACTTACCTACTCTTGCACAAGTCTTCAACCTTCAAGGAATTACCCACTCTTCTTGGATCTTCTGCATTTGACTTCACCTTCACTCAGAGAAGCTTCCACCAAGGACTTACCCACTTGATCAAGGAGTCTTCTGTCTTCACCAAGGGCTTACCCACTCTAGCTCCAAGTCTTCAGCCTTGATCTTCACCAAGGGACACCTTCCCTTGTTCTTCTTCACCTCTCTTAGCCAAGAGAGAGATCCTTCATCTTCATGGTTGAAAAGAGAGATAGAGAGGTGGTGGAAGTGAGAGCCTCACAAGATATACATGTAGGACTAGCTCTCTTACAAATCTCCTACTCACTATAATGGATGTAGCAAGTGATTAAGCTTAGAGAGAGATGAGGTTGTAGGAAGAACTCAACTATAGAATAGGAACCTCACATAGAATTTTGCATTGAATGCTCAACCTTGAAATGAAGCCCAAGGGGTCCTATTTATAGCTGGGGATGCCTCTTAGCCTTTGGGAACACTTGAGAATGAAAACTAACCATTTTGTGGCTTGCAACATATATATTTTCACTTGTTGCAACTCCACAACGGCTAGAAGCACTTTTTTGCACTTTTTCATACAGTGCAATCAGTCGAGTTTCTATAAAGGTAACTCAACTGATAGAGTAAAAGACAAAGTCAATATTCAGATCATCATTCGAGTTTGTCCTGGGGAAACTCGACCGACAAATGAAAATCAAATTGGTCATGTACTCCATCAGTCGAGTTCTGTGAAGTGTAAACTCGACCGATCAAAAATCATTTTCAAGATCCAATCAGGATCGGTCGAGTTCTGTGTATTGACAACTCGACCGATGAACATCCTGATGTGAATTTTGGAAAATGGCTTTTGAGTACTTAAACATTCGATCTAAGTGCTCCTGATTTTTTCCAAGCTTAATTACAAGTCATACAATCATTACAAGTGATTTACAACATGATTCTAATGGATTTACATCATATTACAAAAACATGCACTTGTATTGACTTTGACTTGTCTTTTCTCCAATTTGATATGCGCAAGTTAGGGCATTTGGAGTGTGTCTATACCTAATCTGAAATCACTCAAGTAGAGACATTAGACACCAATATGTGGAATGGTTCGTCATCATCAAAAAATGGGTTTAGTCAATTTAGACGTGAGTCAACATTGACCTAATTGACCTTGAGTCAACAACTACACCTTGATCTTGTCTTGGTCGAAAAAAATGTGTTGTTCATGGTCGAGTCCTATGTTTTGGTTTTGGACGAGATGCATGCTTTAGTTTCCATTGTGACCCTTGATTTTGTCTTGGTCGAGACATGTTCTTGTTTGATCGATACATATGGTTTGGTCTTGGTCGAGACATGTGCTTTTGGTGATGGTCGAAACCCAAACCATAGGTTGGTCATGACCCTTGATGGTAAGTGGTCGTAACTCATGCCCTTGATGGTGGTCGAGACACCATCTTAGTTGGTGGACGAGACACCATATTGTAGTAGTAGAGATACTTGGTTTTGTTGTGGTCGTGATTCTTGTTTCATAGGTGGTTGAGACACATGTCTTGAGATTGGTCATGACACATGTTTGCTTGGGTGGTCGATACACTCACTTGAGTACATGGTCATAACCCATGTGGAACATTGTAAGGTTGATACATATGTGCATGTAAATATAAAATGATACCCAATATTGTTTGGGTAGTTGATTAACCAAGGTAATGATAATGTTCTCAACCTAGTACATTCCAAGAAAGTGAGAGGTGACATAATTAGGGTTTGGTGATTGAATTATATATGAAACCCAAATCAACTATTTGTTTGAGACCCTAACCCTAATCCTAGGGTATGCTATGCTTGTTGAGATTACATGGATGGTTAGCATGTGATAATGTTTTCTCTTTCCTACTTGTACAAATATAACCATGTAGGTGAAATAAATGTCACAACTTCTGTATGATATGGTGATGATCATATGACACAGGGTGATGTCTATGAGCCTTGTTGAGGCATGTTGAGATGATAATGATGTGATGGGTCTTATGACCTTGCATAGGCTTAATGCCTAGTTGGAGGTGATATCCTCCAGTGATGTGATTGATATCCCACAGTGATGTTGGTGATTGCCTTATGAGTGGCAGTGCTACAAGTATCATGTGATGATCAAGTGACAAGTTCACACCTTATACACTTTATATCTTCTGAAGTTGTTTTATGCCCTTATCTTTGTAGAGTTTGTTTAGGGTTTATACGTTTTAACTTGTTTGATGCTAAAAGATACTCAATGGGACTAACTAATCAAGTGAAACCCTATTCATGTAGTTGCCATGAGCCATAGATCCATCTTCAACGTCAGTACTTGCTGGATGGTGAATCAGGTTCTCCCTTAGTGGAAGCTTAGAGTCATATATTGTTGAGTATATGCATTTTACAAGATTGGTTGCGGTCATACCCTAGAAGGAGAACGATCAAGGCTGTATATCAATGATGTGATACTATATATATATGTATATATATATATATATATATATATATATATATATATATATATATATATATATATATATATGATATCTTTTGAGGATGGCTGTGGTCATACCTCGGTAGGAGTGTGGCTACATTCGTAACTCAGTTTCACTAGCATTGTACGTATATACCAAGCTAGGCTAGGCTATTTTGCAGTTGGACTTGATATGTCACCGCGGCAGACTCAGATTGACCGAAGGTGTGGAGAGATCATAGCAGTCTGGCTCCTCCTAGATCTTGTATGACACTAATTTTGACTTAGAAGTGGTCAGTTGGAGCATGAGTGGTATACCTTATCTCCTCAGAGCATAATAAAACACATAACACAGTCATATAATATATTTTTCTTATGGTCAAATACGAATAACATTGGTTGAACCCTTTGCCTTATCTTTGTGCTGATTTCTTGAATTATAATGTGGTAAGATAAATCAACTGTTATGCATGTTCTTCATATTCCTTCTTAAAATATCAATTGTTCTACTACTCAGTGGTAACGACCTAGTTTGTTTAGTCTGCACTATCTGTGTAATTCATATAATTTAGCTGAATTTGTTCAACCTGTTAAGTATGTTATCAACCTTCTTAGTTATCTATGCTTTTAATAGATGTGGGATGTGATGGACTGGATTTTGACTTAATTTTGAGGACAAAATTTCTTCTAAAATGTGTAGGATGTTATGGAGTGGACTTTTAAGGTTTTGGACCTAGTGGGATAAGTGAGTTCATATAATTGAGATTGGAATGTCGTATGTTTTTACCTCTTTGAAGTATGGAATTGATCAGTCAAATACTAATATTATGATACCAAAATTGGATGGAGCGTAGTTTGGATGATAAATGAGCTATGTTCAAAGTTTCATGATGATCATATATTCCTAGAAGAAGTTATGTGTGTTTGAATGTTGTGAAATCATTGATGTTTTTGATAACAGAAGACCAAGGTCTCTCAACTAGGTTTTGATCTATATACCATGTCATGCCCCTTTATCCTTGCTTGTGAGATTCCACATATTAGAGATGGTGGGAAGTGGTAGGATGATGAGCCTAACCCATCCCACGTCATGATCGTGGCTCAAGAGAGCAAACTGAACGAGCAGTTATGCTTGCCCAAGATCAAACTTCCATTTCCCAACCCATCTCTACTGCTAATTCTCACTGATAGAGAGGGAGAAGATCAGAGAGAACTGGTGATGTGAATGAGTTTGTGGATAGATTCCAAACCACTGTGAAGTGCAGGCATGAAGAACCATCACGTGTAGGTGTAGCACCTTCCTTGGCTTTGCTGCAGTGGATGTGGGCAATGACCTGAGAAGCTGGGAACGATGGAGTTGTAGAGACAAAGCCCTAGGTGGGATCTACTAGTGACGAGAAGGTTTGTAGATCAACTGTTCCCTCACTGGTGTGGAGGTCCATGACGGCAGCTAGAAATGCGGCTCGCGCTGGAGTAGGCGAGAAGTAGAGGAGGAGGTAAGGATATGTAGTGATCCCTCACCAAAATCTATCTAGGCCGGCGGTGGACAACTGGACCAGTTGAAGGTCTTGGTCATGATGGATCATGTGAATGCATAGGAGGAAGCATCACCCATGAAGAGGGTCTAACAGAAGCTGCTTTGCTCACTGGTGTTTCCAGCCATTACGGCGACCATGCTGCGCAAAGCAGAAATCACAACATCGTGTAATCACGTGAGAGAATGCAGAATGGATGGAGCGATCATGAAGATCTTGACAAAGTGAGAAGGGAGACCCTGCCATGACGATGGCCTATGCAAGAGAGAGACGGTGTCCAGGTAGGAGGACTTGCGATCATGCAAGAAAGAACACAGAGTGGACACGTGTGTCGGCCATCGTGATGTTCACGTGGGGACGAGAAAGAATAGGAAAAGATAGTCCAATGAGTGAACCAACCTGAACCAATAAACTAGCCCAGACCGACATGAACCGACCGATGCAATTGCCTCAAAGTGGCCACGTGGCATAACTTCACTGGCCGAAAAAGGTAAAATTTCTGGATTTTCAATAAATCATAGAAAATAGCCCGCTTTTCAGAAAAATACAAATAAAGTATCAAAATGTTTAGAAAAATGAGTAGAACAACATGAAACTGTCATATCAGTCTTTTTACACTTAAATAACACATAGGATCAATGGGATCTAGAACAGGGTGATCAAAACTATAAACACATAAACCAATTTTATAAGAACTTCAAATGATATCACAAGATAAGGTTGCTTATATGGAATTTGGGTGCAACGAAGCATACATTGCAAGGATGAGAGATATTGAATAAGCACAAGAACACAAGCTATGTGTAGTGGTTCCGAACTGCAAACTAGGATTTGTACATCCACTATTGAGAGGGGTCAATCTCTAGGATTTTCAACCTTTGTACACTTATTATATTCCATTATAAGAGATACAATATGACCACCATGTTCCAAGTTCAAGGTACCTAGCTTTCCTTTTTAGGATCAAAGGAGCCAATAACCTAACAAGGACTTACCCATATGAAAACAAGAGTCTTCTACCTTCACAAGGACTTACCCACTTTTGCAACGAGCTAGCCACTTTCACCAAAGAGTCTCTTAGATCTTCAACCTTCTTCCTCACCTTCACTAAGGGGAAGCTTTCACCATCTCTTCTTTGAGAATGGAGATTGGGAAAGGGAAGTTGAGAGCTTCACAAGGTATAAAATGAAGCAACTCTCTCACAATAATCCTATCTCACTCAGATTGATGTAGATTAGTAGTAGGCTTGAGAGGCCTTTTAGGTGATCAAATTCCTAAATATGGACCCAGGATTAGCAGGCAAGAACATGTTCTTATATTTGCAAGAACTAGAGAAGTTTAGGATCCATGCATATGAAAATGCCAGGATCTACAAACAAAGAACCAAGGTGTGCCATGATGCCCACTTAAAGGGAAAACATGTGACTGAGGGAGACACAATTCTTTTGTTCAATTCAAGAATTAGATTGTTCCCTATAAAACTAAACTCAATGTGGTCAAGCCCCTTTACTATGACAAAGATAATTCCATTAGGGATTATGGAGCTCTTCAATAAAAAGACAGGGACTTTCATGTGAATGGACATAGAGTGAAATGATATTATGAAGATGATGCTTTTACCAGAAGGACCTAGGTTCAAATGGATGAACCACCACCTACACAAATAGAAGAAAATGAGGAAATTACACAAAGGGAATCAAGCTAAAGACTATAAATTAACACTTCTTGGAAGGAAACATAAGGATTTCTCTACATGTTTATTTGAATTCTACTTTGTTTTATTTTGAAGTAGCTAGGCTTTACTAATATCTATCCTAGGTTTCTATTTGGTTACTATTAGGTTGCCTTTGTTTCCTAGTTTCTAGTACACATAGAAGAAAGTTAATAATAATCTAAGATCTTTACCTTTGATGTAGGGACCATCAGTTCATGAAAAGAGCATCGAGTTTACCCAAGTCAAGCCTTCAGTTTTGTATAGGACATCGAAAAAGTTGTCTCTAGTCTACACAGCCAATCAAGATTAGCTCTGATCTTCCCAACCATCAAATCAAGAAAAGACTACTAGACCATTGGAAGGCTAACATACTGACAACCATCACATAACTAAGTTTGCCTAGCAATCGGGTTTCAAAGTCTAGTGAAACCATTTGTGGCTAAGGTGTAGAGAAATCATTGATTTTGCATAACCATCAGCTCTTCATCTCAAGCCAAACCATCGAAAGTGGCACACCCAGTGAAAACCATCAGAAGGAATAACACCAGATACAATGGTTGTTCGGGTCCCGCCACCACTATTGTTGTTACTATAAAACCAAGAGGTGGGCTCGACATTGGCACTTTTACCAACCATGCATGGATTAAAGGTGAAAGTAGAGCGATTGAACCTAGAACAAATTCGACATGCAAAAATTGATGAACTTCATTGTTACGCCAACATTAGAAGATGTGCATTGTCTTCAACCTCCAGCCATTACAAGATGGAGAACCAGATCTAGACCTCTTGTACCATCAATGACATTCGCAAGCTAAGTCTAAACTCACATCGCATCTATACTAACCGCCAAGCTTCAAATCCAATTAAACAAGAAGCCATGACGACTCGGAGGAGAAACCAAGAGGCACAAACTATGCTGACAATGTGAATGAGAATGACTAGGAAAACCCCTTCCTCACCTATTTCATTGTGGTCTTCTCACTCTTCAACTGACTTCATCTATGATGAATTGATCTTTACATGCCTTTGATAACCCACTATCTTCTTGCCTCTAAAGCTACTATTCTTCGTCAGTAAGTGGTATCCATTGAAGGCTCGTTGTCTTTCTACATCATTTTTTCCTGTAACCATCGGTTTATAGAGAGTCTTTCCACTCTCTAGGAATGGTCAGTTCTTGGGACTCGTATGCGTCATCTTTCTTCCATCGATCACCTTATGCAAATAATTGATTCGTGTTCATTATCACACTGTGTTAACCATCAGAAGACCAACTCCCACTCTTGAAATCCTCGTATCTTAGAAATATTTGTGGTACTCATCGATTCTTTTCTTTTAACTAGAAAACCATCACTTTCCACTTATGCCTTTGTCTATCTCAGCAAACCATCATAAGGGAGAGGAGGACCATTGTTTCTTTGCTTTATTTCTATAAATCATTGGTTCTCCTCTGTGAAACCATTGGTTATCCATTTTTTGAAGTATCTAGGTGAAACCATCAATTGGTAGCTTTCTCCATCAACCATATGTTGTCTACCTCCTATGTAAAAACAACGAGTATTGATCTTGCTTGACAAACCATTGGTTTGCAATTATATACTTTACTCTAAAATCTGAAATTTGCTGGCCTAACCCTACAAGAGATACACAAGTATATACATAACAACCAATTATTAAAATGACAAATAATATAGGCAAAGTATAAGGCATCAACAAAGGTCTGGTCAATTAAGAAATAAAGACCAACATAATTAGATCTAGCATGACTCAAGAAGAAATAGATGGAATTGAAAAATTGAAAGATGAAGGAGTGGCTTATATCATACTACATGGGGATCTTACACCGGAAACCATCAAAGCCAGGTTAGAAGATGATAGACTCAAAAGGATATATGAGACAATTTCTGAAGAATCCTCTAGCCCAAATGAGTCTAGGGGGTCTAAGACTTCTGAATATACACCATCTAATGAAGTCCAAAATCCCTAGAAAATGGGGGCACCAAGTCCCCATACTCATGATAGACTAAGAAAAGTGACTAGGACATCGACAATGGACAATGCCAAAGAACAAGCAATATCACATCAAATAGTCGCTACTACTATAGAATTTCTTTCCAAGGTTGTTCCATTGACAACAAATGTGGTTTATAAGGAAGAACCTGATAATGATTTCCTTCCCAGAGATGACAAACAAATGGAGGTCGGGGACCAGATTCTTGCAAAGAAAAAATTTAAAGCTACAAGATTTGGCAATGTAGATACCGTGGAAAGATTGGGTACTTGTTAAAGGGTGAAGGGGAGTCTTAAAAAGATAAGAATCAACAAAATTTGCTTCAATAGGAACCACTCCTACAATGAACTCACCCTAGAATTCATGTCATCTGTGAAGAAGATACTTTTTACAAAAGAAGAGGAAAAAGAGTGCAGGGAACATTACAAATTAGCAGTGTGTATTGTCAAAATACAATATATACTCACTGAGAAATGGCTCAATTTCATTTTCACCAACTCTGATGAACAAGTAGAAAGTGCCAATAGAGTAAAAGGAGACAAAAAATTGGGGGCTTTCTCACTGATCAAACATGGGAAAAATTATATGGAGAAAGTCATTACAGTTCGAGGCAGTCGAAAGTTGTTATGATGCATTCTGGGTTCATGTGAGTGGTACACAAAATCTTTGCAAACACCCTATTCTTCAGGACAGACACATGTAACATGACCAGAATGGATCTCCACATTCTTCGGAATATCATGGAGAATAAGTCAGTCAATGTTAGACAAACATTAATTGACAGGCTTCCAGTAGCAATTGGATTAGAAGGCTCCCATGACTTCTAAATGGGAGGCCTCGTCACATATATTACTCACCATCTATGGTATCCCAATGAGATGAAGTTCTTGCTAAGATCTAATAGGGAGATAGTAGTATATATCACGTATCATACTACTACCAATTCCCTAAAGAGGAAGAAGTAGAAATACTTTTATAGATTATGTAGATCCAACAACTCTCTGCCCCTCCCTGATGCAATTACTATTATGAAAAACTCACATTTGGGGAGGATGAAATCCTAAAAATGAGGGATGGAGAAAAACTCATCCATATTATCAACGAGAAAACATTGACAAAACCACAAATGAAGCAGGTAGAAGATATTGCTACAAAGCAACCTGCAAAGAAAAGAGTAAATTTGTTCCTTCCAAAGAAGATGGCGAAAAAACCAAAGAAAACAAAATCACCCACACTTGTGGTTGTAAATCTCGAAAGGGATGAAACAGAACCTATGGTAGTTACACTGACCACAAGTATTATGGGAGCACAAGAAGAAATTGAGAAAAAACTCCAATGACTATACCTACAATCAATATACAAGATATACCCGATGATATTCTAATTAGAACTAAATTTATTACTGACTTCGTCAATTCAAATAGAAACATTGTATTTGTGACACTAGGAGAGCTTGAACAGGAGAAGGCGTTGGAACCCTCCATTAATACAAGTGTGGCATCTCACCACACTATTTCTAAGAATACCAACAACAATGTTGTGGTTGATACTCCAGACAACCTTGGTGTCAACAAAGAAATTGCAGACAAAAGGTGAAATGAACCCAACTATGAAGTTTCATCCCCATCAAACTACCAGGTAGAAAAAAACATGCACATGAGTAGGGGGACATGAAATGCCCAAGAAAAAGAGCCAGAGCAGGATGCAAGCTCAAGAAGGCAAACTGAGCAACCACAATGAGACCTTGTAGTGACAAGATTTATGGAGATTGGGCAAGAGATAGACGACCTCTGTGAGATCTTCTCTACTTCTACTTTAAATAATTAAAATATAACTTCATATATGTCTATACTAACCATGTAGGTGGAGAAAATAACAACCCATATGAAGCCCTTGCTAGGCCTTCCACAGTAGATGCATCTTCTAGATGCAAATAAAATGTAGATCATGGAGCACTTGGCGGGCATGACAAAAGATGTCACCCTTCTATGACAGGTGCATGATGACTTATTCTAGGAGAATGACTAGCTATGTGATGAGGTAATAAAAAATAGATGCCAACATCGTCATCTTACAGCAATGAAGCATCACCAAAAAGACCACTGGTCGCCAATGCAGAAGCCTAATCATCAATGACAGCAACCTTCGACATCTAGCTTATGGAAGATATGGCACTTGCCAAACTAAGGATTGGCAAGGCTGCACTACCTCCAGAATAGGATGCTATAGTGGATTTATTTTCTGAACCAATCAAAGGAGGATTCCATAGGGAATAGGGAAGTACCCATTGGCAATGACAAACCCACCAACACCCCAGCCTTTCCAGGGCACTCCAGTAACATCAACCAAGAAAGGGAACCCACAAAACCAAAAAATTGGGGTATACTAGATGTTTTGAGACAAGTCACACCCACTAAAGATGTTGAGGCAGTCGGTAAGAATGAAATCATTCTCAAATCACCAGAGGAAGGGGAGGAGGCATAGGAAACAACTAATTCTATAATGAACATGGTAGATCCTCTATTCAACTACAAATCACCATCACCTCCTACTGATTACAAAGACTTCACCAATGAATATCTGTTGGATGAACCAATTGAAGGAGAGGTCCATCCAAATCCTTTTGTTATAAAGATGGAGGAGCATGTAGATTAAGATGACAAAGGGAACTTGCATTAGATGTTTGACAACATACCAGACAAACTAGAAAATCTAGTGTTCCCCAAACCACCGCCAGTTGCAAATACAAACTTGGAAGCATCACCATAATTGTCATGCAAAATGAAGGACATGGACATGACATCAGTCGGAAATTTTTCTACAAGACATTCATGTCCTGATTGACATTCTAGATGATGATAAACCTGGAGAAGACGTCCTATACATCAACAATATATATATAATATGATAGGGGAAGATTTGCTTTTAGCATTTTAACACAAGGCAAATATAAGTAGGGTGTTCATCAAAGTCTTGTACAAAACAATTACTGAAGAATACATGTATATAGACAAGATAGCTCCTATTTTCAATGCCACATCAATTGTAGCCACTCACTTATACAAAGAAAACAAAAACTCACCCTTAGTTGAAGAGATACAAGGAACACTATAAAAGACAAAGCAATTGTAGTTCATAACCTTACCATTCAATTCCTTCAACCACTGGCTTCTAACCATTGCAGATCTTTCCACATGGTGGGTCGTTACTTATAACTACAATATAAAAGAACTACCATGTGGAAGGATGGTTTTTGAGAATCTAGATTATTGGATAATATAGAAAATTCTGAGTTGTTTGAAACATATGATATAAGGAGTAAGTGGGTGGTATCGTCCAAACTGGAGGGAGATTTACATCAATTGCAGCGTACCCCAAGAAATGCAAAACTTTGGGGATAATGCATTCATGATGACGAGAATGATCGAAGCCATAACTAGAGGGATTACTCTAGAGAAGATTGCAAACAAAAATTTACATGATCTATGAGGAAAGTATGTCATCAAGGTCATCCATGAGAGGAGATTCTTCTAACGACGTACACATTGAAGAGATTCCTTGCAGGTTGTACTTGTTTGTACACCCTCCTAAAAGGACTCCATGGATGAAAAACATAGAAATAGATGGAGAAGCCTAACCTCCACATGCAAGAATAACTGAAACGGTGATTCCTCCTCCTCAATCACAACTGTGACCTTCTCCCCAACCAGAAACAATCATCCATCTTACCCATCCCTTTGTAGAAACAACATTCGAACACGTGGCTCTTGCCACTCCTGCTATACCTACTCATACTGTGGAACTACAAAAAGGTGCTTTCCTACCTCAGGTTAATTTTTTTTTGAAATAGGTAAATATATTCCTAATGGAACCTATACAAGGACAGGACCTACAAACTGCAAAACATATACATGGGGTTGTTATCCACAAAAGCCCCAGTATCTTTTATCTTGCTCAGACATACCTGAAGCCAAGCCTTTTCTACATTTGATGGACTGAAATAAAGTACATGCTATTTTCCCCATAACCTCTTCCTCATTGCAAGTCTTTCTGCCATGATTTCTATTGTTTCTCTCCTCCCATAGAAACTAGCATACACCTATGATGCATATCCCCTCAATGGCTATATTATGTTTACCATTGAGTTTAGATCCCATCTTGGTTATCATATCCTTGATGTTTTCAAAAAATTGAACCCACTCACATTTGAGACTCACTATAGCCCAGATCCTTCTAAAAAAGCTGTAAGATCCAAAGAGATGATTATGACACTCATCCTCTCTATTACATAGTACACACTTCGTGTCCACCTGCATACCCCATCGACTCAACCTATCCATGGTAGGCAATTTGGCCTAAATTTCTCTATAAGTAGTTGTGCTCCATTTGGGGATATGACTGTGGTTCCATAGCATTTTGCACCAGTTCACATCATCCCTTGCATAGGTCTTGATCCATGGTGTCGCTCTTGGGTCCACCAGAGAGGCAATACCATTATTATCAACACTATATGCGTTCTGAACATTATCCTAATGGTTAAACATGTTCCTCCATATTCTTGAGGAATAGATGTCAAACCCCTATTGCAATCCACCATATATTTTATTCATCCAATGAGTCCATATGTTATCCCTTTCTTTGAGAAATCTGTCAATTCTTCTAGCATAACTTTCCTTCACTAACTAAATAGGGGATGTTAGGTTTAGTCTGCATTTGTTGAAGGGTTTGGCGATGGTGTCCCAAGCCTGCCCGCTGCCACTCCACACAAAATTAGCCACATGCTTCCTCATGTTATCTGCAGTAGGGGAGGGGATATCACAGACCTCACACCAGAACCAAATCATCGCTTGAAGAACCGATCTAGTTAGAAGAAGTCGACCAACCATCGACAGACGTAAGGCCAACCCACCATCTATCTTTGCCCTCAAATTATCCAAGCATTGCACAAAGTCAATGAAGAAGCCTTTGCCGCCAGCTACAGGCAGGTTAATATTGAAAACCCTGAGGTAGAAGAGAAAATAGCATACAATGATGAAGATGAATGCTTAATCCCCTCCCAACAAGAAGATGAAGAAGAAGGGTATGACAAAGAAAATGGAACATATGACATGATGATCGACCTGGAGATGAATTAACTCCAACCAATCTGATAGAACCTACTTTTGATAACTTTGACAGAAATACATTTTATGGGTTGTTTATTGAAGATATAACTTTCTTCATGAGTAAACTACAAATGTAAGAAGATGAATTTATACAATTTTTGAATGAGAAATTTTCATGTATTGTTACCTGAACTCTGTGAGATATTAAGAATTGGAGGTTATATGACTGTCAACATCATGACAACTTTCCCATTAATCCTCTAATATGATCTCCAAGACATATATATGGATTTCTATGAGATCATCAGGGACATCATCCAGAAGGAAGACTCTAGATAACTCTAGCATCTCATTGATTACTTGAAGTATAATGTTCCACATTTCATATTTGTGCCCATCTTACACGATGAACATTAGACACTACTATCAATTAATAGAAAGGCTCAAATGGAAATCTTGTATAACAACTCAGATGTAATATTTATCATGAAAATAATTACCTATCACAAAATAATTAACATCATCACTGAATAGAACGTTGCCCAGGTGGCTACAAAAATTGTCGAGCTCATAAGAATGTATGATCAAGGCCTCCTAGAGGAAGAATTGTAGTTCTAGAAACCAAAATTTTTTCACTAGATCCCACAACAAGAATAGGGTTCCAATGATTGTTGCTTCTACATTTGATTCTAGATGCAAATGTTGGCCACATCATATCAGAAGGTGGAGCATTACCAAAAAGACTATTACCACCACCTTTGAGGGACATACACATTGAGGATATTAATTTCTAAATGGGTATTAACAAATTCAAACACATAACTCTCCTATTCTTGTTCAACCTCATTATTTGACACCCTCAAGATAGGGTGTGTGATATATTTAGTGGGAAGGGTTTGAACAGACGATCTTGGTAGGCCTACTTTCCCAAGTCTTATATTTCATGAATTTCTTATTTTTCTTTACTTCATTTACACAACTAATTTGAATCTAATTTTGGATTAGCTAAAATTTAGAAAATTCAAGTGCCAAATTTTGCAAATCTATATAGTTTGATTCTCGACATTAGATGAAAACATTCTTATAAATAGAGATTTTTGAAGGAAAATTTACAATCCAATTTTCCTAGGGGCTGTCACCACTCTTGCATTAGAACTTCTTGTATTCAAGCTAATTCTTAGTGTAATCATTCCAAGATTAATGTTTTAGGCTACCAATTCATCTAATAAACATCTTATGGACCAAGTCTTCACACCATTCTTATCGCAAGATACTGCAAGAAGCAAAGGAATGCTACTATCCTAATAGAAATCCTCTAAAATAAGGAGGACCCCTCCTGTCATAACCCTGATCGACCACCTAACTCCCCAATATAGGTTGCAAAGTAGGATATCTAGTGCTAAAGGAAACATACACCTTTTCCGGTGCTAAATTCCCACTTTGGAAATAAAAGAGGCTCGATAACTAACCTTCCCTTCAAAATCCCATTACCTAAAAGTCTTATGAGAAAGAATAAACGTCATGTGTGAATAAAACATGAGAGTTGTTCTCATCAAGATGTTGAAAGGCTCTGCCCGGTCAGTGTATAGCTGCATTGAAGAATGCATATATGTCATGCCTGGTAGTGGATCCTAGAAGACAAATGAATATCCACTTGTCATTCAACGACTATATCACACAACCACTTGAAACTACATTAGGACAAATAGTTGAGTGACACTATTTTACAACAATACTCATGGTTGAGCGAACCCTAGAAAGACAAGACAGAAGCAACGTTGGCCCACCTTTACACCATTAGCTAGGACCACCCAAACAAAATTTCAAGTGTGAAATCTACCTCTATGGTAGTTTTTGTAAGTACGACTTCAAAATGAAACTAGGTTTGTTTCATGAATGGGACACTCCTCCTACAAAGAGAATACACCAGACACATTTGGTTATCCAACTCTCAATGGAAGAGGGAGGAAACTAGAAGTGTAGTAAGTAGTCCAAGATATTCTACAGAGATTTTGAACTAAGGATGATATGATGACATGGTTAATAGTATACAAAAACACTAAACAAAGAAAGCCCTGACATTTACTCAATTCCTTGATTCTAATTATTAGGTGGAGGACAAGATAGAATCTAAGTTTTTTTTTGGGGGGGGTTGATAACATCCAATTTTGTGGAGATTGCATGGCTCATTTTACCCCTAACTTCCCTCTTTATATAAAGTCACCCTTACTTTCTTTTCTTTTTCTCATGATTACCAATTATACTTTGGTTGGAAGATAACTACTCATTTGTACATAGGTAGCTCGCCAAATGATAGTTTTAACAATGAGGGAGAATGACCATCAGTTTCCAAAACTGATGGTAACAATCCACATCTTCAAAACCAATGCGATGCTAGAACTGCCCATCCATCGATTCCCAAATTGTTGGTTTTTGGCTGAGTTCAAACCCACCATCACACGTCTAGTTAGGCCGACCATCAGATCCCAAGAATTATGGTTAATAACACAACCAGTCAGAATAGCAACTGAGTATCAAAACTAATGGTACACTAAAGAGCTAGACCAAATGGCTAGACTTGATCACTAAACGATTGTCCACCTGCTTGATCCATCAACCAATGGTGGTATTGGACAATCCAACTGATGACACACCGGTCTACAACCTTTGGATTTTGAGAACAGATGGTCACAATAAATGATGGCCTATCGAGACACAAGGCAGATCTCAACCGATGGCCTTCCTAAGACCAAAACTAATGGCTAGGAAGATGATGGCACCGCAATGCATAAATACCAACCGATGGCGGCACTAGATGGATGGTAATTCAAGACCATAAGGTGTGTTCCTTAAGGCACTTTCTTAGAGGACTTGTCATGCAATTAAAGCACCCCAAGCTCCACCTCAAGCACCATAATAAGCCTATAAATTGATGACCCCATGCTACAAAGATGGGGTCGCAACGTGAAGGAGATGACAAAGTGTTTCCGGATAGCTAGCTCACCATCAACCATCGAGTTGCACCATCCACCATCTGTACATGGTCTCTAAGGATGAGAGTCCAAGGGATAGCATACCTCCACCTTTTTCTAGCATCTCTAAACTTCTTCAAGAGAGAAGGAGGGATCAGGAGTACACATTCGTGTTGCTGATGCCAGATTTTGATTGGAGAAGCTTTCAATCAACCTTGACCAATCTATAGTCATTGTTGGTGTATCTTTCTACTTCTTCTTTGAATCTGTCCACCTTCTTTCATCTCCTTCATTCCATTTTGTCTTCCATTTCCATGTCTCATTATACTTGTAATTTCAGGAAGATACTTTCGACCATGAGTGGAAAAACATATAGCTTCGGTTGGGAATAGACACTAAGTCTCTTCCAATATGTAAATACTTATATCCATTGAGTATATGCTCTTATCAAAGTTTATCTCGATACTCTTGGTCTTAATGCTTCACTTGCAAGATTAGCTACTATCTTGCATTTTTAAAGTGGTAATACCTCGAAAGAGTAGTATTCACCTATATCTAAGTATTATGGAGTTGCATGAATGCAATGTTGGAATGCTTAAGCTAATGATCATATGGTTTTATTTTGATTGTTTGTTTGCCATCTCGAGAGAAATAAAACCTTATAATGTAGATTATCCTAAGCTCGGAAGAGGAGGGAATGGACATTTATGTCGATTGCTTGTAAACTAGCTAAGGGTATACAATGGGCATGAGTATTGCATGTTGGTGACTGACATTAGATGGTGAAACCCAATCCAAGTTTCCCATCCATACATAATACCCTACTCCTTTGACTTTTTTGTCCTTTTATTTTACTTATTGATTTGTTTTACTTTTTTGTTATTTGTTTGTTGAAGTACCACCATTCCACAAGGAACACACAACTTTATATCACTCCTTGTTTGGTGTAACTAAGATAAGGCTCACAATTCTTCACACACACCACCCTTGTCCCTTTGGATTGACCCTAATTTACTACATTGGACCCCATATTATCATTGTGGGGGTCTGAGTATCGGGATATACATTTAAAAGACTGATTACTCTAGATCTTCTCCTTTTTTATGTGTTATTTAGCTACGACAATTCCCTATACTCTCCATCTACTTTATAACCCAACCCTCCAATCATTTATATATAGGCATGTAAATAATAATAAATTTATGATCATTCATTGGTCTTTGCTTCTTCACTATGCATGTGGAAAACTGAGGCTATTTGTGGTCAGAGTGAGTAATTCATCATCATGGATGAAGAACGAAAATTTCTTGACATCTGAATTTTTCATTGCCATTGGGAAAGAAGATCCTCATGTGAAAATGTAACAATGATTAACGAGGTGATGAATAGGAGTATTGAACTTGGTGATCTCGTTGGGGAGAATGGAAGAATAAGGGAAAAAGGTATATGCCAAATAGAGAAATAATACACAGAGGATAGATGAAATGGGAAGGACATTCACAAACTTAGGAAGCATGTCTCAAATTCAAGGTGAGCAATAGTCCTAGTTCTACACAGTATGCTGAGGATGAGGAGACAATTCCCCTATTTCTCATTGGTGAAAATTGCTCGTCTATGGTCGCATGACGTTGATGAGAGGACAAATTTGTCAAACTACACATGAAGTGAGGGAGAGAGAGAGACTGGTGAATGGGACTAAGAGGTGAGAGATTATAGTAGGCATGGAAATGGGTGAGTTTTAGGCATGATAATCATTACAGAAGATGGGAGAGGAGATATATTACAGAGAATGGGAATTAAACCTGAAGTTATAGCCACTTAGTGGGGTCATGATCTAACAATATGAATTGGGTCCAATTGATAGGTACTTGATTGTATTGTGGCTTGAATACACTTAATGGTATTCTAGCCTCACTCTCTCTCTCTATATATATACATATATATACATTTATATATATGTATATATATATATATATATATATATATATATATATAGAAACACACCAATGGATACCTTTTCTACACCTCTCAAAAACTTTGTCCATTTCAGCTTTCTTCTTGTCTGCTACTATACCTCCTTGTTGGATGATGGATGTATTAAGCTTGAAAGAGGCTTTCTTCTTTATTAAAACACAAATATAGTTTAGGATACTTCATGATGGTCTTGCAAATATAGCTAAAGAAGAATTTGTGATTTGACTGAGGTCTTCCACAAATCCCTCTTATATTAGTTTCTGCATATTACCAACTTTGGACCTTTTGCTGTCCCTTTCTCTTTTTATTTTCAAATAGTCTCTCTAGATAATTTCCAACCACCCTACTGTATTGGTTTTCTATCATACTAATATTTTTGAAAGCCTCCAAACTTCATTGTAATATGTCCATGGTGACAAGGTTTCCCTAGCATCTTTAGGCACACCAAGACCTCAAGTATGAGATATTTGGTTTGCAAGAGAAGAGTAAGCCTTTTGTGATGAGTATGATCAAATATCCATCCTTGACTTGTACTTGTTCAGCAACAATAACCAATATTGTTTAGTGAGAATTGTTTTTCTAAGAACAATGTTGGATTCTATTTGCCATTTTTATCACATGGGTTCAATATGAGTTAGATCACGAGTGTATTGGGATTTTAATATTTTATTCTATATTTGTTACAATTTGGGTTTAGTTTTTAAATGTCCTTATCTCTTGTGTCATGTTTCTATTCTCTAGTGCATAATATAGGGATAAGTGGGTCTTTTTGTCAAAATTATTTTGAGTTGTTATATAGTAAAAGTTTTCACAATGTAAAATTTATAACTCAAAATATAATAAAGAAATATGATATGAAAGAAGAATATTATTCTTCATCTACTATTTTTGGTTTTATAACCGAGTTGCATTATAATACAATTGTGATGTTTAGGTTTATCAAAATGTAATTGCATCAATATAAATTATTATATTGTTGTACCTAGCTTAGGATCATCCTTACCAATATCACTAAGAATTTCCCTTTTGTAATCATGCATCTGGAATTATTAGTATGAGTGGAATCTATTTTTATGTAAGGAAGAACACATCTGACTGTTACAACTATATTAACTTCACGACAAGAATGCTTCAATCATTTATGAAACATATTGGTGAATAATAAACACATACACATAGACCTATATATATTATATGTCATATATGTATATATAAGTATGTATGGATGGATGTATGGATTTATATATGTATATATATATTCCTTATATCAACTTGAAGCATATATTTTTCAATCTTCCACCATAATGTCTACTTGAATTTTTTGTACATTGCCTATTGATCATTATATTTAGTATATTTATTCCTATTTAACATTAATGTTGAACCCAAACAATGATATTGTGTTTATAGTTCTTCACATTTCTCCCTGATTATGTATTTGATCTACTTTTTTAATGGAAATCCAAATTTACCCACTTCCATTGTGAAAACTTTATATTCCCTATATGAGATAGAAATTCTAATCTTATTCTTATTGTGTCTAAACATTCACTTGGTACAACATGCTTGTTGATCTAGTGATACTATAGTTATATAATTACTTAGGATGTTGTTTTTATTTTCTGGTTATACCCATGTTATATTTTGGGATACAATTTTTTGCCCATCTTGTTACATTTTTTAGATAGGGTTATGTTCTCCATTCCCAATTTATATCCTTATTTTATTATACTATAGGTGGTTATGTGACATTCTCACATTTAGGATTATGTTCCTTAAATGCGATTGTTTTTATATTTACACTAGCACTTCATCAGACATTTCATGCTTATACTTTATTACTGATGTGTTATGTTCCTTGATTAAAATGTGTATGTTCTTGTCGTGTACTTCACTTTTCAAAAATGGCAAGTATATTGGCTGGAAACTCTTGTTCATTGTAGCCTTAGTTTTTATGCATACCTCTCTAAATGCTATATTGTTTCACTTGTGTATTTTGATATTTTACGATGTCTCTTTCTAAATCACATTTGGAGTGATTCAATTTATTTTCTCTATTACCTTGATGGAATCATAAAAAAAATCTTTTTGCATTTTTTGCATTATATATCCCAGTTCTATATTTAAATGCCAAATTGGATTTTTTTGGATGTTTCCATTCAATTTGTGCACTCCCTTAGTTGAAGAGGACATTAGAAGGATGACAATGTTGATTAGGATATTCATAATGTAGTATTCCTTTGGAAACAGAGTTGGTGTTACCAGATTAGCATCTACAATAAAGAATAGTTTGTTATATCATTTTCCTTTATATATATATACCCATGTATAAGTTCAACTATGTTAACTTATAAAATTGTAATAATCAAAATGCATTAGCCTCTCACCAAAGGGTTAAACTCTTCTATATGAAATGTAGGGTTCAAATATATCAAGCTAACCATAGACTAGGTGACTCAACTCATTTATTCAAAAGTCTAAATCTTATTGGTACATCAAGATTAGGTTATATATATTTATTTCATGTAAAATTGTCAATAGTTTTTAGGATAGATTACAGTGAATATTATTTGATCATAATTAGGGTCAAAAAGTTCCTTGTCATATTAGATGGAAAAAGTTCATCATGCATCATGATTGTGAACTGCTAACCAATATATGCTACATCTTGTAGCCTATAACCAATCTCAAACCCTCAATCAAAGACCACTAGATTGCACATCCCATTCTCCTTATCAAATATGGGTTGTAGTCTTTCTATATTGATCATTCTACCAAATTCAATTACTATTTCTAGGTAAGATCAAATTAGGGTTTTATCAAAAAATTACCTAGATTAAAATAGTATGGGAGGATACTAGATCTTAGGTATTAGAGACAACCACGTGGACCACGCCTCCAATGCAAAACCCAAGGGCACAGATCATCCCTCGAAGAAGGAATTGAATCCTCCAAAGGATCCACGTTTGGATAGGATCCAATAATTTGACGCTCCCTCTCCCGTGTCAAGAATCTCTCCACATATATTAAATATTTCATCATATACCATTATGTTTTACAATAAATAATCCATTGACCACAAAAAAAATCACTCTCCTCCATAAGTACATAATATTTATCCACATGGTATTTCTTAATACTTATTCTTTCCTAAACACTATTCCATAATATCTCAAATTATAGATGTATTGCTTACTTTTTGATCCATTCACCTAAGGGATATCATAACATTAAATAGTAATATATACTACCAAATTCCATTATTTTTAAACCCAATGTCATATTGTAGAATTAATTCTAAAATGTCAATATATGATAAAACCATCATTCCATTTTATTTCACCTCCATATCAAATCTACTCCTCACGACAAGCACCTCGAGTAAACCCCCCTGTTGAGTAATCTTGCTCACTTATAGTGAATTAGTCATCACTATCTTTACTCTACACTAATACTTTACCATTTATGTAAGATGATGATCTACAATACAATTCTTTTCCATATAACTCTATTTCAGAACATGTCAAATACCTTTGTTAATTCACATAACCATTGAAGTACATAGAAGATCATACTATCTATACATGGTAACTACATCTTAGATATTAAAGCCATCCAATATAAATCAATAGAGGGCATATCTTGTATTTCTCTTCTATGTTTTATAGATTCACATGTCCATGTAAATCCCAAAGGCATCAACCACCAAGAACATACTAAAGAAAAAAAGGGTCTTCAAATATAAGTAATAATTCAGAGTATTGATCCATCTAAAGCATGCTATAACTTCAAGTGTTAATGGGAAAATGTGGGCATGTACCCTTTAATGGACTATTTCATGTATCAAGAAGATTTATTGTTACCAAAGATAGGTCAATATTTTCCAATTAGTTTATGAATGCCACATATTCGATATGATAATAACATTTTGCAAAATATTTAATATAAAGATGTAATGGTATCAAAATATCAATTTTTCCATTGGAACATTCAAATTATATATTGTTTTCTCCTAGTGTAGTACATAGTGTTCTCTCATCTATGAGAGAATGAAACTGTTGACTTCTATTATAGCCACTACTAGAGGACAACTAGTCAATTATCCACTAGATAGATTTGGGGAATGTGTCAAACCAAAATAACGAGTTCTAGCTCTATACAATAATCAATTCAAAGTCAATTCCAATATTCAAATCATTTGATATTCAAAATTTATAGTGATGAACTTTAATGGGCAAGAGATCCTTTTCAAAAACTTTGTATTCTCTATTTCAAAAAGTTCTATGCATTCATTTAAAGAGGGAAGTAATTACAAACTAATGAAAAGAGAATCTAGTACCAAAGAACTCCGATGTTTGCACAAAGTATGTATTCCAGTGGCTCCATAATTTGATGAAGATGTAGAACTACAAAGTAAAAGAAATATGTTGATATTTGATAGAAATTAAACTTTGTTCAAAATTGCACTATTTTTTAGGTTATTCCATCTTGGATGATAAATGTCCCTTAAGTAAATTTTACCTCTCGTTTAATGTTTTACATCTATTCTATGTATAGGATCCATACTTATCCAAAAGGTCTAAATACGTCTAGGTTACATATATGTGTTGGTAATAATATGTATTCTTACAATTTAGGTCTTGAAATATTATTCTTTCGTTTTATATCATGTTGCTCAATATTCAAAAATAGGGTCAATTATATTGTCCACATGGATTATATTAACATAAACATAGGTAGATCCCACACAAAATCATATGTGAGTACATAACTCTTCTTATTATACCTATTGGTAAACTAGTATATATATTATCATACAACATTCAAGTACTATAATCAATTGAATGCTCAATTTTTTATTTCACAATTAGGAAACATTTCTCATCATCAAAGCTTAAGTCAACTATGTTGGAGTCAGATACATGGATCCTTCATTTCCATTCTGCTCTAGCATGGGTCATATTCTAGTTGAGATGTAGAGATTCAAAATATCTCTTTATAATCTCTTCCCAAGTTAATTTATGACTTCCTCTTCTTCTTTTAATTGTTCTTGACTCAATAGCATTTCTCCTTATAGGTGCATTAGTCGATCTGTGTTGTACATGTGCATACCATCTGAGTTGACCCTAGCGCAACTTCTCTTGAATGCTCGCCACCCCCACTTTACTCCTTATATAATGTTTTCTCAAGTGATATTTTATTATCTTCCCACACATCCATATCAGCATACACATTTCAGCCACGTTCATCTTGTTGAGACCTTGTTTCTTCACCGCCCAACATTCACTCCCATATAGCATGGCTGGCCATGAAGTTGTTCTATAAAAATTGCTTTTTAATATGAGAGAGATCTTTCGATCACATAATACTCCATTTGAACTCCTCCATTTCAATCATCCTACAGTGATCTAGTGACAGACATCATTTTGGACATCCCCATCTATTTGCATGATAGAATGTAAGTCACCAAATTTATCACATTTTGGTATATCTACTCCGTCCAACTTGGCTCCACCATTCATACTGTGAGATTGGCTGAAATTGCAATGCATATACTTAGTTTTGCTCCTACTAATCATAAATCAATTTGGTTCCACTGCCTTTCTCCAAAGTTCAAATTTATCATTGAATCCATTTTTATTTTCATCAATCGATACAATATCATCAGGAAATAGCATACACCAAGGAATATCATCATACACATTCTTTATCAACTCATCTATAAAAAGCATGAAACTATATGGGCTGGGTGTGTATCCTTGGTGTAATCTAACTATGATAGGAGAAGTTGGTGTCTCTCCACCAGGAGTCTTCACACTTGCATTAGAGCTATCATACACGTCTTTAATCATGTCAATGTATTGGATTGACACACCCTTTTTCTTCAAAACCATCCACATCACTTCCCTTAGTACTCAATCATAATCCTTTTCCAAATCAATAAAAATCATATGAAGATCTCTTTTTCTTTCTCTATACTTCTCCATAAGTCTCCTTATTAGAAAAATAACATCTGTTGTTGATCTTCCAGGCATGAAACCAATTGGTTGTTTGATATATGTGTTATAGATTTTAGCCTCTGCTCAGTAATCCTCAACCAAAGATTTGTAGTGTGACTCATTCATGCAGCCCTATTTTAGGGAATCATCTTGTGTCCTTTTGCATTACAATCACATCTAAATATATTAGATTTCAAGGTATTTCCCCCAATGTGAAATTTCATATCAAATGCACTTATAGATTCTTTTGTGTGATTTTCAAAGTAATCATGCATACATTGAATGCATAGGAGGGAGAAGGAGAGAATCCTCAAATTTTCACACTCTAGGATCAGGCCTAAATCTCCCCATATCAATCCTTGGATGCACAAGGATCAATCCAAGATAAAAGGAGGCTAATTGAAGAAGTTAGAGTCAAGATCAGCTGAAGGAACCATCACCTTGGAAGTGATACAATGCTATGACTGTGGTGAATCAATCTCAAAAGTCACAGAAACTTCAGCCAATTTGTACACAAATGTCCATGGCCATGATTAGCAAAGTAGTCGTGGCCACTGAAGACATCATGGTCATGGCCAGTAGCATTGTCGTGGCTGATGAGCTACAAGTCGCCCATGGTTCATGCCACGAACGTGGTTGTAAGGACCCTGACGTGACTTTTGGGGTAACCATGTTTGGTTTGGCTTGATCTTGTTATTAGGACATTTCTTTAATATTTTGATATGTAATTAGAGCTTGTGAACTATTTAAGTTTCCAATTTGAGCTGGTTTAGATGATGTTTGTGCTTTCTATGCTAGTTTTGGTGCATATTGCAATTTACCCAATATAGGGGGTTGATGTGAAATTTTCCACCTCTAGAGTGTTCCTTTTCTCTCATGGCTTCATGAGAGAGAGTTTGGTTGTTTGGGGTTCTTTGGTTCACCCTTGATTGAGTGGTGTCCACCGTAGTGGTGATTAGGGTTTTCTAGGGTTGGTGTGCTTTGACCTTGTGACCTTTGTTGGTTTGTGTCAACCTAGGTCATGACCTAGGGTTTTTTGAGGGTCTGTCATGGTCGAGACACCTTCCCTTGGTGTTATGGTCATGACCAAGGTAGTCTTGGGTTGAGACAAAGGCTTGGAGAGGTGTGTTTTAACCTAGGTTGCTTGTGGCGGTCTTGGTGTCGCGATCATGGAGCCCCTTGGTGTGTCGCAGTCGTGACAAAGAAGGTGGAGTTTCTTAGGTGATCGAGACACTACCTAGAGTGTATCACCATGTCTTACATGACATGCCTAAGTGGTTGCATGTTGGACTTTTTAGTGGACAAGTGTCTTTTCAGAGCCCTATCTTGTTGACACCTCGTCCTTTGTCTTACCTCCCTCCTTTGTTATATGAACCCTCTTCTCTCCATGCAAATGGTTTTTTTCAGTCATCATCTTCCTCCCTTCCTTGGAGCTTGGTGGATCACAAAGGAGTGTTTTTGGTGCCTTGGAGGTGGTTCATCCCTTGCATGTGGTGCTTGTGGTGATCCTTGGTCATCCCCGATCATTGTAAGCATTTATCTTCTTTCCTTGGTGTTTCCTTCAGATCTTCTACCCCATCTTCTTCCTCTTTCATGGTCTTAGACTGTGTTTTGACAAGGTGGCCATTCTTGAGAGTAAGATCCTCATCACAAGGGTAATAGGCCATGTTTTGACAAGGCGACACCCAAGTGAGAGGAAATTTTTTCTATCTTTTCCCCCTTCTTTCTTTTGGTTTAGTTTTGAGGTTTTTCTCTCTTTCTAGATCCACTCTTTGACCTTGGTGTTTCCCCTTTTCTTGGGGTGCTCTTGAGGCTGAGTGTGGAGCTTTTGGTGGAGTTTTTCCAACCCTTGGATCGTATGCTTGGAGACTTGGTGGTGATCTTCTTAAGGCGGGTTATATAACACGAATCCCTCTCTATTATTGCACTTCTCATTACGTTTTGTTTCTATCTTCTCTCTCTATGATGCTTCTCTATCATGCTTTTATCTCATGCTAACCCTAGAACTCGTTTGGTAGAGTTATTATGCTTGGTTTGTAAGTAATTCCAAAACTCTAATCTTTCTTGTGTCTGTTTTGGTAGATGTTGTTTCATGGAGTTCCTTCTCCATGGATGACCCTTGATCTAGCCTTAATGTTTGGTGCTTGTGCACTTTGAGGTGGGATAAAAGTTAGTGTCAGTTTTAGTTATCTTAGGCATGGTTTCTTTTCCTTTGGTTATGCTTTTCTTGGACCTTTACCTTAGGGTTTGTGGAGATTGGTTTGGTTGAGGTTTCCTTTCATTGTAATCACAATTCTTCCTTAGCTGGGTTCTATTTTGGTGACCTGGATGTTCACCCTTGCTATAGTCATGACCTAGCTGACTTAGAGGCCGAAATACACTCATGGGCATCACAGTTGCCACAAGGCCCATGGTTGTTGGGTGCAATCTAGTTGGCTTTGTGGTCAAGATGTCCCTTCCTTGAGCTGATGTTGGACCTAGTGTTGATGGGTGAGAACCCTTAGTGCTTAGCAGCCTAGTGACCCTTAGTTCCTTGCCTTGACCTAGCTAAGTTATCCCTTAGTGCATTAGGTCATGACTAAGAGGCATTACGGTCGCAGCATGGTGGTGGTTGATATGATGTGCTCGTTACACATAGTTGGTGGTCAAGACGAAGACCTAACCCTAAACCTAATGTCACATGCGTGACATAAAGGAGATGTGTCATGACATAGTGATGGCATTGAGGGTTGAGACACCCATGGTGTATATCACAGTTGTGACATATCATGGAGGGTGTCCGTGACCCATGTGTCTATGTGGTTACATGTGGTGATGATAGGTGGATATGAAGCATATATGAACACCTAATGATAATCATGTATGAACTTGTATAATATTGTTTAGTGTATTATCTAACCTATTCTAATGATATTAACTAATTCCATTACACTCCAAGATGATGGAGTGTGATTCTAAGATGGTTGGTTGACCCAAACCTTGTAAACCCTAATCGGCTAAAGAGGAAACCCTAAACCCTAATAGTGAGCAAGTTTTGCTTATTTCCTTATCATGGATGGTTATGATGTTATGTGATTATCTCTCATGATTATGGTCTTCTAACCATGCATGAGTTATGAATTTGATGACCATAGCTAGTGTGTGTTGGCTAAATGGACATCTATAAATCCCTTTGTTTTGATTATGACAAACATTTCATTCTTATTAATCTAACGAGCTACTTGAGTGTGCAGGACTAAGATGAATGGCAAAGCAACTAGGGAAAATCCACAAGCTAAAATGTTTATATTTTCATGCAATGTAATCATTGTTGTAAAAACTTGTACAAATATATAATGTACAAGTACTTAGAATTGCATGTAAATCAAGCATTAGATTTTCCCTAGCCAAACACCATAGTTAGACATGTCATCCCATTTAAATAGGATCATTTATGCACACTCACACATATAATTAGTGCCTAAATTGAAATCTTGAAACAGGATCATTCTCGGTCGACAAACTCCTCGACCGAGACACTCTCGGTCGACAATCTTCTCGACCGAGAAAGATCCAAAGTAGCCGTTAGACACAACAGACAAGTTAGTTAGCAGTTGAAGAAAGACGTTGCAAATCACTTGTTCCAGAGAGCCTGTCGGTCGACAAAAGTTCGACCGAGTAGGTGTCTCGGTCGACCATTTGTTGACCGAGATGGTCTCTGACAGCAACTGCAGAATAAATTAATTAGCCGTTGTTAAAGCAACAACTTTGTACCTAACGGCTAGTTAAGCACTTAGAAACCCCTAGAAGTTGTCTAGAACGTCCTTAAGCATACTTAGGCCATTCCTATAAATAGGACAAGCCATAGGACACTAGAATTCACTTGTTACACTTGAGAATATACTTGAACATACTTGAGCAATCTATTGCAAGCAATTTGAGCACTGTGATCATTAGTCTACATTCTCCTTAGCTCAATCTCGTGTCCTATAGGCTAGATTCTCCTATCCACAGCAATCACAAGTTCACACACTTGGCTAGGAGATCTATATGCTTGATCTAGGCATATCAAGCCTTGGGCTTAAAGGATAAGTTGTAATTTCCTTTTTCTTTCTTGTTCCTTTTTATCTTTTGTACTCTCCTTGCTACTCCTAGGGTTGGAGGCTGCGGATTGGAGAGGGTTGACTTCTCAGGTGGAGAAGGGGACTTCAAGCTACTTCAAGAAGGCTATCGCAAGGGAAGCAACTGTAGAAGGCTGGTGCAACGGGAGTTGGTGCATCTACTTCAAGGGAAGGCTGCTTCAAGGTTGGCGATTACTTCTAGGTGAAGGCTGCTTGAAGGGTTTGGGAAAAGAGATTGTATTTTACGTAAATTCCTTGCGAGGTAATAAAATAAATTTCTTTTCAAATCCCGGTTGGGTAAGCAACCGGGTAGTGGATTGACGGCTATAGTATTTGCTATAGTTGGAACCACTCTAAACCCTGTGTCTCCTTGTCCAATATTTTCATTGTGGTTGTTTGAGTTTAAATTATTATTAAAATCTTTATAAAACTCTATTCACCCCCCCTCTAGTAGTTTTCAATTGGTATCAGAGCGAGGCTTCAAGGAACCATAACAAGGTCTTGAAGAAATGGGTGATGGAATGCTCAACAACCTCAACATTGAAGGAACTCTTGTTGCTAGGCCACCGGCGTTCGATGGAACAAACTACCAATACTGGAAGAGAAGGATGCAGTTCTACTTCCAAGGCGTCAACTGGGATCTATGGAGAATGGTATCTACTCCTTATCAATTCCCTCAAAATGACTTTGCGGAATGGGATGCAAACACGGTAAAATAGGCCCAAATGAACGCAAAAGCTGTAAGCATTTTATATTGTTCTATTTCTGTAGGAGAATTTAATAGAATATCAAATTGTGATACAGCGTATGATATTTGGCATAGATTGTCCATTACTTATGAGGGTACATCCCAAGTCAAAAATTCCAAAATTAGCCTGCTTAAAACAAAACTTGAACATTTTCGTATGGATCCTAATGAATCTATTAGTGAAATGTATTCAAAATTCTCTACTATTGTTAATGGTTTAAGTGCCTTAGGAAAACCTGTCCTTGAGGAAGATCAGGTATCAAAAATTCTTCGATCACTTCCTCCAAAATACAAGCCAAAGGTGGCAGCCATTGCAGAAGCAAATGACCTCACTCGCCTTAAAATGGAACAACTCATTGGTAATTTAGAAGCTCATGAAGCAGATCTAGAAGAGGAAGAAAGAAGAGAACGTGAACACCAAAGTGGGAAGAAGAAGGATGTGGCTCTCAAAGCCTCAAAAGTCGTCACACAAGAAAGTGAGGAGTCAAGTGAAGAAGAAGAAGAAGCCTTAATCGTAAACGGTAAGAAGTACAAAAGGTTTAAATCTAACAAAATTTCTAGTTCCTCTACTCCCAGGTGCTTTGAATGTGGGAAGAAAGGGCATCTCAAAAATGAATGTCCCAAAGCAAAGAAGGGAAAGAAAAGCTCACATAAGAAGAAAGGAGAAAAAGCCTATAAAGCTGCCTGGGATGAGTCAAGTGACAGTGAAAGCGAAGAAGAGAAGGTGGAATGTTTAATGGCAAGAGAAGAAAATGAAGACTCTCAAGAGGAATGGGTAGTTGACAGTGGCTACTCCAAACATATGACCGGGAACAAGGACGCATTTCAAACTTTTGAAGAAAAGAAAAGTGGAACGGTCACCTTTGGAGACAATGGTAAGGGCAAAATCGTTGGAATAGGTAATGTTGGAACAAATCTCGAAATTAAAAATGTTCTACTTGTTGATGGATTGCATCATAATTTAATAAGTGTAAGTCAACTATGTGATAGTGGTTATGATGTGTTATTTAAAAAAACCTGCTGCAAATTATTGATAGAAAATACTACAAATGTCGTTTATGAAGGACATAGAGTTGGGAATCTTTATATCCTTATACCAAACTCTATGAAATCAGTAGTAGGAAAATGCTTGCTTACAAATGAAAATACCTTACAACTATGGCATAAAAAACTGGGACATGCTAGTTCACATGCTATTAAAAAGTTAGTGAAATATGATCTTGTTCGTGGATTACCTACTTTGTCTTTTGATCAAGTTGAAAACTATGCACCCTGCACAATGGGAAAGCAAACCAAAACATCTTTTAAATCAAAACATGTACTTAGCACCAGTAGATCCTTAGAATTAATTCATATGGACTTATTTGGACCAATGAGGACACAATCTATTGGTGGTAAACGATACTGTTTTGTTATTGTTGATGATTATAGTAGATATACATGGGTACATTTTATTGCAACTAAAGATGATACTATTCATGTCTTTATGCAATTTTGTTCCAAGATTGAAAATCTTTTACAACATAAAATATGTACCATTAGAAGTGATCATGGTGGCGAATTTGAGAATCATACATTTGAGACCTTTTGTACATCTCAAGGGTATACTCATAATTTTTCTGCTCCACGTACCCCACAACAAAATGGTATAGTTGAACGGAAAAATCGATCCCTACAGGAAATGGCAAGGACCATGATGCTTGAACACAACACACCTAAAACCTTTTGGGCTGAAGCTGTAAACACTGCTTGTTATGTGCTTAATAGAGTAACTGTTCACTCTCATTTGAAGAAAACTCCATATGAAATATTACACTCTAAGAAACCTAGAGTTGACTACTTTCATACTTTTGGCTCCACATGCTACATTTTAAATACCAAAGATGATAGAGACAAGTTTGATTCTAAATCACACAAAGCATTCTTCTTGGGATATTCCACTTCTAGCAAAGCCTTTAGAGTATATAACACTATCTCTATAAAAGTTGAGGAATCCATTCATGTTTCTTTTCATGAAGAATCGAAGTCTGAAAATCTAGATATCATTGATCTCACTAATCAATTCGAAAATATAACCATTTCCAATGATAGTGAGAAAATTCCTATATCCAATCCCCAAGTTGAAACACAACCTACACCTAGGCTTATCAAGGATCATCCCCAAGAACTAATTATTGGAAATCCAAATGATAAAGTCAAAACTCGGTCTTCCTTCAAAGATGTTGCAAACATGGCTTTTGTTTCTATCATTGAACCTAAGAAGATATCCGAAGCTCTTAAGGATGATTACTGGATAATAGCCATGCAAGAGGAGTTAAATCAATTCACTAAAAATGATGTATGGGATTTAGTTCCTAAACCACAAGATAAAACTATCATAGGAACTAAATGGGTGTTTAGGAATAAGCTCAATGAGGCAGGAGAAGTCATAAGGAATAAAGCTCGGCTAGTAGCACAAGGATATAATCAACAAGAAGGAATAGATTTTGATGAAACATATGCACCCGTAGCCAGACTTGAAGCTATTAGGATGTTACTAGCTATTGCTGCCCATAAAAACATTAAGCTATATCAAATGGATGTCAAAAGTGCATTTCTAAATGGCATCATACACGAAGAAGTTTATGTTGCTCAACCACCTGGCTTTGAAATACCAGAAAAAGGTGACCATGTTTATAAACTTAAAAAGGCACTTTATGGTCTCAAACAAGCACCTAGGAATTGGTATGAACGACTCAAGACATATCTTTTTGATAATGGTTTTTCTATTGGAAATTCAGATTCTACTTTATTTTTCAAAACATATGCATCTGATTTCCTAGTTGTGCAAATATATGTTGATGACATTATTTTTGGAGCTTCTAATGATTCATTATGCACACAATTCAGTGACATTATGCAAAAAGAATTTGAAATGAGCCTCATGGGTGAACTAACATTCTTTCTTGGTTTTCAAATTAAGCAAACACCTGCAGGAATTTTCATAAGCCAAGAAAAATATACTAAAGAACTTTTAAAACGTTTTGGGATGGATCAATGCAAACATGCTACTACTCCTATGGCTACCTCTATCAAAATTGATAAGGATGAAAATGGGGAACCTATTGATGATTCCTTATATAGAGCCATAATTGGTAGTTTGCTATACTTAACTGCTTCTCGACCGGACATTATGTTTTCCATTGGTCTTTGTGCTCGATTTCAATCCCAACCTATGCAATCTCATTTTCTAGCGATTAAACGAATTCTTCGATATCTAGCTGGTACTACTTGTTTTGGTTTATGGTATCCAAAAGGACAATCCTTGGATTTTAAAGCATATACCGATGCTGATTATGCTGGCTGTCGACTTGATCGCAAAAGTACTAGTGGTGGCTGTTTTTTATTAGGGAGAGCCTTAGTATCTTGGTTTAGCAAGAAACAAAATACGGTTGCTCTATCTACAAGTGAAGCTGAATATATGGCAGCCGGGTCTTGTTGTGCTCAAGTGCTTTATATGCAACAGGTATTAAGCGATTATGGTTTTAATCTTCCCTCTACACCTATTTTGTGTGACAACACGAGCGCCATAAACTTAGCACACAATCCTATTTTACACAGCCGGGCAAAACACATTGAAATCCGTCATCACTTCTTAAGGGATCACATCTCAAAGAATCATGTTTCCCTTCATCATGTTGATACGGAAAATCAATTGGCTGATATTTTTACAAAACCGCTTCCACTAGATCAATTCAACAACATTAGGAAGCAACTGCTTATTACTCCTTTGGAAGATGTTTTCTTTGATATTTGCGGTTCTTAAAATGAATACGTTTACTTATTTCATTTTGGCTTTTCAAATGGACATCTTTTTCATTAGATTTGACGGGATATCTAATTAAGGGGGAGTTTTTATTAAAACGGTTATCTTTTTGAAATGACAAAGGGGGAGAGATATATAAAACTATAACTTAGTATTTATGAAAAACTCAATCAATGAGCTTCATAAATATACTCTTGGCTTTACATTGAAAGTTGCTATATTCCCAACTGAACAGGATTTCATGTTCTATAATTCATTGGGAATAATAAGCACACATTTTAGAAACAAGAGGAAAAGCTACATAAGGCAATCTAAAGGTATGAAACTCATATGTTTTATATTTCCTTTATTTATATTTTGGAAATGTTTGTCATCTTCAAAAAGGGGGAGATTGTTGGCTAAATGGACATCTATAAATCCCTTTGTTTTGATTATGACAAACATTTCATTCTTATTAATCTAACGAGCTACTTGAGTGTGCAGGACTAAGATGAATGGCAAAGCAACTAGGGAAAATCCACAAGCTAAAATGTTTATATTTTCATGCAATGTAATCATTGTTGTAAAAACTTGTACAAATATATAATGTACAAGTACTTAGAATTGCATGTAAATCAAGCATTAGATTTTCCCTAGCCAAACACCATAGTTAGACATGTCATCCCATTTAAATAGGATCATTTATGCACACTCACACATATAATTAGTGCCTAAATTGAAATCTTGAAACAGGATCATTCTCGGTCGACAAACTCCTCGACCGAGACACTCTCGGTCGACAATCTTCTCGACCGAGAAAGATCCAAAGTAGCCGTTAGACACAACATACAAGTTAGTTAGTAGTTGAAGAAAGACGTTGCAAATCACTTGTTCCAGAGAGCCTGTCGGTCGACAAAAGTTCGACCGAGTAGGTGTCTCGGTCGACCATTTGTCGACCGAGATGGTCTCTGACAGCAACTGCAGAATAAATTAATTAGCCGTTGTTAAAGCAACAACTTTGTACCTAACGGCTAGTTAAGCACTTAGAAACCCCTAGAAGTTGTCTAGAACGTCCTTAAGCATACTTAGGCCATTCCTATAAATAGGACAAGCCATAGGACACTAGAATTCACTTGTTACACTTGAGAATATACTTGAGCATACTTGAGCAATCTATTGCAAGCAATTTGAGCACTGTGATCATTAGTCTACATTCTCCTTAGCTCAATCTCGTGTCCTATAGGCTAGATTCTCCTATCCACAGCAATCACAAGTTCACACACTTGGCTAGGAGATCTATATGCTTGATCTAGGCATATCAAGCCTTGGGCTTAAAGGATAAGTTGTAATTTCCTTTTTCTTTCTTGTTCCTTTTTATCTTTTGTACTCTCCTTGCTACTCCTAGGGTTGGAGGCTGCGGATTGGAGAGGGTTGACTTCTCAGGTGGAGAAGGGGACTTCAAGCTACTTCAAGAAGGCTATCGCAAGGGAAGCTACTTCAGAAGGCTGGTGCAACGGGAGTTGGTGCATCTACTTCAAGGGAAGGCTGCTTCAAGGTTGGCGATTACTTCTAGGTGAAGGCTGCTTGAAGGGTTTGGGAAAAGAGATTGTATTTTATGTAAATTCCTTGCGAGGTAATAAAATAAATTTCTTTTCAAATCCCGGTTGGGTAAGCAACCGGGTAGTGGATTGACGGCTATAGTATTTGCTATAGTTGGAACCACTCTAAACCCTGTGTCTCCTTGTCCAATATTTTCATTGTGGTTGTTTGAGTTTAAATTATTATTAAAATCTTTATAAAACTCTATTCACCCCCCCTCTAGTAGTTTTCAGTGTGTTCTATGATGGATATGATGTGAGATAGGTTGAATATGCCCTTATGAGGCATGTTGATTATACACGTGATGCATGAATGTGGTGATTGGGTCCTAAGACCTAATAGTGGTGGTTTCCTATTATGAGATAATGTTTCCCATGTTGAAATGAGGAATTGGTATCCCCTGGCAAGTGTCTTGATAATGATAATGTGAATGGCAATAATACAAGCATCATGTGGTGATTTTGTGACAAGTTATTACCATACATATTTTATATCTTCTAGAGTTAAGTTCTTCCCTTATCTCATAGAACTTGTTTTGGCTTTGTACGTTATAACTTGATTGATGCTAAAAGATATTATAATACACTTAACTAATTAATTGGAACCTGAACATGTAGTTTATCCCTATGCCATAGATCCATTTAGTGTCAGCATTGGTTGGATGGTGAAACGAGTTTAACTCGGAGCACATATTTTTTAATATATGAGGGTGAGGATGAATATTCCCTTATGTCCAGGATATATGAGATAGCCATGCATGAGATGGTCTCCTAGTGATATGTTATACATGATTGGTTGCGGGCCATACCATGATAGGAGTGTGGTGCGGGCCGGAGCACTGTGGTATGTGATACATGATTGGATGCGGGACACACCTTGGTAAGAGTGTGGTTGCGAGTTGTAGATCAGTTCGACTAGCTCTGTGACCTGTACCAATGTGGGCTAGACTTGTACAATTGGAGTATATGTTGCTGGTAGTAGTTTGACTTGTGATGTCACTACAGGTTCACTCATACAGACTGAGGGGGTGAGGTCATGGATTCCGGCTCTTCCATGGACCTTGTATGGCACCGATTTCGACTTAGAAGTGCTCGGTTGGATTTGGGTGGTACAACTCAAATACTTGGGGCATAATAATACACATAATTAGCCATGTAGCATACTTGCATTGGATCAAATATTGAAATTTTGAATGAGTCCTTGCTTGCTTTGTATAATATAGTTGATAGATGATATACATGATCTTCATATTCCTACTTAGTCATATAACTCTTCTATTGATTGATGCCGCTACCAGATCTATTAAGTTAATCATATATGCTCTATTGTAGTAATCTAATCTACTTAGTTGATGATGATGATTGTTCTACTTATATCAGTAGTACACCTACATATCATTGAAATGGCCTTATAATCTTCTCTTTACATGTTATATCTATGTTATAATAGAGTTGGTGGAGAGTTAAATCTCCTTCTGAGATTTGGAATCTCACCTCATGGGTTTCCCACATCTCTTAGGTGGTCATCCACGAGGACATAGAGATCATGTTGTGGAGGTCGAGCAGTAGCAAGAAGAACAGTAGCTGTTGAGGTTGGAGTGTTGCTTGGTAATCTTTTATTGTTAGAGTCCTAGAGTCATCCATGTACACTCAAGTCCTTGCTGATAATTTTTGTATATGACTTTGCTCATGTTGTTGATGATGGTATCGATGAAGGTTTGGGTTTGGGTTTGATCGCCAATTTGTGTATAGTTGGTTGTTGTACATGTTGATGTAAGTGGAACATATATCATGTGTGACAAGTGGTCCCTTCATGCATCATGTTGTACATAAACATTGTTTCAGGTTATATAATGTAGATGAAAAGTGTCTTTGGATCTCCTTGTGATATGATTTTTGATGTTGTGCCTTACCATTATAAATTTTGATTTCCAGTGTTTTTTTGGTAATCTCATTATTTGTGGAAAAGGGTGTCACATTGGTTGGTATCATAGCTTTAGGTTCACTGAGTCTACATGGACCTAGGACTAGGGTTTGTGTCTGTTCTTGTGTCCTCCAGTCAATCTTATAGAGACTTCTGCTTATGTAGAAGAAGAAGAAGAAAGCTTAAAGATGTTTGGAGAACATGTAGAACACGTTATTGAGAGCAATGTTGGTGCACCTAGAGGAGGTGCAAGGAATAGGGCACAAGAACATCGGGTTCCTGAGGATATTTGACCCAGCCATGATTGAAAACCCTTCCTTTAAGTATCTTTTTGGGCAGTTTATGGCTACATTGACACATATGGTGGACATGATGCCCACATATAGAATCTTCAGGGACTGGGAAGACCTTTGAGTGGCTTTGTGATTTTGGAGCGGTGGAGTATGTTGGCTAAATTAGACATTATTATAATCCCTTTGTTTTGATGATGACAAACATTTCTTTCTTGTGGTTTTAACTTGCTATTTAAGTGTTTTAGGGACAAGCATATAATGTGGTGGATAGCAAAGACTTGGAAGATCAACTTGCTAAAATTGCTTTATTTTCATGATTGTAATCAAATGTAAACACTTGTATAAGTATATAATATAAAAGTACTTAGATATCATATAAATCAAGCATTTAGATCTTCCCTATCAACTCACAACACTTAGGTAGGCCATCTCTTAAGTTAGCGTCACAATTGCACATTGATACACACACTCAGTAAATGAATATATTGAATCAGGGATATTCTCGATCGACAAAAACTTTGACTGAGACACTCTCAGTCGACAAAGTCCTCGACCGCGAATAAACCCTCCTAGCCATTAGACTGAGTTAGAAAAGTAGTTGGGAGTTGGAATCAAACATTACAACATATTGACTCAGACTCCCACTCGATCGACAAATTCCTCGACCGAGAGACTCTCGGTCGACAAACTTCTCGACCAACAAAGGTTCTGGACTGTGCTTTTCAACATTAAACAACTAGCTGTTGCAATGCAATTAGTGGACACATACCAACTATTTGAGCACTAAGAACACCCTAGAAGGTGTCTAGAATGTCCCCAAGCATTAGCAAACCATTCCTATAAATAGGACAAGCTATAGGACACCCATGGCATCACTTATGCATACAATTACACTTGAGATTCAATCTTTGTGAGCAACAAGCTAAGCTTCACTTGCAATCTGTTCTACATTAGTGTCCTATAGCTTAGTATCTCCTAGCCACCACACTACCACGTTCATCCACAGTGGATAGGAGATCAATACACTTAATATAGGATTAAAGCACTGTACTTAATTGGTAACATTGTTTCTTTCTTCCAATCTTGTTCCTTCTATTGTATTTTTTTCTCCTTTTCTACTCCTAGGTTGGAGGCTACGGAAAGGAGATTGTAGGATCTTCTTCGGTGGTGAAGGTAGCTCGGCATGACTTTGGACTACTTCTAGAAGGTCTCAACGGGAAGCTACTTCAAGGAGGAAGGCTACTTCAAGGGGGAGCTTGAAGTTACTTCAAGTGAAGGCTTCTTCAAGGTTGGTGAGATGACTTCGGGGTGAAGGCTGTCCAAAGGGTTGTGAAGTGTTTTTCAATTGGTATCAGAGCAGGCTTCAAGGAGCTCTAATTGAGTCTTGAAGAAAATGGGTGATGGGGTACTAAACAACCTCAACTTGGAAGGAACACTTGTAGCTTGGCCTCCACCATTTGATGGCACCAACTACACCTATTGGAAGAGGAGGATGCAATTATATTTTCAAGGGATAAGCTGGGAACTTTGGAGAATGGTTTCAAATGCCTACACTCTTCCTCAAACGGAGTATGCTACATGGGATGCAAATACGATAAAGCTAGCTCAATTGAATGCAAAAGTTGTAAGTATCCTTTATTGTTCAATCTCTGTCGGTGAGTTTAATAGAATATCAAATTGTGAAAATGCATATGAAATATGGCATAGACTTTCTATTACTTATGAAGGAACTGTTCAAGTAAAGAATTCCAAAATTTGTATGATTATACAAAAGTTTGAACAGTTTCGTATGGAACCAAATGAGTCCATTAGTGAAATGTATGCAAAGTTTTCTTCTATTGTTAATGGTTTGAATGCATTAGGTAAAGCCATTAGTGAAGAGGATCAAGTATCAAAGATTCTTAGATGTCTTCCTCCCAAATACAAGCCAAAGGTGACTGCAATTGAAGAAGCTATTGACCTCAATCAACTGAGGACGAAACAACTCATTGGAAACTTAGAAGCACATGAGGCAGCCTTTGAGGAAGAAGAAAGATTGGCGGCTAAACACAAGAAGGAGAAAAGAAAGGACATTGCATTTAAAGCATCAACCAAGATTAGTCATGACACAAGTGAAGAAGATAGTGAAGAAGAAACTCTCATTGGAAATAGTAAGCAATATAGAAGTTTTAAAACTAAAAAAACTTCTAATGTTTTTTTCTCCAGGTGCTTTGAATGTGGCAAAAAGGGACACTTAAAAGGTGATTGTCCCAAACTTAAGAAGGGAAAGAAATCATCTCACAAGAAGAAAGAAAAAGCCTACAAAGCTGCATGGGATGATTCAAGTGATGATAGTGAATATGGAAAAGAAGAAGTAGAGTGCCTTATTGCTACAACAAATGAAGAAGAAGATGAGGTAAGCCTTTTTGATTTATCTAAAGAAGAGTTAGTTGCTAGCATTGAGGAATTACATGATAAATATATTGATTGTAAAAAGAAACTAAAAAGAGTTACTGAAACTAATGAGGATTTGTATGCTCAATTAAATGATCTTGCTTCTGAAAAGGAAAGTATTATAAGAGAAAATTCTACCTTGAAATTTTCTCTTAATGATTGCAATACAAAGTTACTTACTCTAGAGACAAACTATAATCTTCTTTCTCAAGAAAAGGTTGAATTACTTGCTAAGTTGGATAATCTTCAAACTAAACCTATTTTATGCACTCATTTAGATTATGATGTCATTGTAAAAGAAAGAGATAGTTTGTCATCTAACTTCGGTCAAACAAACTTAGATATTAAAAGGAGATTGGATGAAATTGCTAAGTTACAAAAGGAAATTAGTAGCTTGAAAAACAATGGTGTTCTTGATAAGATCTTAAAAGATTCTTCTGGTCAGATTGGAAGGAGAGGACTAGGTTTTAAGCCCAAAGGTAAATCCTATCCAAAACCTAGAGTAAGAATGGCACAAGTAACCAATATGAACTTCATGTATATGCCTAAAGACAATCTAGCTAAGAAGAGAAATGAAATTGATTCTATATGTTGTCATTATTGTTTACGTCTTGGACATTATTCATTTTCTTGCCCATACAAGAAAAAGGATGCTGATCTAGTTTGGATTCCAAAACCCCAAACGTATAAATATTGAACTTGATTAGCTGAGATTTGACCTAAAACTTTGTTTTGATACTCAAAATGTCTTATCTCAACTAAACTAAGCTTTAATTTGCATATTTCAGTAATTGTATTGAAAGTAATTCATGTTTTACTTGAAAATAATTGCTGAAATAGAAACTTTCTCAGTCGAATAAATCCTCGACTGAGATACTCTTCGGTCAAGATAATAGTCGACCAAAGAAGTGTTTGTCTCAATCCTGCACTTTCTGGACAAATAGTAACTTGCTCAGTCGAGAAAGTTGTCGACCGAGAACATTTTGGTCGAGAAAAAGTTCGATCGACTGAGGTTCTATAAAACCTACTTAATTAATTTTAGTTTTCTATGAAATTTTCTATTAATGTTGATTTAATCTGCAAATCAAGAATGAATCTTAGAGACAATTTTTTAAACATATTGATAAGCTTGCATCATGACTTATTAAATGAAATTATATTTTGATTATAACATCCTTATTGAACTTGTTACAAAATATGTTGATTGAAAACATGTATACTTTTTGCAAATGAAAATTGGACATGCTTTCTTGCAAAAATGAATTAATATAAATATAGCATAGATTGCAAGTTCATATATTTTCAATTTCTATTTAAAAGGATATAATCATAATTGAGAAAAGTTTAAATGGGAAGACTAGTGGAATAAGAGATCCTTCTTAGAATAAAATTATTCTATCTAAAGCCTATTCTAAGCAAATCAAGAGCAAGACACCATTTCAAAATCAAATATTGCTCACATGAATTAAAGTTATATACTAACTTGATCCTAGGCTATAATCTTTCAAATTGATATAAACTCTTTCAAATTGGTATCCACCTGTTACATAAAGGCTTTATATTCAATCAAGTGGATCATTGTGAATGCTTAAACTAGAAATCTACAGAAATGCCTCTCGATCAGAAAAGAGTTCGACCGAGGGGCACCTAGGTCGAAGTCAAGGTCAACCTAAAATAAGCTTGAGGCAAGGAGAACTAGTATTCAAGAGGTGCCAGTTGTTAGGGAGTTGAGGACATGTTTCTTGAGGAGTTCCCCAGTGTTCCCTCACCCTGAGAGACTGACTTTGAGATCAATCTAGTTCCAGGCACACAACGTATAGGTCAGACATCGTACATGATGACTCCAGCAGAGATGGTGGAGTTGAAGAAACAGTTACAAGAGTTGCTTGATAAAGGTTTAATTAGGCTGAGTACGTCATCGTTGGGTGCTCCAATGTTGTTTGTAACCAAGAAGGACAAGTCTATGAGGCAGTGCATAGACTACATACAGTTGAACAAGGTGATGATAAAGAACAAGTATCCTTTATCAAGGATAGACGACCTATTTGATCAATTGTGTGGTGTGACAATGTTCTTAAAGATAGACCTGAGGTCAAGATATCATCTGTAAAGAGGTGAGATCACCTTCTTACTAAATTTAAAGGAAATAGAAAACATCCACTCATAAGGGAATAAAATGGAAATGTAATACTATTGTTCTTAACTCTTCCAATCGTATCCTTGGTAAATTTTTAGTAGTTGATAAAATTGGTGTATCTCCTTGGACCCTTGGCTTGGTCATGTAAATACACAACAACTGAAATGGTTTAGAAAAAAGACTTGATCAAAGACTTCCTAAGTTGGACTTTCAAAAGAATAACAGATTCCACCCTTGAAATCAATGAACTCAAACTAAATCATATTCCAAGTATAATCATATTCCTAGTACTAAGAGAGGCCTTCATGTCTTTCATGTTGATCTATTTGTCCACTACAGCTATAATAGCTTAAAAACATTAAATATTTTTTTTCGGTGATGGTTGATGAGTTTTTTTCATTTTACATTGATCTTCTTTTTGGTTTCAAAGAGTGATACACTTTGATCTTCTAAAAACATGTAAATAAATAATTTTCTTGATTAATTATATGTTCCAAAATGACAACAGGGGAGAGATTGAGAATGCTTCCTTTAATCTTATTTTTGTGATAATATAGATATGTGCAAAACTTTTCTTCACCTCATACACCTCAATAAAATGGGGTTGTATAGAGAAAAAATAGGTTGTTACAAGAGTTTGAAAGGAGCATACTTTTGAAGTAGGAAACACCAAGAACGTATTGGACCAAAATTGCACATACTTCTTTGCTCTATGGGAAACTAGGTTTTCACACATACGTTGTTAATAAAAAATTCCTATGACTTATGGAGTGGTATTATTCCTTCTATAAGCTTATTTTTTGCATTTTGCACTTTGATGGTGGAGATGAAAAACTATCAATCCTCTCGCTTCCTACCCTTGACACACATTCTTCCCTTAATAGGATGTAACAAAATGACCTTTGATACTTCACAGAACAAAACAACTTTGTACCTCTTCAACCAACCCATCCCCAGGATGACAATAAAGGTAGTCATGTCAAGTGAGATGAAATTTGAGGGAAATATTATTCCATAGATACAAAGGTCCATGGTCGTGAGTTTGAGATAAGAAGAGAAAATCCTAGTACTAGGGGTTTTAACATCTAAAACATGATCCATATATTATGATTCTATCTCTTACATGGCAGCAAACTCAGTTGATATGAATGTATTTGATGAATCCGAACCAAAGAGTTCTTTAACTGGATGCATATTAAGATGTAAGGTACCTTTAAAGACTTCATTATCTCCTTCAACTTCTTAAGTGTTAAGGGAAAACACCCTTCCATTTTGCCTCTCCACAGGTGGATTTTGCCATTACCGATTATGATTGTTGTTGTTTCTTGGAGGTGTATTCTATCGTTGTTGTGACTGCTAGGCAGGCTACTGAGCTGGAGCTGGTCCCCACCCAAGCTTGGGGCAGTTAGGTCGAATGTGTCCAACTTGACCGCACTCATGGAAGATGGGTACATGTTGATCATCTCTATGGGGTTGACCATTTCTAGTAGAGCATCTTCCTGGTGGGTGAGAAAGAGAGCACCGGTTGCATCTATCGTGCCCTTGGTTTCCACCAGCGTTGTTTCTCTTGTTGTTGTTGTTGTGCCCAGAAGAGTGGAACCTAGGGGATGACTCTATCACCAAATCCTTATCCACCATTTGTAGAAAAGTCAATAGCAGTTGGGGAACAAGGTTGCATCCTACATTGCATTTTAAACCCTTGAGGAATAGGGTTGATCTTCTTTTAGATCCGAGGTCCACAACATAGCGCTCTAGGAGAAGGAAATGTCACACATTCTCAGAGACGCTCAGGCTTCCTTGATGCAAACTGTAAAACTCTACTTCCTTCCTCTTCAGATAGGCGAGACAGATATACTTCTTGCAAAAAAGTTTGAGGAACTCTCCCTAGGTCATGCTCAAATTATCATGGGTATAAGACATACCCATCCACAAGATTCATGCTAGCCCATCCAACACATACATCTCGAAGTAATCCTTTTGGTGAGGAGGACACAACATGCCCTCGAAGGTATGCTCCATAGCCAAAACCCAGTTTTTAGCTTTATCCACCATGTTTGGCTCACTCTCACCCTTGAAGTACGGTGGTTACATCTTGATGAAGTCCGTAAGGGTGAACTCCTTTGGCTTAGTTGCAGCATTGGAAAGTTGTCCCACTGAGGTGGTCGAGAGCAGCTGGCGCAACATGGTTAGCTCTTGATCAGGGGTCAGAAGAGGGGTTCCAGCAGGGGTAGTAGGGACTGTCCCAGTGTTTGAGGGAATCACTAGAGTATCCCAATTGTCGGTGTTGCTAGTGGTGGCTCCTGAAGAGGAGTTGTTCCTGTTTCCAAACAAATCTCCCTTCTTGAAAGATAAGGGTATAACATAAGATAACAGGAGTAGACAAGAAGGATTTCTAAGGCTACTATTGCCTCTGGGCATACTATTTTAGGCAGTCAATATTAGCGAGGACTAGGCAGGTATCATATAGATCTAGGAGTCCTCGTAAACTAAGATAGTGGTGGGGAGGAAAATATTGCTAGCCCACAGACCCTGATCCATTCTAAACACCCTTTCTTTCAACTTATGCCTAGTAGTTTCCCATCAGGCTCTGATACCATGCTGCAAAGAGGCGATATCACCTCCTTACTAAAATTTAAAGGAAATACAAAACATCCACTTTTCCAAGAAAAATAGACATTGTGGAATGCATGTATAACAATCCAAGTAAATAAGAATGTTTCAGATACATGTAAAATGTCAATAGAAGAGGAAAAAACTAAGTTATTACATTGCTTTTTGAACTTTTGTTCACTACATGAGTTTCTTTGAAAAGGAGAAAACTGAAAAGAAACTATAGGATCTAGCAATAAGCAACCTAGTCATCCTTGATTGCAAAACTTGAATCCACTACTCCTGAACTTGGTCACCTTGGCCTTTTTCAACACCTTTATCAAACCCTGGGTGGTTGGGAAAGCACCCAACAAAAGGAAAAGAAAATAAGGTATGTGTCAGAGATAATGGAAAAGGACAAAAGATAAGAAATAACATGGAAATAAAATCTAAGATATCATCATAAGATGAAGATGATCAAAAGTATGAGACATAACAAAATAGATGCTTGCCATAACAAAAATAGTAAAAGGTTGCATGTATGATTAATATTGACTACCTAAACTATGTAGGGTTCAGGCACCTACCTAACCTCAACCAATAGGAGAGGGAGTGTAACACATTCCAATAACATACAAATAATCTATATTGGGGAGAGTAACATATTCCCCTGGGTGAATTTACACATGCCCTATCTATGGATGGTTGTACAAAAGTACCACTACACTAGTTAAATAGTCTAATAAAATCAACACACTAAGAACTATGGAAAGTATAAGCATCAAGTAAATAAATATATGGTAGAGGGGTAAAAGACCCAAGAAATAAATAATTAAATTGATTTTGCGGCAAATATAGTAAAGAATTTATCAAAAGAGAAATTAGGGTTTCATAGAAGCCTCATTAGGGAAACTAGGTTAGGATTTGAAATTATTCCCAACATAGGTGTAAGTAAAGCACATACCTTTATTAATGATATCCAATTACTTCTCTTTTAATACTTTAATCGATTCTGAATCCCGATTTTCCTATTTTCAATATATAATCATGTATTAGGGTTTTACATCGGTATAAAGGTAAGGAACCCTAAATTTTGGACTTTTTGAGCAAAACCTAGATTTAGACTCTGAAATTATCACCATTGATTTTATTTGGTTCTCCTAATTTTGAAAACATATAATTTTGTCTATTTAGGAGTTATGAGGTTAAAAGTGTATTTTTGGTGATTTTTATCTATTAAATCCAATTTTAGAAAACACCTTCTAATAAAACTCAAAACCAAGTCTTAAAAACATTTTTATTAGAAATCTTACATTTTTTAAATTCCAAAACATATTTTCTTTGAATTTTTGGACAAAGGAATAAAAAGATATGATTTTTCCTATTCTAACCAATCAGAGACTGCCATCTCATCAAAACCACTGTACAGAGCTGGAGGGAGAGAAGAATGGGCCTACCTTGTTGACTTGGCCCAATCATAGTCAGAGAAGTCAGGGGTTAAAGGTGCGGTTTTGACTCGCTCAAAGAAAAGTAAATGATGGCAAAAAGACAGTACTGCCCTCAAGCAAAAAGCAAATGGAAATAGAAAACAAGTAGGGCAGTAGAGGGAAAACTTACAGGGGATTCATTTCTTTCATCGAGCCACTCCATGTTTGATGAATAAAAGCTCTAGTTTTGGAAGAATTTGCGAGAGCTGATCAAACTCGAAAGCAAGAACACGAAAAGAAAGAGGGAAGCACTATGAAACTGAGGAACTTGTTAATTGGAACCCAGTGCCGAGGAGAACGAGCACGATCTGTTGCAAGCATTGGATCAAAATCAAACACCGACAATCAAGGATGTGAGAGAATGAGCAATTGGAGGGTGAAAGTAGTTGCAAGAGGTTTGGGGAAGACTCAGGTACCAATATTTGTAGGAAAGGTTGAGTAAGAAAGTGAGAAGGAAGTGGCCTGAACATGCTTGTAGAGCAAGGTTTGGGGCTTTCCTGGTTTCTCCACGAAAACACGAAATGAAGGGGTCATTAGATGTGGTTTCTAATTCAGAAGCATTTGCAAAATATTTGGTGTGAATTGATCGAGAAACGAATAAGAAATCAAGAAAATACAATCCACATAAATCGGTCCATGTTTCCCGATTGGTGAGATCTAGGAGACGATCCTTGAGCCATTTGATTGTGGATCTAATGGTCGAGATCATGCGGGCCAAATATCAAAGCGTGACATTTAAATTGAATTCCCAATCTTAATAGAATATAGTGTATTTATGCATTAATTTCCTTTTTTCTCTCTCCTCATTTAAGGGGGCAAACATGCTCCAAATTAAATGAAAACTGACAACTAGCCTATTTTTTATATAAGGAATCGGAATATGCAATTATTTTTGCCTTTTGAGACTTCTAATGTTTTAAATAAATCAAATCTTATTTTCTCTTTCCTCCTTCATTAATGGTTATAAGATACTCCAAATTTGATGAAACTTCACACACAAGTCACATTAAGTTCCTTGGGTTCAAATTTTCCAACAATTTTACATGTTGGAGTTATTTGTTTATTTATTTAATATTTTGAAGGTTCTATACATTTTTATGTCCTGATTTCACCTTTTAATCAAATATTCTCCAAATTGAGTGAAAATTCACCTAATAACATATTTTAATGTGTAGATCATGAATTTAGCATCAATTTTTACTTTTGGGTTCATTAAAGATTTTATTTTGTATTTTTGAGTTATATCTTGTTTTCACATTCAATTAAAATAATTATACTTGCCAATTTTCCAAAAGTTGTGAAACTCATCACGTAAGTAAACTTCTACTCAAAGAAATCAAATTTGGGTTTAGAATTATATTTTGAATTCAATTTTTATGATTTTTAGGCAATTTACTCTTATTTTCACTTGATGGGAAAATTAATTCATTTAATGTCACATGATCTTAGTTTTTGGATTTTCTCTTCTTTTTCCAACACCAAAGGACATAGAAACTTCTAGATCGATTTTATTTTAACCTTATCCCTCATAAGTGGACATTTTGCAAATTAAACCCATTAGTAAACTTTCGCTAAGGTATTTGTGCTTAACTCCTTATAATGTAAAATATTGGAAAAATATGTACACCAAACCTTTATAATTTCCACTAATTCAACATCAAGGATAGAAATGAAAGAAATTTTTTGGAAAATATTAAACTAAGATTACACATGGATTTTAGTTCCTCACGTCATCAACTGAGGATCAAGGAGGATGACATACCTATGTTGACTTTTAGAACAAGGTGTGGTCACTATGAGTTTATGGTTATTCCATTCGGGCTAACTAATGCACCGACAGGGTTCATGGACTTGATGAACAAAGTGTTCCATCCATTTCTTGATTAGTTTGTGGTGGTCTTCATAGATGACATCCTAATATATAGTTGTGACATCCAACAACATGAACATCATCTACGTCAGGCATTGACAGTGCTAAGGCAACACCTTTAGTAAATGTGAGTTTTAACTGAAGGAGGTAGCTTTTCTGGGGCATGTGATCTCTACCGAGGGAGTTTGAGTGGATCCCAAGAAGGTAGAGTTTGTGACAAGTTGGGGAGTAGCCAAAGACGCCGAAAGAAGTGTGCAACTTTTTGGGTTTTGAAGGTTACTACATGAGGTTCATTAAGAAATTCAGTTCTATTGCTTTTCCCTTAGCAAAGTTGACTAGCAAAGATGTGCCATTCATCTAGGATGACACGTGTCAGTGTGCTTTTCAACTGTTGAAGGAGAAATTGACCAGTGCAATTCTATTGGTTCTTCCTAAGTAAGGGAAAGGATACATAGTCTTCTGTGATGCGTCTAGGAATGGATTGGGTTGTCTATTGATGCAGGACAAGCAAGTGGTTTCTTTTGTTTCCTGACAGCTTAAGAAACATGGGGAGAATTACCAGACACTCGACCTAGATTTCGTTGATGTGGTCCATTCTTTAAATATCTAGAGGCACTACCTTTATGGAGCAAAGTGTCATATCTTCACGGATCACAAGAACCTAAAGTACATCTTCTCACAATAGGAGCTGAATATGAGACAACAAAGTTGAATGAAATTAATCAAGGACTATGATTGCACGATTGATTACCATCTAGGGAAGGCTAACGTTGTGGTAGATGTGTTGAGCAGGAAGTCTTCATCTTCGCCTATAGATAGAGCCCAATTGAATTCTTTGGTATGCCACAAGCGAGACATGTTGGTCTACTTGCATTAGATGAACGTGCAGTTAGAGGTGTTGATGCTAACATGTTTGTTGGCATAGTAGCAAGTGAAGCCCACACTAAGACATTAGATCAAAGAGGCATAAGAGGTTGATACCGTGATATAGTAGATTAGATCAGAGTTTGGCAGTGAGAAGTGTGATAGCTTCCATGAGTCAGATGATGGGACGGTTTGTTACCATGGTAGAGTTGTGGTTCCTAATGCTCAATATGGTATTGGAAGAGGCTCACTCATTCATGTACGCTATGCACCCTGGTAGAACCAAGATGTATCATAATCTGAAGGATATGTATTGGTGGCCAAGCTTGAAAAAGGATGTGGATGAGTTCATTGCAAGATGTGTTGTGTCTTAGTAGGTCAAATATGAGCATCAGAAGCTGGTAGGGACGTTACAACTGTTACCTATACCACAGTTCAAATGGGATCATGTGACTATATACTTTGTAGCTGGTCTACTTAGGATAGCTAAAGGTCATGATTCCATCTGGGTGATCGTTCATAGATTGACTAAGTCAACACATTTCCTTCCTGTGATGATAATGTTTAAAGTTAAGAAGCCTACACAGATCTATGTGGATGAGATAGTGCTTTTGAACGGTGTTCCAGCTACCATTGTGTCTGATAGAGGTCCTCAGTTCATGAGTCACTTTTAGGAGTGTACACATCTTAGGGTACATAGTTGAAGTTTAACACTTCTTTCAACCCACAGACAGATGGTCAATCTAAAAGGACCATTTAGACTCTGGAGGATCTGTTGAGAGTTTGTGTTCTTCAGTTTACAGGAAGTTGGGACATAGACCTCAGTTTTATAGAGTTTGTCTACACCAACAACTATCAGAGTAGCATCGACATGGAACCATATGAGGCATTCTATGTGAGGTGTTTTAGGTCTCCATTATGTTGGTATGAGATGGGTGAGTATCACCTTCTTGGTCCTGAGCTTGTGCAATAGATGATAGAAAAGATCAAAGTGACTCAATGGCAGTTAAAGGCATCACATGATAGACAAAAGTCATACGTAGATAATTTTTGTATACCTTTGGAGTTCTAGGTAGGAGACAGAGTGTATCTTAAGGTCTTACCTTGGAAAGGTGTTCTGAGATTTGGGAAGAAGGTTAAGCTGGCTACCAGGTTTATGGGATCTTACCATGTGGTGGCACGTGTTTGGAAGGTTTCTTATAGGTTGGAGTTTCCACCTGAGTTGCATAGGTTTCATCTAGTGTTTCATGTGAGTATATTGAGGAAGTGTCATCCTGATACAAAGTTACTGATGCATCTAGTGGAGGTGGAGCTTCATGAGGACATGTCTTACATGGAAGGTCTAGTGTTGATCCTTGACAGAAGAGTAAAGAAGTTGAAGAAGAAAGACATAGTTCTTGTGAATGTTCTGTGGCATCACCGTGGTGTTGAGGAAGTTATGTAGGAGCTTGAGGAAGAGATGAAGAGGAAGTACCCCTCTCTTTTCCCTTAGGATTTAGGGGGCAAAATCCTTGTTAGGTGTTTATGGCTTGTAAGGACCCTAACCTGAGTTTTGGGGTAACCACATTTTATTTGTCTTGATCTTGTGCTTAGGACCTTGCTTTAATGTTTTGATATGTAATGAGATCCATTGGAGAATTTAAGTTTCTAGTTGGAGGTTGTTTGGATGATGTTTACACTTTTTATTCTAGTTTTGGTGGAAATTGCAATTTACCCAATTAGGGGGTTGATGTACAATTTTCCAACTCTAAAGTGTTCCTTCTCTCTCTTTACTTCATGAGAGAGAGTGTGGTTCTTTGGGGCACTTTGTTTGACCCTTGGTTGATTGGTGTCACCCTTAATGGTGATTAGGGTTTTCTAGGGTTGGTGTGCTTTGACCTTTGACCTTTGTTGGTTTCTCTCAACCTATGTTGTGACCTAGGGTTTCTTGATGGGGTGTCATGGTCAAGACACTTCCCCATGGTGTATTGGTTGTGACCAAGGTTGTCTTGGGTTGAGACAAAGGCTTGAAGACGTGTTTTTTGAACTAGGTTGCTTGTGGTGGTCTTGGTGTCGTGACCTAGAGGTGTTGTTAGGGTGTTTCACGACCATGGAGCCCCTTGGTGTGTCATGGTCGTGACATAGAGGGTGGAATTGATTAGGTGGTAGAAACACTACAGAGTGTATCATAATGTCTTTCATTTCATGCTTAAGTGGTTGCATGTTGGACTTTTTAGTGGACAAGTGTCTCTTTGGAGCCCTATCTTGCAGACACCTCATCCTTTGTCTTACCTCCATCCTCCTTTTCTATATAAACCCTCTTCTCTCCATGCAAGTGGTTCTTTTCGGTTATATTCTTCCTCCCTTCTCGTGTGCTCATTGTTGGAGCTTGGTGGAGCAAGGACTGTTCTTGGTGCCTTGGAGGTGGTTCATCCCTTGCATGTGGTGCTTGTGGTGATCATTGGTCATCTCCGATCTTTGTAAGTGTTTATCTTCTTTCTTTGGTGTTTCCTTCAAATCTTCTACCCCATCTTCTTCCTCTTTCTCAGCCTTAGACTTTGTTTTGACATTGTGGTCATTCTTGAGAGTAATCTCCTCATCACAAGGGTAATAGGCCATGTTTTGACAAGATGATACCCAAGTCAGATGGAGTTTCTACTCTCTTTCCCACCTTCTTTCTTTTTGTTCAGTTTTGAGGTTTTACTCTCTTTCTTGACCTACCCTTTGACCTTGGTATTTTCCCTTTTCTTGAAGTGCTCTTGAGGCCAAGTGTGGAGCTTTTCCAACCCTTGGATCATGTTCTTGGAGATTTGGTGGTGATCTTCTTAAGGTGGGTTATATAACTAAAACCTCTCTATTATTACACTTCTCATTACATTTTGTTGCTATCTTCTCTCTCTATGATGATTCTCCATCATTCTTGTATATCATGCTAAACCATAGAACTCATTTGGTAGAGTTATTATGCTTGGTTTGGAAGTAAATTCTAAAACCCTAATCTTTCTTGTGCCCATTTGGATAGATGTTGTTTCAAGGAGTTCCTTCTCCATGAATGACCCTTGATCTAACCTTCATGTTTGGTATTTGTGCACTTAGAGGTGGAAGAAAAGGTAGTCTCAATTTTAGTTAGCTTAGGCATGGTTTCTTTTCCTTTGGTTATGCTTTTCCTGGACCTTTTCCTTAGGGTTTGTAGAGATCGGTTTTCTTGAGGTGTCCTTTCATGGTTATTACAGTTCTTCCTTAGCATGGGTTCTATTTTGGTGACTTCAATGTTCACCGTTGATGTGGTCATGACCTAGATGGCTTGGTGGTCGAGACACACTCATGGGCGTTGTGGTCGTTACGTGGCTCATGGTGGTTAACCACAACCTAGTTGGCTTTGGGGTGGAGATGTCCTTCCCTTGAGGCGATGTTGGACCTAGTGTTGATGGGTGAAACCCTTAGCCCCTGTTTGGTTCGGGACTGAGATTCCATAGTCTGGACTGGACTGGGCGGGGTTAGTCAGTAGATCTGGATTGGTGTAGTCTGGATCCAATTTGATTCTATTTGGTAACCCAGTCTGATTCTGGTCAGTTGATCTGGTTTGAGTCTGGTTTCAATCTAATTTTGTTTGGTTATCAGTCTGAATGCATTCTGATTTTGTTTGGCAACCTAGTTAGGATCTGTCTATTATGTCCTCTTCTAACAGAAATGACTTAACAATTACACAATATGTGAAGCTGTGATGGCACTACAATACAAGTAAAAATTTTGGAAAAAAAATAAAAAAATTGTCCATACACAATGTGGATGATATTATTTGTTGTTTAGTGGTATGGATATAAGATGAGTATGCTTTTTTTATATGTTAATTTTAAATAAATAATATACATCTTGTATTTGTGTATATAGTTATGCATATTCGATCCAATAATTTGTAATTGACAAGATAATTGAAATTGTCATGATAGAACATAAAATTACACACATGTTGCATAACCATTTGAATATAAAAATGTCCATACCACAATTACACATTATTCTTCCATAATAATAAAATAAATGGCAAAGTGAAGAAGTTTTCATTTGAACTTAAATAACGCCCAAAATAAGGGATAATAGCATACTTTGGTCCTGGGCAAATGCATCATGAACGAAGGAAGAGCGGAAAAAACATGAGCGACATTGCCTAAGCCTACTTCTACACATCCATACAGACATGCTAAGATGGCAGTGTGAATGATGATTTATGTTGATCCCAGGTAGGACCATCCAAGTTGGCCCACTTCAGGGCCTCATCATATTCGTCCCATGAAATGGGACATTCTTCCTGCACAGGCTGAATGGGTTGTTGTTTGACATCGTCTTTTGGCCAGTCAAACAACAATGGCAGATGACAAATAGGGTGATTGACCCCTTCCTTTCCTTGTTCCTATCTCCCAGATTTGCCCCCATTAAGTGAAGTCTCGCAACATTTTTTTTGCATACAAGGTTTTCTTTAACATATTTTTTTATCTTTGATGGAGACATCAATATCTTTTCGTACTTTGCCGGTGACTTTGATCTCGATGGAGGCATCCATATTTAATAAAAAAATTAAAATATGAGCACACAATGACACTAGAAAAGTAATACTTACACTAATGTATAGAAATATAAGTTGTCAAGCAAACATACACAAATGCAAGTTTTAATGCGATGTAAGTCTTGTAATCAAAAGCGTAAAGTAGATGTTTTATCAAACGATGGAAAAAAAACTGATTGTGCCTATAAGTTGTACAACATAAAGAAATAGAAATTGGAGACAACCAAATATAAACAAATACAAATTTGAGCTACTATGTTACAACTTCATGCGTTATTGTTGTTTTCATCATTCGTAAGGTACTCAGCAAGTGTTGGTGGATAGGTGCGACGAGTAGTCACAATGTTGCGTTGAACGCCGTGTTGCACGAACAATGGCGGGGGAGGCACTAAATCTCCTAAAATGGAAAGATTATCTGTTATGAACTCTCTCATGATGTGCTGCCACCGCAGTTGCAGCTCACTCAAAGAAATGTAAGACCCCCCTATTATGTGCAGAAAGTGACGCCACACCTCCCTCCAAGCCTGAGCAGTATATACTCCATTCACACATCTCCCCATGTGATATTGGGTTCTCATCAAACCTCTGAGAACCATATCAAGCTCTCTACACCATATAACATACGACGTAGTTTGTTGTGCAGCCATATTACAAAATTCTATATGTATATAATATTGCAATTAACATCCATAAGAATTGAACAGAATAAGAAAATAACATAATTGCGGATATAATATAATTCGAATGTTAGGATTTCGTGATCAAATAACATATGGCATAAAATGTGATACATCCATAAGAATCAAACAAAATTAAGAAAAATACAAAGTTTGCGATGTAAGTGTAATAACAACTTTATGGAGTCATCGGGGGTGAAGGAGTATCCAAAAGCAGAGTACAGCTGTCCTCCAACCTCCAAATCGAGGCTTGTAAAACTTCATACTCGTACTATTTAGAGGTGTAAACATGTTGGAAGTCGTGATGGATTTCAACAAAGTCCTTCATGTTCATCGCCTGGCCCCATACTAACTTGCACTCGTAAGTTAGTAACGTAATTTCTGCCTTCAACGAATCAGTTGTTGGGAGGAGATCGACTTCCCAATGAAAGTATTTGCATCGGTATTTTCCCTATAATTATTTCCCAAATTCGAGTTAAAAACAAAAAATTCACCATTTACTTAGCTAGTGCAACTGAGTATTTGTGGTTGTACTAGCACACCTATCTAGAAGGACATATATAATACATTTCTCCCGGCCTTTGACTCAGAATGCCAAAATCATATAACCCCGCATTCTCTGTGTTAACTCGCAATGCTGCAACTAGACCACAATCACACCTCGGAACTTGAGATAGATTCATCGACATCTAAAACACGATTAATGATTAGTAACATAAACTTGACTTCAAAACATATGTCTCTATATGAGACTTAGGTTTGAAAGTAGTTCGTTAGTCGCAGTTGAATGTTGTAACATGTAGTGAAGCCACACTTCATTACATATAATTATATTACATCTATGATGTATTGTATCCCTCTTCCTCCGTTGAATAGTCATTATCACTCGGGAGGTGGAGTCGTTCGCATAGATATAGACGCCTCCCCCGCAACACTTCAATTTCTACTCTTAGCCAGTCAGTGTCTGCTCTAGTGGAACTTACAAAGTCACATTATTCTGACCATGTCTTGCGTTCATTGCGTGCATATGCAAGTTGTGTTACCAGTGCATCCCTAACTGCAGTTAACGTGGCAAGTGTATGTTGTACGTGGTGCGCGGGCAACATCATGTGACATCTGTTTGGAACAACTCCCCTACCACATGTAAAATATGTCCTGTGGGGGTTGTTGTCTTCAAACCGGCCATTTGCCACATCTGTGGCATCCATGTACACTCGTACGATGCATTGGAGTCCACATGTACACTGCGGCATTCCATTCTCCATTTCAAGACTGTCAACCTAATCAAACAAAATGTGATATTTTTTATTACGGGGCATATAAAATGTTGAGGGGCTAGAATAATTACAGAACACATGTGAAACATACATCAGTAGTCAAACGCTAACATTGTTATTAAACAAAGAGGGACACAACACATGTCAACTCATACATGAGTTTTCATATTGTATAGAAATGAGGATAACTACAAAGTCAGTTCAACGAGTATCTCAAATAAAAGTGGAAATAGTTTCATGTTGTACATCACCCTCCCTTGCATCTATCACATTTGTTCAATGTAGCGAACTTAGATCGACGCCATTGGGTGGGACGGTAGATGTTGTACTATTGTCTGGTATTTCTTCCGTAATAGCGTCACCATCATTTTGGTGACATATGAAATTGTGGAGGATACAACAAGCCATTACGAGGCGACAATGCGAATGAATAGGATATGTCGCCCCCTTTTTAAGGTAGGAAAATCGCCTCTTAAGCACTCTGAATGCTCTTTCGACGACATTACACAACTGAGCATGGAGGTGGTTGAACATTTCCTTCTTGTTGTTGTAGGAATGTCTGTTACCCCGATACTCAGATATATGGTAAGTTGTGTTGCGATACGGTGCAAGAAATTGCCGAGTGTTTGTGTATCCTGCATCCACTAGGTAATACTTTCCTGGAGGGACTTTAAAACTGTCTATAGTCATTGCTTCTTGTAGGACCCTTTGGTCAGCGGCCGAGCCCTCCCAGCCAGTGAGTACATATCTAAACTCCATTGAGAAGTCTACAACAGCCATGACATTCAGGGAGACATTCCCTTTTCTATCTCGGTAACGATTTTGCTTGTGACGTCTTACCAAGACTGGGATGTGTGTCCCGTCAATAGCACCGATGGCATTCTACAATACCATAATAGAGTTTCAACATACAAAAAAACTGAACAATAATAAATACTACAGGGGATGACTGTTACTACCTTGAAGTAAGGGTAGAACCTTGGGTTCTCCGATATACGAAGATGTGTGTTTGTGTTTGTGGTTTGCATCATAATATAGTCATTGCACAACGCGCACACCACATCCACTACTTCGTTGAACTTTCTGCTGATGGTTTCACCAGAGTGGATGTAGTCCTCTGCCAAAGCACAATTAGTATGGCCATGGCCAACCATCTGAAGGAAGTAGCATACAGCCTCAACTGATGAGACTCCTCTACTACTCTTGAACAAGCCATGATCCTCAAGCTTGTCTACAAGGGTATTTATAGTTTGTGGACGCATTCAGAATAGGTCATAAGCCCTCTATTCATGAACAAACATTATTTCTAGCACCTTTTGGTGCCCACACCTAATACTAACTGATCTAGGTATTGAAGGAGGTACATCATTATCATCAGAAATATCATCCATGATGGAGTTAGCTATTGACTCATCTATTGCATCAGCAATGCGATTTGCTGTACTAGTCATGATATCCATAATCTATGGTAGGAGGTCTATTGTTTCTATATGCCCACTACCAGACATGATGCCTACAACCAAAATGATTTCAAACTTTCATGATTCATACATTAAAAAGAGCAGCAACATGATCATAATATGATATATGTGAATGAAATTAAACAACATGAACATTAAATATGAATAAAATTGACGCGCTACAAATGCACTGATGCATCATATTTATTACAACAACAAAATGGTTTTCCTGTTCATAAACAAATAAACCATCATCACAAACTAAAATCTTGAAGTTCATTGATAAACGATACTGGAAAGAAAACCACAACCCGAACCCTCCTATAAGTTATGATGCTGAAGGACCTGTGTTATTCCCACTAGTGCCACCAGTATTGCTTCCAGTATACCACATAGATGGTATACTTGTTGTGCCATTGAAGTTTGATGATGGTGACTGCAAATCATATCCCTGCTGAGATGGCACATAATCGGATGCCATTGAAGGTCGGGCAGGTGCACTGCCTATGTGGGACCTTTCCCAAAGATCATGCAACCATATAGTTAGTTTCTGTGGGGTGTCGGTGAGGCTGAGGTAGATCATACGGTTTGTTGAATCCTTGATAGAGTTTACAAGAGTTGTAAACACTTGTGTAGGGGCTTCGGGAAAATTGTCATTGAAATGTTGTAAAATTGTTGCAAACTCCTCTTTTTCAATGGCTCTACTGGCGACACATGTGCCCAACTCGTGTACCTTTGTGTACACTTGTGTGAATTCAGATAACACTTCATTAGAAAGGGCGTATCATTCGTGTGGAAAGGATGTCTGCTTCCTGCGCCTGTGGCTATGAGGAGTCCTTCCCCCAACACCCTGGGAATCTGTGCCACCTCCCCCGGTGTCGGCCTCACTCTGCATCCGGGGTGCGCCTAAGTCCGATTCCGCGATGGGCGTTTTTGAGGGCATTGGTGTATTAGATGAATCTAGGTCGGAAGCAACTTCTTCCTCGGAGGTGACATCGGATGGTATTTGTCTATCTGTAGAAGACATTCATGATGTCCTCTAGCAATGTTCCTCCCCGCCATCATCTCGATGTCGTAGTAGTGGGGAAAGGGTCGATTAACCAACCTAGCAAGATCTTTGTTTACCTAAATTTGAAAAAAATGTTTATTACGATACCAATATTTAAATGTGGCAAGGACTAGTTTTGGGTCAATGTAAGGTTATTGTACATACCGCAAGGCTCTCCTTCCACTCAGGGGTTTCGGGAAGCCTTGGCTTGTTCCAAACTTCATCCCATCCGATGCCACTCTTGTGGATTACAAGCTTAAGTTTGACATAGTCCCTCTTGAGGTTCTTCCACCTAGTTTTCACCTGGTCCATCGTTAAGTCCGGCCTCAACATCCTATTTTGCATCTCACAGACCATCTCCCTCCATGCATCCCTAGTAAACTATCCATCAATACACCTACCCATATCATACTGCCTCCTCAGTGTTGAAACTAAAGCGTCATCACTGTCTGTCACTGTCTCTCGACCATATAAAACACAACTTGGGGTCAGTGGAAGACATACTCCCGTATGTGCTGCAATATATAAATAATGTGAGAGGTGTTTATAGCATGTATAAATATATAATAAGCATTATATAAATATTCCATTTTATTTAAGTAGGATTTTCTACCATCAATGTTAACTTATACATTTACCTATTTACATTTGGTCAATTATGTCCAAACATTCTGTAAATGGAATAAAATGTCTGAAATTCAAGTTTCAGACTTGGGGAATGTCCCAATTGCAACAACACGGGCCTATGCAAGTATAGCTTCATTACATTATCAGCTTAATTAAGATGCATTTTATATAGCATGCATCCTACTATGAAAAAAATCTGACAGCCCACATACAGATTACAAAGCATACATGTACCACATTCTGATCACTGAATTGAGTTAGCATTTATTAGCATCATCTACCTTATCATTTTAGTGTTACAGTTAGGTTCTTATATTCATCTACTCATTCTCACCTTTTCCCTAATCATAGAATGTAACCACCTCATATTAATCCTTATGTATATATCATACTCAATTTCAAAAAGATTGAACAATACATACGTCTAACTCATTGTACAATTCAGATATTATTCTACACATGTCAATTCAATTCCCAAGCTTGCTGAATAGCTAATTAAACTATTTCAGTTGTATATTATCTTACTTACCTATAAGGCACGAGACCAGATTCTTTTAATATATTGTGACTATTGATTATATATTAACAATCGATAAACATTGAAGGGGAGTCAAGTGATAATTCAATCGAGTTTTTAGCAAGTTGCATGTAAATTTTGTAGTACTTCAACTTATACATACACATCAACAAATACATGTCTAGAATAAGAAACATATGTAATTTGAATAATCATGTGCTACAAGTCTGAAGAAGTTAATTGAGTTGACTCTTTAATAAGTTCTGTTATTATTATTGTGAGTACGAACTATATGTTAGCTGTTAATAAGCAAGAACATGTAATATTAATAATCACATGCTATAATTATATAATGGTGTCATTGTTATTGGGAAAGGATTGATATATAATGGTTTGATATATAATGGTGTCATTGTTTCAACACATCAAACATATGTAATTATTATTGTGAGTACGAACTATAGGGAATGGATCATGTTTACCCCAAATTATTATACAAATCATTTGCAATTTTTCCTTTCCTTGATTTCTCATGTTTACCCCAAATTATTATACAAATCGACAAGTGATGCCAATCCCAACCGAATCAAGACTCAAGTACCCAAATTAAACCCTAGTTTTCTCCCACAAAAAAAAATAGTCACTCTAGTTCTTCCTTAGAACACATAGCAGACATGGATCATAAGGCCCTCTCAAGGAGGCCCTCTCAAGGACAAGTAACGGTCCTTGTAGACTTTAGTCTTTGTCGAAAATGATGATGATATCATTTAAGCATATTTGTATAAAAACAAAATTAGTAAGGCATGCATGAATACTATTGTGAGTAGTAATTATATATTCACATTCAATGAGCTCATATTCAAACAGGGGAACACACATAAATTTTTCGACTACATATCAATGACAATCGACTGATACATACACCGAAATAGTTATCCAAGAAATATGATAAAGTAAAAAATGAATAGATGTCAACTGACTGCCCAAGCTAGGAAGATATTGTTTTGACTCAAACATGGTGTTCCTTTGTATTTGCTTTTCCAATCTTGTTACATTTACATTTTACAGGGAATTCATTTCAGATAAATACTATTGCATGGATCCAAAATAGTATATATGATTAAACAGAAACCAATGGACAATCAAATTATCAAGGTTGAATTGTATTTTAGTTTGAACAAAGCTCACAACAATGAAAAAAAGCACCATTCAAACTAAGGTGGAATGGGCTAGGTTCAAAAAGAGAAGAAGGAAGGGATGTCGTGCCCCTCAAACGGACACCACAGCAGCAAAAAGTGGCAATGATCATGGCGTGAGAGGGTCAGAGAGCATATCTGAACACTTCGAAATGTCGTCGCCATCCACGCACACCACAGTGCCTTCGCCGTCCACGCACACCACAACAACAAAAAAATAGAAACACCAACCAAACACACTAGTTAGTTAGTATAACTAGAACAACAAGAAAAACGGACACAACTACAAATGAATAACATTGTAAGAACAATGGAAGAACACAATGCACTTACTGTGGAAGGACTGGTGTTGGATCTGAGTAGGTTGTCAAGCAGCTACAAAAATCGCCAGAGCTGAAGGCATCTGCGAGGAGGTTGACGACACTCACAAGGTGAAACGGGAGGAGTTAGACAACCACTGGCCCAAATTTATAGTAGAGCTGCCTTTTCCTTGATTGGGACTGCTCCACCATGGTCAATGTCTTGCAAAATTGATGAGCGCCATGACAACAGTAGGGGGAAGAAGAGATTGGACAATACAATGCCCATACCTACTTTCAATTCACCGTCTGCTACGCCCTCCTGTTCGCCCCGTGAATAGCCACCCAGCAGCACTGCCATGGTGACACCCTACTACCGGTTGCATTATCAAAACACCTGCTACCACCACTCGCCGGCGCCGGGATAGAGCCGAGTGGACGGGGAACAGGTAAAGCCGACCTACACCTACTCCTAGACCCAGTTATCGTCTTCCTCGAGCAACTATGCTCATACAGAGTAGGGGGGGTATCGGGTGGTGCGGGGGTGGGGGAGAGGAGAGGAGAGTGTCGGGACGGGAAAGTTAGGAGTGGGGGAGATTGAAACTGGGTTGCAAATGAAATCTCACTCAGACCGAGACTGAGTTGGTTCAGGTTTTGGGATTACAGAACCCCGAAATGGGACTGTTTCGGGATGTTGAACCAAACACCCAAATGCGTCGATCCGGATCCAAAAATGCTGACCTGGCGCTACACGACAGCCGCCGATCCGATTTTAGTCCGGAACCAAATAGGGGCTTAGTGCTTAGAAGCCTAGTGACCCTTAGTTACTTGTCTTGACCTAGTTGAGACAGCCCTTGGTGTGTTAGGGTGTGAACAAGAGGTGTTGCGGTCACGACATGGTAGTGATAGATGTGTTGTGGTTGCGGCACATAGTTGGTGTTCAAGACGAATACCTAACCCTAAACCTAGTGTTGTGGGCACGCCATGAAGGATATGGGTCATGCCATAGTGATGACGTTAAGGGTCGAGACACCCATGGAGAATGTCATGGTCATGACATATAATGGAGGGTGGTCGCGACCCATGTGTCTATGTAGTAACATGTGGTGATGATAGGTGGTTATGAAGCATATATGAACACCTATTGATAATCATGTATGAACTTGTATAATGTTGTTTAGTGTATTCTCTAATATATTCTAATGATATTACCTAATGCCATTGCACTCCAAGATGATGGAGGGTGGTGATTGTAAAATGGTTGGTTGACCCTAACTTTGTAAACCCTAATCGGCTAAAGAGGAAATCTAAAACCCTAATAGTGAACAAGTTTTTCTTATTTCCTTATCATGGATGGTTATGATGTTATGTGATTATATCTCTTTATTATGATCTTCTAACCATGCAGGTGTTATGAATTTGATGACCATAGCTAATGTGTGCTATGATGGCTATGATGTGAGATAGGTTGAATATGCCCTTATGAGGCATGTTGATATGTGATACATGAATGTGGTGATTGGGTCCTAAGACCTAATAGTGGCAGTTTCCTATTATGAGATAATGTTTCCCATGATGAAATGAGGGATTGGTATGCCATGGAATGTGTCTTGATAATGATGATGTGAATGGCAATAATATAGGCATCATGTGGTGATTTTGTGACAAGTTCTTACCATACACATTTTATATCTTTTGGAGTTTAGTTATGCCCATATCTCATTGAACTTGTTTTGGCTTCATACGTCATAACTTGATTGATGATAAAAAATATTATAATACACTTCACTAATTAATTGGAACCTAAACATGTAGTTTTTCGCTGTGCCATAGATCCATTAAGTGTCAGCACTAGCAGAATGGTAAAATGAGTTTAACTCAAAGCACATATTTTTTAGTATATGGGGGTGAGGACGTATATTCCCTTACATCTAGGATATATGAGATATCCATGCATGATTTGGTCTCCTAGTGATATGTTATATAGGATTGCTTGCGGGCCATACCCTGATAGGAGTGCGGTGTGGGCCATAGCATAGTGATATGTGATACATGATTGGACACAGACCATACCTTGGTAAGAGTGTGGTTGCGGTCTGTAGCTTAGTTATACTAGCTCCGTGACCTGTACCAAGGAGGGATAGACTTGTATAACTGGAGTATATGTTACTGGTAGTAGTTTGACTTGTGATGTCACTACAGGTTCACTCGTACTGATCGAGGGGGTGAGGTCGTGGATTCTGGCTCTTTCATGGACCTTGTATGGCACTAATTTCGACTTGGAAGTACTCAGTTGGATTTGGGTGGTACGACTCAAATCTTTGGGACATAAGAAAACATATAATTAGCCATGTAGCATACTTGCATAGGATCAAATACGAAAATATTGGATGAGTTTGTGCTTTCTTTGTATAGTATGGTTGATGGATGATATACATGTTCTTCATATTCCTTCTTACTCATATAATTGTGCTACTGATTGATGCAACTACTATATCTATTTAATTGATCAAATATGCTTTGCTATAGCAATTTAATCTACTTGGTTGATGATGATGATTGTTCTACTTATATCAGTATTGCACCTCCATATCATAGTAATAGCCTTACTATCTGCGCTTTACATGTTATATATGTTTTATAATAGAGTTGGTGGAGAGTTATGTCTTCTGCTGAGATTTGGAATCTCACCCCATAGGTTTCCCAAATCTTTTAGGTGGTCGTGCACAAGGACATAGAGATCATGTTGTGGAGGTTGAGCAGCAGAAAGAAGGACAATATCTATTGAGGTTGCAGTGTTGCTTGCTAGTCTTTTATTGTTAGAGTCCTAGAGTCATCCCTATACACTCGACTCCTTGGGGGTAGTTTTTGTATATGGGTTTGCTCTTGTTGTTGATGATGATATTGATAAGAGTTTTGGGTTTGATCACCTCTTATTGTATAGTTGGTTGTTGTACAGGTTGATATAAGTGGAACATATATCGTGAGTGACAGGTGGTCCCTTTATGCATCATGTTGTACATAATGTTGTTTCAGGTTATATAATGCAGATGATAAGTGTATTTGGATCTTCTTGTAATAACTTTCTGATGTTGTGCCTTACCATAATTAGTTTTCATTTCAAGTATTTTTTTGCTAATCTCATTTTGTGTGGCAAAGGGTGTCGCAGTGGTACCCTCTACCCAACACGACCGTGGCACCCACCATGGCCATGACCACTCAAGTACATTTCCCTCCACCTCACTACATATCTCCATCTCAGCCATTCCCACTCCCACGACCATGACACCCAACCACCACCACGACCTTGGTGACCACCTAACAGTACCCAACTTTTCTATTGCATTTCCACTTCTACTCCCATTTAACCTTGTTCTTCCCTACCACCTATATATACATAGGTGTTGGCTACGTCATGAAGGTTAGCTCCCTTACAACCTCCTTCACCACTTCCTATCATTCATTGCTCTCTTACTTGTATTCAAGACCATCATCTACCTCCCACCTTTCATTTCCACCCAAAAGCCTTAGTTTTCTAAGGTTTTTCACCACAACCCCCCATATTTCCATGACATCCATTCATCTTGGAGGAGGTGTTGTGTTCTACCACTACTAGGAGGTGAAGGAGGAGGGTCTTCCATGAGCTCCATGGATTTCTACCTTTTTATTCTCTTTGCTTTGCTCTTTATGTAGTTATGTGTAGCTAAGCCCGTTGTGGTGGGCTGTTTGGGGGCAAAAATGATACTTTGATACCATGTTGGGGGGAAATAATTTGTGAACTCTTATATTCATTCTGTGATGATTTCTTGCTATTTATATCTCATTTCCCATGCCTCTACTTGTGGTTTGTATCTACAAATATGATTTTCTTGTGTTTGTGTGCTTGAAGCCACTGTCTAGGAGAATAGCATATGTGGGGCTGTTTTGGGATTTGCTCCTAGGTCCAATTACTAGATCCCTATCTTGCACCCCATCTCCACCTACATATAGTCCTTCTCCTACTCCTAGCTGGGGGATCTAAGTAGCTGGTATAGGGTTAATTGGTGCAATTTCCTTGAAGTTTATTTATAGCTAGGTGGTGAGTAATGTTAGGTGAAACACCCTAACCTCTACTCCCCTATTCTACCTTTGTTTCCCAATTACACTAAGCAACCTTATGCTGGAAACCAAGATTAGTCAAATCCTAGTGAAATCTCACATATACCTTAGGCTAACTAATATTGTAGGGTGATTTCTTAGCATTTGACTAGTTGTTTGGTTTATGTAATCTAGAATGAATGATTAAGCTTGCTTGTGTTATCTTCCCCCAATTAGAATCTTAGTGTCATTTCCCAAACGGGCCACCTACCTATATCATTGCTAAAACCGATCTTGTTTTTTTTGAGGTCTAACTTGTCCATCTTCTATTCATCATTCAAATCCGTGACAACATGAGTGATTATAGAGGATGGAAAAGAAGAGGTGGTGTTAAAAACAGAACTACTCTAGACAGCCCTCCTGGCTAGCATGTGTGCTAACCCATTGGCCTGCCTCTTACAAAAACTAAACATTACACTAGGAAAAGAAGAACATAAAAGGTAAATGTTATCTAGATATGTCCCCAGAAGGTCCTTGCGCCTGGATGATGATTTGAGAAGATTGATCACTGCCTCCGAGTCCGATTCCACCATGAGTCTGTTGATTCCCATTTCTTTTGATATCCGTATTCCCTCGTAGATGGCCCAGGATTCTGCACATCACGCATCTAGCAAGGAAGGCTTCCTCATACCAGCTATCCTCATCACTTGTCTGATATTGTTCCTCCAAATCAACCCGGCTCCATCAAAGTTCTGTATGCCCACCGCCGCGTCACAGTTGAGTTTTGTGGCTTCCTGTGTTGGGGGTATCCATCTGCCCAGCTGCACTGCCGCTGGCCGTGGTCGATTGTCTTCATCTCTGCCTTCCTGGTGTGTTCGGATCAGCTGCAGAAAGGATCGTTGAATTATGTGAGGCGGCCGATACTTATTTTCAAAAGTGATCTCGTTCCTTCTCGTCCAAATGGTCCACATAGTTGCTATCATTTCCTCTTCTTTCTCTGTATCTCCAGTCTGCGTTAGAACAATGATCACATCATCTGTTGTAGCTCGTCGGCAGTTCAGTACGTTGGCTTGCTGTTCTGGAGAACATCCGCTCCAAACCTCCCAGGCTTTCGGGCATCTAAGTAATAGGTGGGTCACGTCCTCCTTTTCTAGTTGGCACAGGTTGCAGGTTCCCGTCTCATGGCAGCACCGGTCGTATAGTCACCCCAGCATGGCCAGGGCCCCCGTCGTGCAACGCCACAGGAAGTGAACTGCCTTCGAGATGAGGCCTCTCTTCCAAATAGTTCTCCAAACTGGGTCGCCTCCTCCGATGGGTCTCGCAGTAGCTGCTGCAGCTGGCATACATTCTAGCCAGTAGGAAGACCGGACAGTGTACTCTGCAGTTCTGCTCGGCTTCCAAAAGATAGTGTCTTCTGAGCTTGACACGTCCAACGACACGGCTAGCACTTTGCTGGCAATCTCCGGTGTGAAGATCTCTTCTACACATTCACTGTTCCAAGGCTTGGTGACTGGATCGATGAGTTGTTGAACCCATTGAATAGACAGACTAGATACTCCGTAGATGGCCTCCAGACTTCCGTTGATATTTGGTATCCAGTGGTCTGTCCAAATATTAATATCGGTCTCGTCTCCTATTCTCCATTGCATGCCTTCCATAACTAGACTCTTTGTGTTCCAGATACTACGCCATGTGAAACTTGGGTTATGCCCCCTCCTCACCCTTAACACATTCACTGATGGGAAATATCTAGCTTTAAGGACCTTATAGGCTAGCGTGTCCCTTATATGGAATAGTCTCCACACTTGCTTATCTAGAAGCGCCTGGTTAAAATTATGTAAATTTCTAAATCCCATCCCTCCTTGGTTTTTTGGTTTGCAAAGGTTTTCCCAGCTGATCCATGCAATTTTTCTTTCTATTCCCTTAGCTCCCCACCAAAATCTAGATACATTGCTATTGATGGTATCCAGAAGGTATGATGGTAGTTGAAAAATTCTCATAATGTAGGATGGGATAGCTTGTGCCACTGCGTTGATAAGGACTTCCTTCCCCTCCTTGGATAGTAGTTTCTCTTTCCAACCTTGCAGCTTCCTCCAAACTCATTCCTGGATGTATGCGAATACTTGTTTTTTTGACCTCCTCACTGCCGTTGGAAGTCCCAAGTATTTTCCGTGTCTGTCCACCTCCTTCACCTTTAGAAGACTGACGAGTTCCTCCCTCTTCTCTCTGTGAACTCCTTTGCTAAACACCACTTCAGTCTTGGATAAATTGATTTTCTGTCCGGATGCCCGTTCATATTTGCTGATGATATCAGCTATTTTCATACATTCTTCCTTGGTGGCCCTAGCAAAGAGGATGGAGACATCTGCAAAGAAAAGGTGAGAGATCCTCAGACCGTTCCTACTAGCTTTAACACCGTGAATCATATTTTGTTGTGAGGCTAAAAGTAGTGAAGTAGAAAAAGCTTCAGCGCATAAAATAAAGAGGTAAGGGGAAAGAGGGTCTCCCTGGCGCAGTCCTCTGGACGGTTGAGTCTTCCTGATACGCTCTCCATTTATAACAAAAGAGTGAGAAACTGTAGACATACAATCCAAAGTCTTTTTCCTCCACCTTTCACCGAACCCCATTTTTTCCTGAATATGATCGACGAAGCTCCATTCTACCCTATCATAGGCTTTTGACATGTCCAGCTTCAAGGCAATCTGTCCCTTTTTGTTTCCTTTGCTCCCTTTCATAGTATGGAAAATTTCGTAGGTGATGAGGGCATTGTCAGTGATGAGTCTACCTGGAATGAAAGCACTTTGTTGTTTAGTGACAATTTTATCCATCAGTGGTCTCATTCTGTTGGCGACAACTTTAGAGGTGATTTTATAAATAACATTGCATAAGCTTATAGGATTGTATTCACCAATCTCAGTAGGTTTAAGAACCTTGGGGATCAACACCAGTAGGGTAGAATTACTATCAGAAATGCTTTTATCAGATTTCCACTATCCCTTAATATAGTTTGCAACATCCTCCCCTACAATGTGCCAGAACTTTTGGAAAAACATTGCTTTCATCCCATTTGGCCCAGTGCTTTGTTGGGGTGCATGCTCTCGAGTGCAGCCCAGATTTCAGGGGTTTCAATCTCCCTCTCAAGTGCTTCCTTTTCCTCCTCATCTATTTTTCTCATAATACCTTGCATTGCTTCCTGCCACCCCGATGGGTTAGAAGTCTGAAACGGATTTTGGAAAAAACCCGTGATGATCTTCTCAATCTCTTCCGGCTTTGTCATCCATCATCCCTCTGCATTTTTAAGACCTTAAATGCTATTTTTTTCCTCCTCTGGGACGCTTTGTGATGGAAGTAAGCTGTGTTTATATCCCCAGATTTCATCTCATTTACACGGGCTCTAGCGTGCCAGAAAGCTTCATCATGTCTATGCCACTTTTGCAATTCTCCTGCAAGAAAGGTATATCTATCAAGATTTTCCCTGTCTGGAGGTAGTAATGGCACCTCCCCCAACTGCGTTTCCACCTCTCTAATCCTTCTTGTCATTTCCCCGAACTTTTCAAAAGCCCAAGCCTTTAGTTTGCTGCCACAGAAGTCCACCTTTTCCTCGAGCCTTGAAGCCTGTCTATCTTCCCAGACCTGTCTAACAATTTGTTCACATCTTTCATATTCAACCCACATTGGTTCAAAGAAGAAATATTGCTGCCTTCTCCTTCTATGCTACCTTCTGTTCTCAGTGTTGATTATTATAGGGACATGGTCAGATTCAACTTTAGTGAGGTGTATCACTCTTTCTTGTTGAAACTTAGCCATCCATTATGGGCATGCTAATCCTCTATCCACCCTTTCCCGTATAAGAGTCTCTGGCGTTAGTCCCCTCTGCCAAGTGAACATGTTTCCACTGAAACCCATATCCGTGAGATCGCAGTCGTCAATCACATCTCGAAAGTCCTGAATAAACCTCATCGGCTTTGGCGGTCCCCCCTGTTTCTCTGCATTTGATGTAATCTCATTGAAATCACCAAAAAAGACTGTAGGAAGTGGTGACACCGTTTTTAACTCCCTCATTAAGTCCCACGTTTTGTGCTTTTGTTGTTGGTCTGCCCATCCATAGATCCCAACAGCTCTCCATGGGTCACCTGATTCTAAACCTGTCACTTCACAGCTACAGTGATGTTGTGAGTAGGACACAATGTTCAAATCCATATCTTTCCACCACAGCCCTATTCCTCCTGCTCTCCCCATGCTTGCAATACATATTCCTTCCGTAAAACCGCATTTTCTTTTGACAACTTCTAGATCAGCGCTTGACATCATAGTTTCCATAAGGAAAACTATGTTTGGGCTTTCCCTCCAGCACCAAGACCGGAGCGCATTAACCGTGTCAGGGCGGCCCAGACCCTGACAGTTCCAGCTCATAATTTTCATTGCTGTTCACGGGGCTGGTACGTCCCAGCCTCCGCTACTTGAACTTTATCAGTCCCAAGAAAAGGTTGTGCTGTCTCCATGCCTTTTGCTCTCTTCCCTGTCTCCCCAACAGTTGGCATATCATCCACTTCCATTTCACATAGGTCGGAGTTCCTATTGTGTTTCCCTGTCATAGTCATCCATTCAATCTCAGCTTCAGTAATTCCCAGGCGTTGAGCTCTGCTCATTTTGTACACCCACAGTGGTTCCTTCTTCTTCCTATGGTCTTCCCTCGCCTTCTTAGCAGCTTTCTTCTTTAACTCCTTCGGCTGTTGTGCCCTTGTTCTTGCCACTCTGTGTTCTTCCCTCGAGCCTGCAATGGTGTTATCATTTGTTGGGTTGATAGAACTAGCTATTGTAGCTTCCTTGTTCCTACCGTTAGGGCTCTTGCTTCGGTCTTCTCCCTATTTCTCTAGGATTTGTTGGCTGTCTCCTCTCCCTACCAAGAGTTACTCTCTGGAGTACTGTATCTTTCTCGTTTGGGACCCCTCTCCCTCGGGCTTCAAGACCTTGGGCAAACCTCTGGTCCTCGACGACACCTCATCTTCTGCAGATTGCTCTTCTCGATTCACCGCCTGATCGTGAGATGTTTGGACTTCTGGGAAAATCTTCCCCAAGTGGTACACAGATTCCTCGCTCTCACCTTCGACGTCGATGGCCTTGTTGTGTGAACCTCGGCCCCCCTCAAGCTGATCCTCTGTGGTCTGCTTTGCCTTCCCTTCCATTTTGGTTCCAGTTTCCTTATTGTCTTAGTGTGAACTGTTCTTCTTCTCTTCGGTCTTAGGTTTATTGTTGAAGATGACTTTCTGCTGAACTCTCTTGTTTTCGTGTATCTCCTCCTGAATCGAGATTCTCTGCTTTCTTGGAGACGCTTTTAACCAGACACTTCACTGTGGTCCTCGATCATCATCCTTGTTGTTGCCACTGCAATCTTTCTCCACGTGTCCCAGCTTTCCGCAACGATGGCAGAAATTTGCAAGCCTCTCATATTTGATTTCTAGGATCATGATCTTATTATGATTCCCCCTGATGCGGAGGACTCTCTTCAATGGTTTCCCTACTTCTAGATTGATGTGGACCCTCACCGAGGTCTCCCAACCCAATTCGTCGATGTCCAGATCTATGACTTCACCCAACCTGCTCGCTACTTCTTCGATAGATTTTCTTGAGCGCAACCCTAGCGACAGCCCATAGATTCTTACCAAGAAAGGACTGTGCGTGATACTAATTTCTCCTGTTTGCTCGTCGTCTTCGATCTCTTTGAACAGCAAGAGTTTATTATCAAAATTCCAGGGCGCCCCATCGATGACCTTCTGTTTGTCTCGCCAGTCCAAGAATTGGATCACGAACACCTCGCCTTCTAACTGCTTGAAGATAACTCTGTTAACCAGCCCCCACGCCTGTGCCATGGTGCATCTCATCGCCCATAAGTTTGTTGCTCTGTCAGATAGGATACGCGCCACCAGCGCCAGTTTCAGGTGTCCTGACTCCCCTTCCTCTGGTTGCCGGACAATCTCTATCGGTTCTTCTTCTTCCGCTGTTAACTGTAACTTGGAGTAATGCTCGACTAACTCTTCCGCCATGATGGAGAAAGTACCAGGAAGATCGCGCGTCACTTGGACCTACAAGAGAAAAGACCCTAGGGTAGGAAGGTGTTCCACCTTACGGAAACCCTAATCGCCGCAGAGCAGCGTTAGGGACGGCCACAGAGGAAAAGTTTTTAATATAGAACATCTTAAAAAAAAACCATCTTGTTAATTTATCATGTTCATGCTAAGTAGTTGCTTGCTCTTAGTTTCCTCTTAGTTAATTTCCTAGTTCTTACTAGTTATGTTTTTCTAGAGTAGCTATTGCACTTTTGAGCTTGATAGTTTTTATATTGCTAGTTAATTTCAATCTTGGTCATTAATTTCTCTAGACCCTTAATTGCTAGTGTAGTGTAATCTCTTGCTCTTGCTTAGTTAATTGTCTTGCCTATCTTCTTAATCTTAACTTGTTTAGGATAACTTAGGTTTTTTGATAAGCTAGTTTCCTTCTTGCCTTTAATTGCTTGCAACATTAGAGTAATAAACCAAAATCACCTCTAAACCCTAAAAACCCTACTCTCCACATTATGAATGTAGCCCACACTGACCTAGCTCTAGTGCCCCCTCTCCCTGTGGATTGACCTCTTTGCTTTCATGTCACCTATACTACGACATGACCCCGTGCATTGGCAGGAGCATATTTCGGTATTGTTAGTGTACCTTGTTGTGGGCTTTATAAATTTGAAATATCACACATGTGTGGAAAAACTCACCACTCATCAACTTGATACCACTAAGTTTCTACAGCTCTAAATGTCACCTTTGTTCTTTTACATGGGATCTTTTACAAGGATCCATGTCATAAAAAGAGTGACAAAGTTTTTATGGTTGGATGGCAAACTACCACCAACCCTCCTTTACCTAAGCTTGGGACCAGCTACAAAACGTACAAAACATAGGCGGAGTTAATCAGAAGAAAAAAATTATTGGTTCCAAATTTTTATATAATTATATGTTATCCCTTACTAGTAGACTAATGATGTAGCCCTATTTTAGGGCTCCATCCTATGCCATTTTGTACTTAAGTTGCATATAAATATGTTAGATTACAAGTCTTTTTCCCTAATATGGTTATCGTTGCAAATATGCTTATGGATGTTCTTTGCACTATTTTTCAGGTACTTGAACCATGCTTAGATGGAAGAGAGAGAAATAAGGAGTTCTAGGGTTCTCCCACTCATGGAGGGACCCAACGAAGGCCCCAAAGTCTCCCTCAACCTACCTCCAATGGTCAAGAATTGTCCCCAAGCAAAGAAATCCAAAAATGATGACGATTGAAGTGTAATTAAGTGAGGCCAGCCTCACCACGGCCGTGGGCACTATGCCACGGTCATGCCTTTTTTAGCAATATGACACCAAGCTCAACAGGGAAATCCTACAGAATCCCACGGCCGTGGCCATCTGCCATGACTGTGGCCATTGAAGACACCACGGCAGTGGCCATCCGCACGGTCGTGGTCAGTAGAAGAGAAAACGGTCGTGGCACCCTGCCATGGTCGTGGGAATTATTGCATCTAATTGGCCAGAGTTACAAGTTGTCACCCCCAGAACACCACGACCGTTTCCACCTGCCACGACCATGGCCGAAGAAGCTCAAAACGCCCGTGCTGCCGTGCTACGACCACCTCTCCCTCCTTCAAAACGGCCGTGTTACCCAACACGGCTGTGGTGCCCCTAACCCACCACGACTGTGGCATCCCGCCACGACCGTGGCTACCACCATACTTAAGCCTTTTACCATTCCCTCACCACCACGACCGCATTCACTCCCCACGACCATTCTCCACCACCCTCACCACGGTCGTGGCACATCACCACGGCCGTGGTGGTCTACCAACCCTACCCTACTTTTCACTGATTTTCCTAAACTACCCCCACTTACCCTAGAGCCTCCCCACCACCTATATATACATAGGTGGCAGCTAGGGAACGAAGGTTAGATGCCCCTACAGCTACTCCAAGCTGCAATCTCCATCCTTGAGCTCTTTGTGCAATCTCCTTGCATTTTGGGCTCATCATCCATCATTTCCAGCCTCATTCCACCATGGAAACCTAGTTCCCTAGGTTTTCATCCATAATCCCCTACCATTTCATGCACCCCTACACCCTTGGAGGAGGGAGGACGTCTACAGCAAGCTTGGAGGTGAAGAAGGAGGCTTCTACATCAAGCTTCATGGAGTCCCTACTTCTTCTACCCCTTTCTTTTCTAGTTTTCTTGATCATGTCTAGCTAAGTCCCTTGTGGTGGGCTGTTTGGGATTGAAATGTAACTTTGATACCATGTTGGGGGATAATTTCTTGTAATGAACTTAATTCATATCTATGATGATTACTTCTTGCTTCTATCTCTTTTCCTATCTTATTGCATGTGGTTTGTGCTTCTTGTATGAATTGCTTGTTTTGAGGTCTTTGATGACACTTAGTTTCTAGGAGGAATTGGGGTGTATGTGGCAATCCTAGGAATGGCTCCTAGGTCCAATTAGTAGATCCCTAGCTAGCCCCCTTTGGTCCTACATACACATCCCTCCTCCTACAAATGAGTGTGAGAACTAAGTAGCTAGTGTAAGTGAGATTGATGTAATTGTCTAGGGCCTTCTAAAGGCTAGAGTGGCTAGTGGCATGAGGTTAAATACCCTCATATCTACTCCCATCTCTACCCTCAACCCTCAATTACTCACTATCACTTACCCTAGAAACCTAGATTTGGTTGATCTCATTAGAATTACACCTAACCCTAGTCTTCTACTAGTAGTATAGGGTATGTTCTAATGACATTGACCTTATTGTTTGGTTTGGTAATCTAGATATGAAATGAGAACCATGCATGTTTAATGATCTCCCCCAACTAATATCAAAGTTATATTCCCCAAACAGCCCACCCACCTTAATCACCTTGCTTAAAACCCATCTTGCTTAGTTTGTTTGTTCATGCTAGTCTAGTTTAGTTACTTTAGTCTAACTTAATCAATTGTTTAGTTTTGCTCTTTAGTGTTAACTTAGGCTCTTGCTCTTGCTAGTGGTTAGTTTAGTTCTTAATTGCTTCTTGCCTTGCTAGAGTAGCGTAGCTCTTCTTGCTCTTGCTTAGTTAGTTTGTTAACTTAGTTTACTAATTTGCTTGCTCTTCCATAACTTAGTTTCCATCTTGCATTTCTTACTTACTAATTAGCATAATCAAACAATCAAACCTTTTAAAACCTTAAAACCCTAAGCTCCGCAATAGGAACATAGCTCGCACCGTCTAACTCTAGTGCCCCCTCTATCTCTGCGGATCGACCCTGTACTTGCCGCCTCACCTATACTACGACACGACCCCGTGCACTTGCGGGCGTAGTGTCTTAGTAGACGTAGGTAGTTAGTGTAGGTCTTATAAATTTCGAAAGCATAAGATCACCCATATCCCGTGCTCTCCGACCTCGTGGGGTGTAAAAGCACCACTAGCGGGAACGCACCAAGCTTTCTGGCACCGTTGGGACCTGGCAACAGGTTGAGGGAGAAACTAATGGCATGGCAGCAAGATCACCCGAGGGAGACGTATACTAGGGGATCCACTGCCGTACATGAATACATCGCTAAATCTAATTTACAAGGACATGAGCAAGAAGATGTAAAACAAAGGCATCCCCACAGGACAAGAAGGAGGGATGAGGGGACATCTCAGCTATAGCCACCCTCAGAGAATGCCTATGACATGGCCACAATCCAGGCACACCTTGAGAATATTCAGAAGACCCAAGGTGACATGTAGCTTGCCCAACAACACATGTGGTATGATCAGCAGTAGATGCACTATCGGATCAACCACTTGTATCAATATCACCACGCCCAGACAGCAAGAAACCCCGAATGGGGTGCAGATATTTGGGGTGGTTTAGCTGGGTATCCACAGACTTACCCTCCACCCCAGGATGACTACTGGGGCACTATTACCAGCATCCCCCATTAGGCTTAGCTCCATCCTCAGCTCCTCGTCCAGATCCTCCGCAGATGCCAGACCAGCCAGCGCAACCATGACACTTCCCCTATCCCTCCTAAGCTATAGTTTCATGCTGAGGACAACATGATTCTAAAGTTTGGGGTGGGTAGGGCGGTATGCACCACCCTATCTCTCTCATTTTGTCATTTCGTTATCACCTCTTCCGTTGAGTTTAGTTTTATTGTTATTGCTTTGTTCATTGCATGGCATGTAGTTGATTTCTGCATTTTTATGTAATTTTTCAAAATTTTTGCTCTTTTTCCTATTCCATATCATGCATTGCATTCTCATGTAGTTTTTGATAATTTCATATGCATGTTAACTAGGATTTGCTGCTTTATGTTTTAAAATTCCCCTAAAGTAGGTTTAGATGTGATTTAGTGCAAATTGGCACCATTTTGGCCAATTTTGCCCAAATTTGAGATTTATTGTCTAAAAAGTATGTTTTGACCCAATCTCTACTGTTTTGAGTAAAAATGACGACCTTTGACTAGTGCAAGTGAAATGACGTGCTTTATTGCTAAGTGGTATCAATGTTTGACTTTTTACATGTGCATCACCTCTCTTGTGATTGTGATTGTTTTGGCTGAATTGTAAACTTGAGCAAGCTTTTGAACGCTTAGTGTTTGTGGAATCACTTGTTTGATATATCAATTTCATCTTGTTCATTCAAGTGGTGTGATATCTAGGATGAAGTATTGGATTAACTTTCATGCAGGATGTATTATGTGGAAAATCATACCAATGACCCCTCTTTGACCCGATTCTTCTTCCACCATATTCATACCCCTCCGCCTCATAAAAAGATGCCCTAGTGCACATAATCAGCCTTGGCCACCTCCAAAAGTTTGGGGTGGCCATATCTTTATCTCCCTGCTTCACTCTATCCACCATTTGCCCTATCTACACCAAGGGCAAGAAAGAAAAGAAAAGAAAAAGAAAAGCAAAAACAAAATAAAAGGATGCTCCTGTTTAAGAGCATTCAAATAAAGAAATGATGAGTGTGTAAAAACACTCCAAAAATCTTACCGCAACCTTTTCTTCCACTTTCATACCCATTGATCTAAGAAGCATCAAACTTAGCTCATTTTGCCTTTTTCCGCAGCCACGTGGGTCATCTGGTATGATTTGAAATATAAGACTGAATGCATGAATGTGAAACAACACTCCTAGTCATCCTCGATTAACACTATCATGAAACGGTTTACCCAGAACTTTATGGAAGAAGTATGGATAACCTGTGTATTCTACACGTTATATGTGAAGTTCATGTGCTTTGTGCTCTTTTCATGATTGAATTGTGAAAGTAGGAGAGGAGAGATGCGAAATGCATGCACTCAGTCATCTTTGATCACACTAAGCAATAATCATCTTTTACATTGCATATGTCATTTCTTTTTGTGGAAGTTTTGTAGAGAGATTGAGTTGGAGCATACTTGAGGACAAGTATGTTTTAAGTTTGGGATGGTGATGTAGCCCTATTTTAGGGCTCCATCCTGTGCCATTTTTTACTTAAGTTGCATCTAAACATGTTAGATTATAAGTCTTTTTCCCTAATATGGTTATCATTGCAAATATGCTTATGGATGTTCTTTGCACTATTTTTCAGGTACTTGAACCATGCTTAGATGGAAGAGAGAGAAATAAGGAGTTCTAGGGTTCCCCCACTCATGGAGGGACCCAAAGAAGGCCACAAAGTCTCCCTCAACCTACCTCCAATGGTCAAGAATCGTCCCCAAGAAAAGACATCCAAAAATGACGAAGATTGAAGTGTAATTAAGTGAGGCCAACCTCACCACGGCCGTGGGCACTATGCCACGGTCGTGCCTTTTTTAGCAATATGACACCAAGCTCAACAGGGAAATCCTACAGAATCCCACAGCCATGGCCATCTGCCACGACCTTGGCCATTGAAGACACCACGGTCGTAGCCATCCGCACTGTCGTGGTCAGTAGAAGAGAAAACGGTCATGGCACCCTGCCACAGTCGTGGGAATTATTGCATCTAATTGGCCAGAGTTACAGGTTATCACCCCCAGAACGCCACGACCGTTGCCGAAGAATCTCAAAACGCCCATGCTACTGTGCCACGACCACCTCTCCCTCCTTCAAAACGGGTGTGTTACCCAACACGGCCGTGGTGCCCCTAACCCACCACGACCGTGGCATCCCGCCACGGCTGTGGCTACCACCATACTTAAGCCTTTTACCATTCCCTCACCACCACGACCGTATTCACTCCCCATGATCGTTCTCCACCACCCTCACCACGGTCGTGGCACATCACCACGGCCGTGGTGGTCCACCAACCCTACCCTACTTTTCACTACTTTTCCTAAACTACCGCCCACTTACCCTAGTGCCTCCCCACCACCTATATATACATAGGTGGTGTCTAGGGAACGAAGGTTAGATGCCCCTACAGCTGCTCCAAGCTCCACTCTCTATCCTTGAGCTCTTTGTGCAATCTCCTTGCATTTTGGGCTCATCATCCACCATTTCCACCCTCATTCCACCATGGAAACCTAGTTCCCTAGGTTTTCATCCATAATCCCCTACCAACTAACTTGTCAAATTAACATCCCCTCAATAAGTACACAAATATATACAATGAATGTATGTCCATTAAACAAAATCGAAGTATTATGAAGTTATTCATATTTTTCAAGACTTAGAATGTACTTTTATATCAGATATCTATGTGATTTGTCTCTATCTAAGACCACATTTGGTCACTTGAGGGAAAACATGGGTACTATATGCAATGTTATTCACTAAGATTTATTTGTTAGTTGAAATAATTTTAAAAAAATTATCACTAGAGTAAGTTGGGGAAAAGTACAATTTCTTCTTATTATGACCCTAATATTGTATTAACAAGTATATTAGTATAGAATCTCAAGAATAATACATAGTGTTCTTTTTAAATTTTATTAATCATGTATTATAGTTTCTCAAAGTTAGAATTAAATAAAGTGAACTAACTTGTTGTTGGCCAACATCATTACTTGTCACCCATGATCAGTGACATGGATTAGCTAGACCATCAGAGATGATGCCCCATATTGTCATTAAGTCTCACCATGCTTGGCCGAATTAAGCCAAAGCAATGTCTTGATCAAAGGTGGAAGTTGTAACTATTGGTATTCATCAAATGGTTGTTGGAATATAATGAGAAGGTACCAATAAAATTTTGAGATTAGGGATTCTACTGATGTACTTTTGGTTTCTTAATCTTTAAGGAAGGATATTAAATATGTGGTAATAGGAAGGGGGCTTGAGTGCATAAATACGCCTAACGGGATTGGCACCAGTGGAAAGATGAGGTACTCCTAAGGTTCTGGTTGGAGGCCAATTATTTTCTTACTGGCATTTGAGTAGTGTTTTAGGATGTAAGAAAAGTGAGGATAATCGATTACTTAGTATTAGAAATAAAATTAAACTATGGTGGATAAGTTGGAAGTTGTTGATCGATGAAGGAATCCATGGTCTACTTATTTAGGGGTATTTATATTCCATTGGAAGGTGTCAAGGTGGTTGTGGAGCGTCATTGATGCTAATAGAAGTCTTGATTGGTCAGGGGATCTACATAAGGAGGATGTGACCTCCTTATTGGTTACTAGAAAAATGTAGGACCTTTAAGATTGTATTAAGATTTTGGGTTGGAGGATCCACAAAAGTACACCACCAAGAGATGGGACAAAGGGGCCTTCACTCCATTACACCACCAAGGTTCAACCTAGCTTTTTATGGCCATCTAAACTCGCCTTGCATTTTTTGAAATTAATATAAATTTTCATAGAGAGAAGATGAGAAAAATAAAACTATACAATATAGGGTGTGTATCATAGCTATAGACTATCTATAAATTCAAACACCCTCAAGAAAAATTAAGCCCAAAGATATGACAATCATAATCTCTATCTTCAGAAACCTCTAACATAAGGAAATCCATCAGCTTTAGAATAAGAAAAATCTCCAAGAAAGCCATGTCCAAAAGAAGGATGCCCATCCTCTAACATAAGGAAATCTATTAGCTTCAAAAGCCAAAAAAATCTTGGAAAACCTTGTCCAGAAGTAGGATTCCCATTATATAAGATCTAAGGAGAAAAAAATATGCCATAAAACAATCAACAAGGACAAAATAAATCTCATGGCACAATCATAACCTCAAAGATTAACCTTCCTGATAGTGATATAAAGTCACCAAAATCCATCAATAGAGATAAGAGACTCCAAAGTCAAAATAGAAACTTAACTTTAGGACTAAAGAAAAGACCGTGGGACATAGAGCAACTAGTAAAAGGATGAAACATCAAAGAAAATATCTTTCCATAGAAAATTTGGGTCTTTATATGGACTCATCTGTTTCTCTCCATACATAAATGAGAAATTGATATTACCAAATAAGATTTGGTAGCATTGTCACTAATAGAAATGATATCACTCCAGTCAATAGGTACTCTAGTCAATAGGTAATTTAAAAGGAGGATGAAAGTGATTGAGCTTTCTCCAAATTTCAACTGAATAACAACAATCAAATATTATATGATGTGTGCTTTCATAAGCTGATCTGCACATGAAGCAAGTTGGTGACAATTGAATAACTCTTCCTATGGCATAGTCATAAGTTGGTAACTTATCACAAGTAGCTTTCCATATATTAAGAATGCATCTCTTGGGGGCCTTATAGCTACAAATCTAGTAAAATAAAGCAAAAGAAGATACTTTAGCTCAAATGAAATTCTAAATAATTTTGAGATTAACTCAGCTTCTTACCAAAAATAGGATTTGATTAACCAGCCTAATGTTAAGGTATTTAACGGAAGTAGCCAAAAAGTTGTAATTTCTAGAAACAAGCAGGTCCCAAGAACCACGACAAATAATATAATTAAGATTAGAATCTCTGGGAAGTCTAGACTTGATATATGCATTAGATCAAAAAAAATTATAAAGAACTTTTCCATTTACCCACGGATCATGCAGAAGTTTAATACGTGAACCAAAACCAATCATAAAATTCATTGCATTGAAAATACTTTCCCTAACACTAAGCAGTTTATTGAAATCAATGAGAAATTCAAGAGTCAGAAATAGACCAGAAAGATACCTTTCATAAGTATTTTTCATTGATCGACTTGGCACACAAAAAATATTTGTTCCTTGCTATGTCCCAAGCATTCAAAATAAGACATGCAATAGAGATCTCTATACTTTTCTGATTCCTAGACCTCCTTCTGATTTAGGCAAAGTGACAAAGTTCCATTTAATCAAATGCACATTTCTTTTACTTTCTGAAGAAGACCAATGGAAATCTCTATAAATCTTATCTATCTTATCCATGATCACACAAGGAATGGGAAAAGAAAATATCCAATATAAGTGCATGCTAGATAAAGTAAATTTAATCAATTCTAATCTATCTTTCATGGATAGAAGCCTAGATTTCCAACTTTTTCTTGAATTTATCAATTAAAGAAGAACAAAATGGATAGATAATTTACCTATGAAGAGGGGAAATCCCAAGTATTTAGAAGGAAGAGATCCTTCCTCAATAGCCAGGATACTTGAAAGAAGGTTTTTGTCAGCTCCCATGCTATAGTAGATCAAGCTCTTAGACTTGTTAATACAAAGACCTGACATGCTACCAAAACCAAATAGAATAGTTTTGATGCATTTAAAAATTTAAGGTTCGGGTTTAGTAAAAATCATGAGGTCATCGGCGAAGATGAGATGAGAAATGTTGAAGTCCATGGAAGTTTGAATCGGAGAAAGATTTTTATTATTAGTGCTATCTTTTATGATAATAGTAAAACCCTACATAACTAAGATAAAAAGGTAGGGTGCAATTAGTCACCCTACCTGATGCCATTATATGGTTTGAAAGAGATAGAGGGTTCACCATTAATAAGAATCTGATAAGATGAAGATAAAAATATGTTTTCAATCCAACCAATCAAGGAAATAGGAAATCCCATCTTGAAAAGAATAGCTAGAAAAGAGATATTTCCAGCTGACTAAATCATATGCCTTAGATATATCCACTTGGATACAGATCTTGTTATAAGGCTTTAGAAAATCATTGAGAATTTCATTAGAGAGAAGAATAACTTCTTTAATCGATTTTCCTTTGAGGAAAGCACACTAACTTGAGTCAATCACAGAAGGTAGAATCAGCCGAAGACAATTTGCTAAGATTTTAGAGATGAAAATATCATTACACAGGGCTATTGGTCTCCAATATTTGACATTCATAGTGTCACCAACTTTTGGAATAAGAGATATAAAGTTTTGTTAGCTTCATTAAGCATCCTTCCATTGATAAAGAATTCTTTTAAAGTCTAAACTTATATCAGGGCCAATAACTATCGTGTTTTTCCATAAAATAACCATTAAAACCATCAGGGCCTGGTGCTTTATCATTCTTTAAGCCTGAAACAACATCATCAAATTCTTTTTATGTAACTTGGATATTAATCAAACTTTTTTGGGAATCATTGAGAATCAGACCATTATAAGGTCCTCCCCAAGCTAGACATGCGTCAGGTATATTGAATAAGGAAGAGAAAAAATAAGTGATATGGAGTTTGATATGCTCAACCTTAAAAGAAAGAGAATAATCAATGAGCATCTTGTTTACTTGATTCCTAATTCTCCTAATCTTCATAGAGGCATAAAATATTTTTGATTTAGAGTCCCTATCTTTAATCCATTGAACTCTCAACTTTTGTTTAAAAAGGGATTCCTTGAGAGATGTTTGATGAGAAATGTTCTTCTTTGTACGAGAAATATCTCTAAGAACAAAATTTTCTTAGTCTAGATCACAAAATTATTGAGATATTATTGCTTTCAAACTAGAAAGATGAGCTACATCACTTGCATTTCCCATAACCTCCCAATTCCATGTTTTGAGTTAAGATTTCAGATTATAGAGTTTCTTGTAAACCCTACACATGGCATAACCTTGAACTTCAATGTTCCAAGCATCTCTAACCACGTTCATATAATCTTCATGATTAGTCCATGGATTTATAATTATGAAAGGAGATTTAACCTTTCGGCAATTACCAATTTTCAAGGATAAGATCTTGTGGTCACTGACAATATTATAGATAATGTGACCATGAATATCAAAATTCATATCAAGGAAACTAGAATTATACAAGACTTTATTGATTTTTGTAGTAGTATAATCAAAACCATGTTGTTGGTTATCCCAACTAAAACAGGGTCCCTGCATATCAAGTTCAAAAAAACTACAATCAAGAATACAAGCATTGAAATCCTCCAATGATTTTCTTGATGGTGGTCGTCTTCCAACTTTATCCTTTTTTCTAACAGCATTAAAATCACCTAGGATAACCCATAGGCCATCAATATTTTTATTAATATATTAAATAGAATTGAATAGGGTGACTCTATCATCATTAGGATTGTGTCTATAGACTGCTATAAGATTGAGAGAAAAATCACCAATAGAAACAATGGTGTGGATGAACTGATCACTTTCTTCAATTTTGATAATAATGCAAGAGCTCTCCTTCCATAGAATAAAAAATTTATCGAGAGCGTGAGAGTCATGATTAGCTAAAAATTTGAATTCACTAAAATATTTACACATGAAGTTGGGAAATATGTTCCTTTTCATCTTAGTTTCATTTCAAATCTAGCAATCTCCTCTGGGACACTAGCAATCTAATTGTTGATGCCTCTCACATTCCAAGAGGAGATGTGGATAGGAGGATTCATTTAATGATTTTGGTTGTTGAAATTACAACCTCATCAAATTTCTCATTAATTGTTTCCAACCCACTAGTAGGAGAGGAGAATATCAAACATTGGAACATAATAGTGTTGAACTTTTTATTGTTATTAGGAGGATGAGACTTGGATATTACCTTCTTTCAAAAATAAGAATTATCATTCTATTACTGCTCGATGAGTAGAAGGAACCTATGTATTACTAGAGCCAGGAGCAAATGAGGATGAATTAACCACATTATGTTGAAGTTCGAGGGAGTTTAGTAATTGTTTTGTAGAAGGATTTGCAAAAACCATAACAATTGAAATTTCAAAAGATTCAAAGATAAGCTTGTCGACCATAGTGTGACACAAAGTAGTAGGAACCTTTTAATGTCCACATGCAACTTCTGTGTGACAACAGAAGAAGCAATTCAAAGAGATGTGAGGAATCCACTCAAAGTATAGGTCCATTTTATGATTAACTCCATCATCCGATTGAAGGTCTGTGAAAACTAGGAAAACCAAAGATGATGGGATCAAGACAAAAATCCTTGCATATTCCATACTCGATCAAAACCTAGTTTCTCTATCAGTAAACATAGGAGAGCCCAAAAATAAACCAATATGTTCAACCATTTTCTTATCCCAGAGTTCAATAGGTTTTTGACAATTTTTCAATGATCCAGGCATGGACCTGACACTAATTTTTGGACTTGAATCTTGTTACTCTGGTTCGAGATGATTAATGGTCATGAAACATTGAGTTGTAGTAGTTAAACAACATGATGATTCTAGATCGTGTTAACAATTCTAATATATTGTGGTTAGGCGAGACTCCCAATTTCACTATCTTTCTTTAAGTGTAATACTCCCTCTTTTTTTTGGACAGAAATTTCTTAGGTATGATATACATGAAATCAATGAACGTGGTTCATGTACTTTGTGTGCATCTGAAGACCGTGGAGAATCAATGGACACTATGTGTAAGAACTTGAACTTCACTTTCCTTTAAGGATGCTTTTATTCTCTGAATTGCATGATTTCTTCGATTGATTCTGAAATTGTTTGGGTAAAGTTGATAACCTAAACATCATTTTGTGTAACATTTTTATATATGCTTTGAACTATGAGGAGATTTTTTTTCAAATTTTGGTTCTACAAAATTTTAAAAGCTTTAAATAGAAAAACTTATCATATGTACTACTTTTATCGATACAACCAAATTTACGATGGAGGGTTCAATATTAGAATTTGGATTTGGCTTTGGTTTGGCTACTTTCACCACTTTAGGTAGGTCAAGGTTTAGATCATTTTGGCCAGCATATGTGTGTCTGGATCGGGGATAAGTCACTTTGGTCAACTTGGGTAGTAAAAGCATATCGAAATCTAATTGAAGGGAGTGATTTTTGGTATCTTTGATCATATTTTATAGTTGATTTGTGCCATGTCTTGTTGTTGAATGTTTGTGGAGGTTGATGTCAGTGTTTTAAGACACTTATTTTGGGTGAAATCAACCAATTGGAGATCAAAGCATGCTTAAATGCATTGAAATGTAATTTTAACACATATATGCCAATATATATAAGTTACTTTTGACCTTAGAGGCCTTTTATCATGCTTTATATCTAGAGAAACATTCCTAGAGATGGGACAAATCCATTTCTTAGTGAAGGGATTTTACATGTTGGTACTTTTTCTATTTTCTTAATGATCAAAGCTTGTAATCATATTCTCAATATCATTTAGCTTTAAACAATGTAAGTTTCTTTCCTTCTTCTTTTATTTTCTACAATTATAGCTCCTCTTCACCCTATCACATGATTTTCTTTGCAATTTGTAGTGGAAACTAGGTATTTTCTCCTAAAATCTCTTTTTATCACCTTATTTATCCTTGTTGGAGGAAGTGCATCCAAAATTCGAGGTTCATATCTTGAAAGATGGAGGTTATGGGCTACACTTTCACTCTTTTCTTGCTACAAATGTGTTGTTTCACCTAGTGTGTGTGATATAGCCAGTGTTTAGTAATAATTGTGATGAAAAGCATACACATAATGACTTAGACTCACAAAATTCATATTGAAAATGATAAAGATGGTATTTTATGGTAGTTTTAGCAATAACTTTGGGAACTCAAGTTTTTTCACCCTATATACTATTAGTTTTCATCCTAGGAAAAAACCATGATCATTTAACTACCATATATATAAAATCATGATCTTTAGATGCAAATTGTCTTATACTGTAATTTTGGATTCCTTTTTACTACTTTTAGCATATTAGACACTTATTGGAACTCCTTAACAAAACTATCTAGAATGAATTCATAATTTTTTGTGATGATATTACAAATATAAACATTTTGTTATCCCCCATGGATATTGAATACAAATTAGGGTTTTGTTGTATCTGATACTCTAATTGTTTACACCTTAAGCTAATATTCTGAATCATATATCTTGTTTCCATAAAATATGATTAATTGGACGAATTAACCATATTTATGTAGTTTTCCTATGACCAAACAACTTTCCAAGTGCGCGGAAGTTGACGAAGGAAATGGGTATCCATGTAGCAATCCAGGGGTTGTTATGTGGTACTCAAAACTAGGTAATTTGGATTGTATCTAGGTTACCATGAATCCATATGAGTTTGTCTCTTCAGTGTTGTATAGTCTAATTATTTATGTGATATAGTTGAGGTTGTATATCTCCTGGATATATGATAGTTCTAGCAACGTGACTATAAAATATGTTATGTGATGTTAAAAGGAAATACATATTATATGGTATGATAGGTATCTTTACATGAGTACCCAAGATTGTCTTGGTGTTTTATTTAGGCCACAGGATTATGAGCCCCTAGTTTTATATTTGATCCAAGCGAGTCGTGGCAGGTATATTGATGATGTCGGTTAATACTAAGATCCTTTACAATGGACTATAGTGCTTCAACTTTTAGTAATTTGGATGGTACATTATAAACTACCCATGACTTTATAATAAAACTGATAATCAAGTTGTACTACATTCCTTTTGCACTATCATGTCAATTTCACATTTTATTGTACTTACTATTCTAATGTTCCTTGTACATACTACTTACCTTCATTTTATACTACCTTCCTACTCTGATATGAGTTGGGGAAGGTGTTGTTTAACATTTGACTATGTTATTCAACATGTACGATGGAACTGCATACCATCATTAGTGTATAATTAATTTATCCTTTTTTGGGACTTTGGTCTAAATCTCATTATTTCCACCTTCTTCAGGTTCTCAACACTATACACAAGAGTTAATTGGGAGGATTCTCCTATATCCAATTAACAATGAGCTGAAGATGGGTGATCAACATTTGGTGAGAGATGAATGCATATTCATTCTACTTTTAGTCTTAATTGTAGCCAAATTTTCCATTCCAAATTCATAGTTTTCTTTAAAATTAATTCCATTTAGTTCTCCATCATTTATGCTCATTCATTAAGGATTTGACATTATTCCTTGATTTTCGTAGTATATTTGAGCTTTGATATCTACACAACATCTTAGGACAATGATCCCAAAACATGTGACCCATATGATGATTGGTTTAGATTGGGCGACCGTCCTACTATGGCTAACTCAATATTGTAGGGTTTTAGTTGATATGGTGCCTCATCGGCCACCAATTATCATTGAAAGCCATTCTCATTGGTTTGTATTCTCACAGATTGATGGGACTTCCATCGTCATTGTCTTCGTAAATATGCATTCTCATCGACCCAAAACATGACTCCAATGCCACACACCCATTATCAACCCTTGGATTCCCGATTATTTGCATTGCCATCAATTTGCATTGGCATTGGTCTACAATGAGAACTACTTGAATTGTCATTGTTCTAAAGTTCCATAATCTTACATCCATGTAGATATATGAAATGTTGTGTTCCCCAATCAATGATAATCATGTGTTTGCCAACCGATGAGAATCAGGCTTTCATCAACCACTTAGAATATTGCACTCACAAATTATGAGAATCCTAAAGCATCAACAGATGGTGTGAACCAAAGGGGTTCCTTATCAATCAATCAAAAAATCAATGACTTGTATCAATGAGGATTCTTCTTAGTGTCTTTTCTTCCTAATAAATCCACAATTGATGAGGATTATTCTCCAAAAAACACTCATAAAATGATGAGATATATGCACCTAACAATAGATGGCTCCACAGGTTGATGAGAGCTATTTATGATCTCCAACCGATGAATGTGAACTAATAGGGTTTCTACCAACTAATAAATCATGTGTTTGATGGGGATCCTAAATGAGCTTGCACCCCCTCATCTTCCTCTCATTGTGGATTTTCATTCATGTAAAGAGAGTTCTAGTCCCTAGCGCTAGGCCTAAAAATATCAGCTCACACCTCCATGGAAGAGGAGCATAAGGACTGGGCCTCCAGGATTCCATGTTGCATCATCAATATCTTCCTTTAGTTTTCATAACTCATTTTCAGTAGTTGAGCAACCCCATCAAATGACAAAGACTCCATCTTTACCAGGACTCTAAGGTCATACCTATAAATAGGGTACTTTGACGATGGCTCATCTCCATCAAGGACAACTTCCATCTATCAATTCTTGATCCTTACTCATAGGAACAACTCAAGCCCATGAATAAGGATATAAAAAACAACCAAGATAAGTTTCGATGCATGTCAAAGGGTGTACTTTGCTACTTCATTGGCCTCTCTTCTCTCCCAACTTGAAAATAGTGTAACTCCACACCATGTTTGTATATCCATCTTTTACAAGGACAATGAATTTCTCTCTCTCTCTCTTTTCTAGATGAACTTGTTACTACCATGAAGAGTGAATTGTCCTTTTACTAGGGTGTGGAGAGTAGTCTCACCACCCATTCATATACATTATTATATCTTTACTTGTAAGAATCATGCTATATTTTGAATCAAATATTGATTTCCTTACTTATTGTTATGATAATATATTTGCTTGTACTTTTAGATCATGCATGTAGATAACTGTGAAACTAAAACTAGAACATTTTTTGTTACATATTAAACTCTTGATGAACTTTAGGTTCGTGTTTATCCAAATGATGGATACATGATCTTTATGTGATGCTATATCGAGATTAGAGTAATATCGAAATTGGAGTAATCCTCATTCTAAAAGGAGTGGATTTATCCCCAACATTTATATGTTCATTCTTGTTTAAAATTCAAAGAGGTAATAGAAAATAGGTAGTGGCGGTGAAACCCACTCACCCTAGTATTTCATCCAATTGATAACTAGAACTTTATTGCAACATTTTTGTTACAACAAAGTTAGAGTATAAATCAATTAAAACATTTGAGCTAAATAGTGGTCATGTTTGATTATGTTGATTAGATGATTCATGTGTATGTTATCCTATGGGATAGACCTTAAACTATAGTATGATAAGATCCATTCGATTGTGGTTGGGATTGTCATACTCTTGGTTATCGTGAAATCTAGATATTTCACCACTGAACAATTTTTTTATGTGATAAAATCCTGCATAATTATGTCCTAGAGTGTTTCCTATAGACTCATGACATGTGAAGAGAATTTTACATGATACTTTATCCACAACTCAATTTTTTCATTGTATTACTACTTATATGATCTACATGTTGTATATATAAAGATGCAAATGTTTTGTATAAACAAGTTGTGACCTTTGTTGCTTATGATGACGTTTTATAGTTACCTACAAAAATATGAATATATTGGACCTTTTATATGTGCTTTTCAAATGAGTCTTGTTAGAATTTTTATTCAAACATTTATTTTTTTTAGTGGTGGAATTATATTAGCTAAAATTGATTTAGATATTTGGTTTTGGTTTTTATCATTGTGTCTTGTCCTCATAGAGTGATTGTGCTTAGATCCTAGGATTGAATTCCATATTGCACCTTCACACTCACAATTTTACCAATAGGATACTTCTACCACCTCCTAGCCTACTACACCTTCACATAGTGTGCATAGTTTTTATTTTGTGATTCATGTTCATATTCTTTTGGACCTAATCCTATTTATTAATGATAGTATATTCATCATGACTTGGATCTCATCTTATAGGGCTTGATGTCACTTTTTTTATGTATATGAGTCAAGTTCTTGGCCAACAATATCAGCTATTAATCACTCTTGAATAGATGGAGCAGTCATTGTGTGATATATGTTTACATCTCTCTATAAATGCAAAGTCCTAGTATGCTAATGCAATAGTACTTGTTCAGTCACTACCATCTACCCATATGACTAGTTATAGTTGGCTTTTAACTGTGTTTCCATGTTGCTAGTACACTTCTCAGAGGATGAGTGGATACATCTAAATGACAAACTCCCACTCAACCTTAAATATATATAAAATCCTAAAAAAAATAAACCCACATTAAAGAAAAATAAAACAAAAAAGGAATTAAATTCAAAATGAAAATATATATAGAAGACCCATACATACAATTAACCTTTTGTTTTACATATTTGTATATTAATAATAAATTACATTTTACATTAATTATGTGTGTTTTATTTTGCAAAATGTAAATAGGATTCGTTCACACATACTCCATTGATATAACATTAGTGATTCAAAACCATGATATTTATTCATACCTTTTACTATGCATGTCCACTTTTTTTTAACATGTTTTTAGAATTTACGAAATCTGATCTGAGTGTATAGGGGCCACCTCTTATCTTTTTTGTGATCTACAAATCTAACATGTTATATATCAACTAATGTGTTTCTTTTTAGCTTGTCTAACAAAAAGATCTTAAAGTTTGAATATTATAAAAAAATACAAAAATAATGTGCACAATAATTTTCAAATAGTGATGAAACTGATATGTGTTGTCTTCAATATTATATTACACTTAATTAGTTATGCGTTATAATCTCAAATAATTTTGCTATTTTATTTACACTTAACTTGATTCAGTTAATGATATTGTTTGGCTAAGAAAGACTATCTTACCTTGTAGGGTGCTTTTATCTTAGTTATCTTGTGTTTCTGTACCATGTGGTTTTACCTATATATGTCAATTATGTTTCCAAATTCCATAATAACATTTTCAACTTGCACTTTCTTATTCATGTGTGTAAGGAAATCCCTAACAAACATTAATTTTAGTTTTTATTTCATGCTTAAATTTTAAATTGTTACTTAATTTAGTTGTGAATCAATCAATAAAAAAGTCAAATTCTACTAACTATAATAGAAACTAATAGGATAGTATATTACGTTATGTTTAATAACAAGTAAACACACAATATTTAGAATTTGGTCTAAGTTTATCCTCTCGGTTTGGTTCTACCTCTACTAACTGATATATCAATAGCCAATGTATCCATGTGGTATCTATTTTTATGTTACATTCCTTAGTGTTTTCATAAGCCTGATGTTTTCCTACTTTAAAATGTTCATATATGTCAGTTAATAGTATAGTAGAAGACACATCAATATGTACCTAGACACATCTATATATACACACATATACGTATAGACACACACACATTATTAAAACTCATTTATATCTTAGGTTATTATATGGTTATCAAAAACAAAATCTCAGTTTCAGAGTCCATTTTGATTTTTTCCTAGTTCATTATTGTTAAAATGAATTATCTATTTGATATGGACCTTTGAAGTATAATAGAACAAGAGAGTTTATTGAATTGATGTATGTAGTTGGTGTGTGTCCTGCATTTAAGTATATGAAATGGAATCTATTGTTAAAATGAATTTCAATAGTTTTATAAAAGTTATCCAGATATATAGTGAACCAAGAGCGTAGAGTTAATTGCACAAGGTTGTGATCTTGAACATATAGTTGGGTATATATTAGGTTAATTATTCATGTGTGGTGGTAAACTTAAGTTTAGCCTAGCTTGTTTCTATAGTTAGATGATTAATCTGATAGTTAGACTGGATGATGCAGAAGTAGAGGTAAGGGCATTTTCTATGGTTTCTATGAAGGCCACTATGAGAGGTCGATGAAAATACTCACTACCTTATAGGATCTTATTTTGTTTGACCTACGATTAAGTAGAATGATTATCTAATAGTGACAGGTCACAATGACATTTCACAACAAATTCATGATTGATAGCCGTTTAATTAGTCAATCAAATTATAGAAATTTAGTCTAACAAATGAGCCCTAAATAGCCGACTTCCTACACCTAACTTCTAAGGATTCAAAACTATGGTTGAAAATAATTATTTGGGTCGATGGTAGTCATTATTTGGACTGAGTGGTGGTCTAGTCAAATGATGTTGGGCCCATGGAAGGGTTTGTTTAGCCAATCAAAAATTTTTACCAACTTGAAATATAACAAATAAGCAGGTATAGAAATTGAATATTTATTATTTTCAAGCTTTTCAACTAAACCAAAGCCCGTAATTGATCTCTGATTATTTGAGGGAGGAACTATGGGAGAAATGGGAGAGGAGATAATAACACAAGAATGGGAAAGCCCTAGTTTAATCAACTAAGGTGAACATTTTCTAATTGTTTAATTTTTTGTCTACCTAATCCATAAAGAAAATCAGTACCAAGAGATAAGATAAGAAAATTCCTTATCTTTCCAACACTTTCCTTGATCCAGTTTGTCTAACCTACTAGTAGAGAATTTGGCAGACATCCCATAAAAGTGTAACTAGGTGGTATTCATCTAAGATCATGTTTAGAAAGAATATATCTATGACAACACCATGAATCTAACTAAGTTTGAGTGAATGTTCTTAAATTAACCAAGAATGTATGCAAAAAATTGGGAAGAAAATAGTATGTTATGTCTTTCCATGTTTACATTATTAGTACCTCAATGCCAAATTTGATATTTTCAAGTGTATTTTAAAATTTTGGATGTTAGAGTATTAATTTTGAGAATGATTACAAAAAAATTTAATGAACTTTTGAGAGACAAATAAATACATGGATTTGCCCTAAACTCATAGTAATAGAATGCATTCTACAAATTATGATTGTGATGTATGTGTACTTCTAGTAACAATTACAAATTGATAATTTACATATATTTTCAATGTTGTTTTGGTATATCATTGTTATTCAGACTATGCCTAATAGGGAATCTTTGTTGTCAAACAATACGTAGTATGGAAATCAAAGTTGAAAGAGATCAATACAATTTTAAGATAATGAAGTGTATTGTCTATAATTGGTCAGTGAAATTAAGAGATCAATTAGAATCACGATGCCATCGTACCTTAGAATCTATCATGGAGGTCTTCATTGTGATAATGTAAGCATGCATACCAACTATTGTGTATAGGTTAACCTAGCTATACAGTCACTCATCTCATTAAGTATGTGGAACTAATCTAGTATACTTACAATGCTAAGTCTAATCTAAATCTTGTTAGATAAGATCGTAGATCACTAGAACTTTCACGTGTTGTGATACACTTTATTGGATCCATGAAATAGTGAAATAAAGAAATGATTATTTGTTAGTTGATATATCTCAATAATTTCTATGGTAAAATTATCACATAACGTGTTTGTATGTTTGTTTGGTTGATAGTTGAATAATTTACTAAAAATTTACCATTTTGGTATTGTACCTACATAATAAACAATAACTCTATGGTCATGGGTACTTAGTGAATTTCTGAACACCAGTCAATAGCCACTTTGTATTAAAACAACCTTTGGTTACATGTACATATCAATAGGAAGATCAAGAACACCAAAACCCTAGTCATCATGCCCCTATTTATAGGCAAAATAGGGAGGTGGGTTTTGTAATAAATATTAGGAAATTAAAATACAATGAGAACCATTTAGCAATCAGTCATAGACATCTCATTGATTGACTAGCATAGTACATTTGATGGAGTTGGCTGGGTTAGGACTTGCTAGATGCAATTTGTGATATAATGATCCAGTCCATTATATCTATAAGACCAATTAGTCGAATGTTTGGTTGATCTTTTCTAGTTGGTCTACTAGGCTAGCCAGTTGACTAGTTGGGCATATTTTGGCATGATCAATCAACTGGACATTCTAGTCGATCGACTAGTTTGTCCCCTCAGGCAATTGGACTTTCCAGTCGATTGATTGGGCTTCTAGTCAGTTCATCAACAATCTAATTAATTATTAAAATCTTTTAGTAAACAATTTACATTGTGTCATTCATCGTACCCCCCTTATCTATGTGTTATAACCTCAATTTTCCTAACTCAGAATTAAAATGTAATTTCTCCTATTAAAGATATATGAACAAATAATTGTGTGATTTGATTTAAATGAGTGGATTTCCTTACTAATAGCCTTGCTGTTTGATTTTGTGGGCTTTATTGGCTATTGGGCCCAATAACAAGAAAAAGGAAATAAAAAGGAAAAATAAATTCAGTTAATAAAAGACTAATTAAGAAAAGGAGAAAAGAAAAGAGGTAGAAGCCTCTAAAAGGCTAGGAGGTAGCCTCCAAAGGTAGATTTCGTGTATTTGGGATTTCTTGGGTTCCAAGGAGCCCAAGTTGCCAAGATAATAAAGAAGGAAAGAGAAAATACCAATTAAATTAGCTTTATGTAAAGATAACTTGCTTATGAAGGAAATACCCTTTTCCTTTGGAATTTGGATCTCAAATTTGATACACGAGTAGAAAATACCAATCCAGAGTGTACTTTAAAATTTGGATGAAAAAGGATAAACGAGGAGAGAGTTATGGATTTTTCTAGGTTTCAATGCATTGAATTAAATATTACAAGTTTTTCTCGATTTAAAGGAAAAGGGAATATCGGGAGGGATGATAGCCATCAGATCCCCAAATGGTCCAGAAGACCACAGATTTGACGGTGGTTGTGCATCGTCAACCCCGAGTTACAGAAGGAAAGGGAGAGGGGAAAATCAGGATTTCAAATCCATTTTTCTCGCCTCTTGACGCCAAACCAGAATCCAAGACCACGAGGGTCTTTGGGAGGGGATTCCGTACACATCAAGCCTGGGTTTTGGGTGGTTTCGAAGGCTCTAGAGGAAACACCCAATTTACCTGAAGGTTTGGGTAGCGGCGGGTTTGGGGAAACCCTAGATGGACCCCCAATCCTATAAATAGGACCCCCTCTCGACTCCTCATAACCTCACGAACCTAACTGACTACCTCACGACCTCTAGCTCCATGTCTCTCCCTCAATTAGTTGCACGCCAGTGAGGACGCCACCGTGGCTCCACCGTGGGCTGAGAACCGAGGAAGAAGGATGAAGAACAGCAACAACCATCCAATTGAGGTCTAGCATGGACTCGCGAGGAGATCCAATAGTTCGATGATTTTTCAGCATGCGCAAGCGATTTAGTGGAGACACGCATCGCTGATCATCCGATCCTGCATGGTCCAACAGACCACTGATTGAGCGGTCAAGCTTTTTGGTGATTTCCTAATTACCGGTCAATAACTCCTCCCTGCCAGAAAATTCAAGAAAACACTTTACTTTGCAAAAATCATAACTAATGCTAGGATGATCAGATTAAAGTGAACTTTATATGGAAATTGATTAGAAAATTATGTAGAAGCCAGTAAAATTAGATTCAAGGCCTAAAACTTCTTTCAATTCGAAAAGTATGCAAAGTCATCATCTTTAATGAATTCATCAATACAAAACCCTAAAGCTTAATGATAAATGAATCAAATGATGATTTTTGAATACTTAGAGTTGGAAATGAACTTCCTATTAATAAAAGAGTAGTTAGGTAAAAAAGTGGGATCTTTATCTTTAATCGTCTTGGTTCAGGGCCCCATATGTATGAAAGTACTTTAATGGATCTAAAAGCTCTAATTTTGGTAAAAATCATAGAAAGTTATGAGAAGTTTGTATGAGGAAACTTTATATACGAAAGTTGATTAGAAAATCATGGGGAATATGTTAAAAATGTTAGTATAGCCTAATGTTGTTTCTAAATTCAAAAGTACTTAAAGATTGATCATATGATGCATTAAACTTGGATTAGAAACCCCAATTTAAGGTAGAAAGGGTGCTTAGCATGATTAATTGGAGATTCCATGGAATAAGGTAATTGTGAGTTGATCCTAAGCCTGTTAGGAAGAATATAACAAGCTAGTAAGGGTTTGTTAGTAGATTTTTCTATTTTAGGGTTTATATTGTCAATGATGAGGATGAACCCTAATGAAACCCTAAAAGGAAGTAGGAAACCCTAGGAAGCGAGTTCATATGTGTGTAATCTGAGAAAGTGAATAGTAACTAAATTATATGATTGTTTCAAGATCATTACTTGTGTGAACTACTTGCTTGACTAGATATTTCCTTGCTTGGATTATTGTTAGCTTGTTGATTCAACTGAACATGTATGTCGTTAATTATGAATAATCTCCTTTAGTTTTGTGACATTTCTCAGATGTTTTTATCGAGTGATTGCAACCTAATATGTTGGATGTTCAATTATGCAATTCTATAAAGTCCCTATGAGTATCACAATTAATTATATATGTGCATTCTCGAACCTACATGCCACCCTGATGTAAGTTGCAAGACCAAGCCCCAGAGGGAAGGTCTGAGTTGTTCAAGCCCTGGAGGTAAGACAAATGGGCACCAAGCTCAGGATGGAGAAGGTGGCCTTATGTCCCTTGCAAGGAAAAAACCTTAAGAGAGGGTAATCTAGGGTTTAGGGTAAAAGCGGTTGAGAATGTCACATTGAAAGTGTAATTTGGATTTTTAATAAACTATTTGTGATAATTAGGTTGTTAGAAACTATATGTGAAATTGTGATTGTTCCCCACATACCAGTATATAAATATACTGATGAACGTATTGTTTGTTGGTGTTTTAGGTACAACTCTGAAATTAGACAAATAGTAAACTGAAATATTGTGAAGATACAATTAACATGTGCAAGGAGGATTAGTTAGATAAGACTTTTTTGTGGATAGAAGTCTAGATTCGAATTTTACAAGGCATACAAAAAGATTTATTTCATTCCAGTTTTTCAGTTTAGTAATAGTAGAATTGGATAATTATTTTTGATTAAATGTCAAACCATGGATCCTGAAATATTGGGATAACGTCTCTGACCTTTTGGTCTCCCTTGATTGGGGGTTATCGGGAGGCGGGGTCATTACATTTGGTATCAGAGCCATGTTTTCTCATTTAATCCTTAGTAATTATTAAATTTAACAAACTCTGTAGAACTTTAGTGAGTTATTAGAGGATTTTCAAAAGATGGAGGTATCTAGATAAGGATCACGGTCTGGGGGCTGGCAATATTTTCCTCTGCCCCGCTAGTCGGTCATTAGGACTCCCGGATGCGGTGTGACTGCCTGGCTAATGTTTGAGTTTCTGACTCGAAATAAGATACCTTTAGGACTCTGTCATCTATTTCGTCCCTTCTCAACCCTAATTCAATTAAGGATTCTAGTATTTAGGGTTTTCTCTCTCTTCCCCACCCTCTTAAGGTTAGGGTAAGTATGATAAGGATTAAGGGATCCTCCACCAAATTAATAAAAGATACATAATAAGATGTCATTGACATAAGTATAACTAGTTTAAATGTAAACTAAAGTTTGATTGTATGCTTATGTAGATGACTCGTGTGAAGACTGTAGCTACTCCTATCGAGGCCACCAAGAACCCATCTAGGGGTGGTTGGCCTCCCCGTAAGAGGAGGGGATCTTCTGAGAAGAGGAAGAGGGACCGAGGTGATGAGTCCTCAAAGAAGAGGAACAGACCTGAGGAAGCCTCAGAAGAAGGCCCAGATCCCAATCTAGTTCCCTTCAAAGTTCCCTTCGACAACCCTGAGGTGGACCAGGATTAGGAACACATGTCTGAGGATGAGGTCAAGTTTGAGGAGAGCCAGACCGGTGGTCCAGGACCGGAAATGGTGGTTCATACCCCTGATGCCCTATGGATGGAACAACAAAAGAGGCTAACTGAGGCCATTAGTGCCCTGGCCCTCAGGGATATAGCCAGAGATGAAAATGGTGAGTCACTTTCCATTCGTCCCCAACTCAGAGTCACCATTCAGGACTTTGTCAAGCTGAACATCGATTCTGGGGAGAGGATAAGACCGAAGTGGTTGACAAAGAGGATGCTTGGCTGCTGGCAGTCGAGAACGATTTCTGCATGCTGAAGGTATAACCAAACAAGAAGGTTCTTTTTGCTACTCATCTCTTGGAAGAAGCAGCCAAGATCTGGTGGGGGAACCACATCATGGGACAAGATTTAAGTGACAAGCCGATGGCATGGACTGACTTTAGGACTATCTTTATAGCCATATTCATCCCCACCTCAGCTAAGAAGGAGAAGGAAAGAAAGTTCACCATCATGATCCACGGTAACCTATCTGTTGCTGACTTTGGCCACAAGTTTCACATCCTAGAGTGTTTTGGGCACATGATGGATGAGGAAAGACAAGTGGACCATTTTATGGAGCGTCTTCACCCCGCAATCAAACCACATGTGATGGCGAGTAAACCAGCAACCTTCGTTGAAGCCTACAAAACTGCCTTAGATATGGAGAGGTCAGTGATGCCTACTTAGAACCCACCCAAAGGATATTTGGGTTTCACTGAAGGTACTCAAGGACAGAAGAATGATCACAAGAAAGGGCAAGGACATAACCACACCAAGGGAAAGCATGGAAACAAAGGAAATCCATGTGGTGAGAGTCACTTTTAGAAGTGTCATACCTATGAACGGACACATCTTGGGAAATGCTGCTTCGAGAAGAGGGTGTGCTACCGTTTCCAGTAGGAGGGACACTTCATCGCCAACTATCCTCTACCTAATCCAAGAGGTCCAGTGGAAGTGCAACCAGTGGTAGCAGCACCCCCAGCAAGAGGAGGAGTACCTACTGGAGGTCCACCTGTTGGAGAGAGAAGGCAAGCGAGAGTGTTTGCCATCGACAATGAAGAAGATTAGATGAATGCTAATAGGTTGATTGAGGGTAATAACCCATAGAGTATTCCTTTTAGTTAGTTTGATCATGTAATAGAAATCTGATACAATATGAAACTATGTAGGCATGCTTGAAGTCATGGGACAAAATGTAAAAGCTCTTTTTGATTCTAGTTCTACTAATACTTTTATTTTGAGAAATCTGGCAACTATGCTTTGTTTGGACATCAAGTATTTAGGCTATGTTTTGTATGTAACAACCCCAAATGGTCGTATATATACGTCTCTTTTAAAAAACCCTATCTTACCAGTTAAGTACCTAAGTCTCGAGCTTCCCACTGACTTCATCCTCCTCGATATGAATGATTTTGATGTAATCATTTGTATGGATTGGCTTTACACCTATAGAGCACAGATTGACTGTAGAGAAAAGAAAATCCTCATTAGGAAACTTGGTCATCCACACTTTACCATTCGAGGAAGAAGAGATGTGACTACCAGCCTTTATGTGTCGGCTTTGAAGGTTGAGCAGATGATATCCAAAGGTTGTCGAGCATACCTAGCCATTTTCACTAAGCCTGAGGCTAAGGTACGACCCTTAGAGGAGATAGAGGTTATTCGGGAGTATGTGGACGTGTTTCCAGATGATCTACTAGGAATTCCCCCTGAGAGGGAGGTAGATTTCTCCATTGAGTTAGCTCCCGGGACTAGCCCTATATCTAAGGCACCCTATAGAATGGCCCCAGCTGAGTTGCTTGAGTTGAAAACTCAGTTGTAGGAGTTTCTAGATAAAGGTTTTATCCAACCTAGTATGTTACCATGGGGAGCACCAGTCCTTTTTGTGAAGAAGAAGGATGGATCACTCTGGATGTGTATTGATTACCAGATGATCAACCAGGAAACCATTAAGAACAAGTACCCCTTACCCTGGATAGATGACCTTTTTGACCTGCTCAAATTAGCCCGAGTCTTTTCCAAGATTGATTTGAGTTCAGGTTACCATCATGTGAGAGTGAGAAGTGAGGATATACCTAAGACGGCTTTTCGAACCTGATATGTCCATTATGAGTTTGTGGTCATGCCGTTTGGGTTGTCCAATGCACTCAGTGTCTTTATGAACCTTATGAATAGTGTGATCTAACCCTTCCTTGACTACTTTGTGATCATGTTCATAGACGACATCTTGGTGTACTCTGATGACCTAGCTCAACACTGCAACCATCTGGATAGAGTCCTTGATATCTTGAGAAAGCAGAAGTTCTACAGAAAGTTCTCGAAATGTGAGTTTTGGATAGACCGAGTCATGTTTCTCAGACACATCATCTCAGGAGGAACGATCGCCGTAGATCCAGCTAAAGTGTCAGCAGTTTGAGACTGGCCTGCACCGAAGAACCCCTCTGAGATTCTTAGCTTCTTGGGGTTGGCCGGATATTATCGACGCTTCATCAAGGATTTCTCGAAGACCGCCTTGCCGCTTACCATGTTGACTCAGAAGGATGTGAAGTTCATGTGGTCTGATATATGTGAGGCTCATTTTCAGGAACTAAAGGAGAAGTTGACCACTGCCCCAGTATTGACCCTACCTTCAGGCAATGAGGGTTTTATGATATTCACCGATGCTTCAAAGATGGGACTTGGTTGTGTGTTGAAAAAAAATCAGCATGTGATTGCATATGCCTCCTGACAACTCAAGCCCAACGAGGTGAACTACCCGATGCATGACTTAGAGATGGATGCTATCATCCATGCATTGAAGATATGGCGGCATTACTTGTACGGTTCTACCTTCGAGATCCTCACCAACCATAAGAGCCTGAAGTACCTCCTGACATAGAGAGACCTGAACCTACGACAACGACGATGGATGGAGTACATGAATGATTACGACTTCACCATCACCTATCATCCTGGTAAGGCAAACGTCGTAGCTGATGCGTTGAATCGAAAACAGCTCAGGTGTGTGGCTGTTTTGTCTAGCCAGTAGAAGAGCTTAGAAGAGCTCGTGGAGTGGACTCTACATCCTTTAGAGGACCAAGTTCGATTGGCCAATATTCAGATTCAGTCGGAGTTGTTAAGTGAGATAGTGGCGGCACAATTGACCAGTTCAAAACACAACAGGATGAAGGGCTTGTTGAAGAAGCCACAGACCTGTCTCTCAGTGGGAGTAGATGGAGGGATCAGATTCGAGAACCGTATATGGGTTCCTGAAGATTCTCCGTTAAAGGAACGTATCTTGCAAGAGGCTCATGGTTCTAAGTATACGGTACACCCAGGAACTACAAAGATGCTTAAGGACCTGCAGAGGTATTTTTGGTGGCCAGGAATGAAGAGAGACATTGTGACATATGTGGCCAGCTGTCTTATGTGCCAGATGGTGAAGGCTAAACACCAACGACCCAGTGGACTTTTACAGTCGATAGAGATTCCAGAGTGGAAATGGGAGCAGATCACCATGGATTTCATGGTGGTTCTACTCTGGACCAAGAGAGGTCATGATGCGATATGGGTTGTGGTAGATCGCCTTACCAAGTCAGCACACTTCCTTACCCTGAAGACCACTTCCAAGGTGTCTGACCTAGCAAAGTTGAATATCAGGGAGATAGTACGTTTGCATGGCGTACCCAGCTCCATCATCTCTGATAAAGACCCAAAGTTCACTTCCAAGTTGTGGAAGCAGGTACACGAAGAACTTGGTACAAGGTTGAAGTTCAGTACCGCTTATCACCCCCAGATGGATGGTTAGTCAGAGAGGACAATCCAGATGTTAGAAGATCTATTGAGAGATTGCGTGCTCGATTGGGGTGGATCATGGGAGCAGTACTTACCTTTAGCCAAGTTTGCCTACAACAACAGCTACCAAGCCAGTATCTAGATGCCTCCATATGAAGCTCTTTATGGGAGACTGTATGGGTCACCGCTTCACTGGGATGATGTCAATCAGAGGACCTTGTTGAGGTCAGATGAGCTCCAAGTGTATGCAGATAAAGTCTCTTTGATCAAGCAGAGGCTGAAGAGAGCCCAGGATTAACAGAAGTCGTATGCTAATGTGAAGCAGACGGACATGCAGTTCACCATGGAGAGCATGTATTCTTGAAAATCCAACTGCTCCGAGCTATAGCCAAGAACAGAGGGAAGTTGAGTCCCCGATACGTGGGTCTGTTTGAAGTGTTAGAACATATTGGTGAAGTTGCATACCGTTTGGCGTTACCCCCTTAGTATATTATGATGCATGATGTATTCTATGTGTTTAATCTGAAGTGATATGTGCAAGATCTGAGCCATGTGCTGAGTATTGAGCCTATTGAGCTTCAAGGGAAGCTGACATATCCTGAGTCACCTTTGTGGATTCTTGATACCAAGGTGAAAGAACTCAGATGTAAGAATATAGAGATGGTAAAGGTTCTTTTGAAGCACCATGGAGAGATGAGGCCACATGGGAGCTGAAGACAGACATGGAAAAAGCATATCCTTACTTGTTTTTTTGCTTGCTGAATTTTGAGGGCAAAATTCTTATAAGGAGGGGAGGATGTTATAACCTCAATTTTCCTAACTTAGAATTGAAATGTGATTTCTCCTTTTAAAGATAAATGAACAAATAATTGTGTGATTTGATTTAAATGAGTGTATTTCCATGCTAATAGCCTTGCTATTTGATTTTGTGGGCTTTATTAGCTATTGGGCCCAATAACAAGAAAAAGGAAATAAAAAGGAAAAAGAAATTCAGTTAATAAAAGACTAATTAAGAAAAGGATAAAAAAAGAGGTAGAAGCCTCTATAAGGCTAGGAGGTAGCCTCCAAAGGTAGATTTCATGCCTTTCGGATTTCTTGGGTTCCAAGGAGCCCAAGTTGCCAAGATAATAAAGAAGGAATTAGAAAATACCAATTAAATTAGCTTTATTAAAAGATAACTTGCTTATGAAGGAAATACCCTTTTTCTTTGGAATTTTGGTCTCAAGTTTGATACACGAGTAGATAATACTATTCCATAGTTTCCTTTTAAATTTGGATGAAAAAGGATAAACGAGGAGAGAGTTATGGATTTTGCAAGTTTTCAATGCATTGGATTAAATATTACAAGTTTTTCTCGATTTAAAGGAAAATGGAATATCAGGAGCGATGACAGCCATCGGATCCCCACGTGGTCCAGAAGACCATGGATCTGACGGCGGTTGTGCATCGTCAATCCCAAGTCACAGAAGGAAAGGGAGAGGGGAAAATTGGGATTTCAAATACAATTTTTTCACACCTCTTGACACGAAACCAGAATCCAAGACCACGAGGGTCTTTGGGAGGGGATTTCATACGCATCAAGCCTGGATTTTTGGGTGGTTTCGAAGGATCTAGAGGAAACACCCAATTCACCCGAAGGTTTGGGCAGCGGCGGGTTTAGGGAAACCCTAGATGGACCCCCAATCCTATAAATAGGACCCCCTCTCGACTCCTCACAATCTAACGAACCTAACCGACTACCTCACAACCTCTAGCTCCCTGTCTCTCCCTCAATTAGTTACATGCCAGTGAGGATGCCACCGTGGCTCCACCGCGGGTTGAGAACTAAGGAAGAAGGAGGAAGAACAGCAACAATTGTCCAATTGAGGTCTAGCATGGACTCACGGGGAGATCCAACGGTTCGATGATTTTTCAGCGTGCACAAGTGATTTAGTGGAGGCACGCATTGCGGATCATCTGATCCCATGTAGTTCAATGGACCATTGATCGAGCGGCTGAGCTTTTTGGTGATTTCCTAATTTCCGGTAAATAACTCCTCTCTTCTAGAAAATTCAAGAAAATACTTTTCTTTGCAAAAATCATAACTAATGCTAGGATGATCGGATTAAAGTGAACTTTATATGGAAATTGATCAAAAAATTATGTAGAATCCATTAAAAATAGATTCAAGGCCTAAAAACTTCTTGAAATTCGAAAAGTATGTAAAGTCATATTCTTTAATGAATTCATTAATACAAAACCCTAAAGCTTAATGATAAATGAATCAAATGATGATTTTTGAATACTTAGAATTGGAAATGAACTTGCTATTAATAAAAGAGTAGTTAGGTCGAAAAGTGTGATCTTTATGTTTAATTGGCTTGGTTCAGGGCCCCATATGTATGAAAGTACTTTAGTGGATCTAAAAGCTCTAATTTTGGTAAAAATCATAGAAAGTTATTGGAAGTTTGTATGAGGAAACTTTATATATGAAAGTTGATTAGAAAATCAAGGGGAATCTATTAAAAATGTTAGCAAAGCCTGATTTTGTTTCTAAATTAGAAAGTACTTAAAGATTGATCATATGATGCATTAAACTTGGATTAGAAACCCTAATTTAAGGTAGAAAGGGTGATTAGCATGATTAATTCGAGATTCCATGGAATAAGATAATTATGAGTTGATCCTAAGCCTGTTAGGAAGAATATAACAAGCTAGTAAGGGTAATCTGAGAAAGTGAATTCATATGAGTGAAGTAGGAAACCCTAGGAAGTGAGTTCATATGAGTGTAATCTGAGAAAGTGAATAGTAATTAAATTATATGATTGTTTTAGGATGATTACTTGTGTGAACTACTTGCTTGCCTTGATATTTCCTTGCTTGGATTATTGTTAGTAGCTTAATTTGACTGGACATGTATGTGGTTAATTATGAATTATCGCCTTTAGTTTCACGGCATTTCTTGGATGTTTTTATCGAGTGATTGCAACCTAATATGTTGGATGTTCAATTATGTGATTCTATAAAGTCCCAATGAGTATCACAATTAATTATATATGTGTATTTTCGAGCCTACATGCCACCCTGATGTAAGTTGTAAGACCAAGCCCCAGAGGAAAGGTCTGTGTTGGTCAAGCCCTTGAGGGAAGACAAATGGGCACCATGAGAGATGACCCCAGGTACCGAGCTCAGGATGGAGAAGGTGGCCTTATGTCCCTTGCAAGGACAAAACCCTAAGAGAGGGTAATATAGGGTTTAGGGAAAAAGTGGTTCAGAATGTCACATTGAAATAATAATTTGGATTGTTAATAAACTATTTGTGATAATTAGGTTGTTAGAAACTATTTGTGAAATTGTGATTGTTCCCCACATACCGGTATAGAAATATACTGACTGACATTTTGTTTGTCGGTGTTTTAGGTACAATTCTGAAATTAGACAAATAGTGAACCAAAATATTGTGAAGATACAATTAACCTGTGCAAGGAGGATTAGTTAGATTAGACTTTTTATGTGGATAGAAGTCTAGATCCAAATTTTACAAGGTATGCAAAAAGATTTATTTCATTCCAGCCTTTCAGTTTAGTAATAGTAGAATTGGATAATTATTTTTGATTAAATGTCAAACCATGGATCCTGAAATATTGGGACAACGTCTCTGACCTTTAGGTCTCCCTTGATTGGGGGTTACTGGGAGGTGGGGTCGTTGCACTATGCATCTTCACTGTGTGACCCTATAGGCTCCAAATTATGTTGCTATGAATATTATAATCATATGATGATTTTATAGATAATAATCAGTATATATCAAGACTTCATTTGTACCCAAGTAGTTGGAGAATTTGGAGAGCAACTTGAACCTAGTATTGTAAGTAGTGTTATAGTGATGTATAATCCATTTGACATTGATATTCAAATTTAATCCAACGCATGGAAATTTCATTATTTTGACGTGTAATATTTTTTCCTTGGTCAAGATTATAGTTTTTTAGATACATATTAGTTGGATATCATATATTGACTCATATGAGCATGGCCATGCATCATATAGTCTCACTCAGCAACTTTTCATGCTATCACTCCAATTGAAGGGACACATCCCATCTACATCACTTACAATTATCTAGATGTGTAATAATGCACCCAAACTCCACTTATATAGAAACACTTATTCAAGGTCCCTTTGAGTAGTCTTAAAGTACATTGAACAACATGTTATAATTGTATTGACTTTAGGTCTAAGGACCAAAACCACCACAATCACATATTTACCTGATTCAAACTATCATATATGGCATCCATGTATCAAACTCAAGTTGTGTCTGTCCAATACACATGTTCTAAATAAGAACATGTGTGTTAGACTTGATATCCATTACTATGACTAGTGAGACACCATCATTAGTCAAGAAACATACTAATATTAATGCATTATTTTATCCAAAATTCAATAATCATATACAAATGGGACATAGGAAAGAATGGATATTGTTCGTATATACATGATCTCATGTTTAGGTCCTCAACCCAAAATAAAATATCTTTGAGTCATACATCCTTAGAAATTATTATATTTATTCATTATCTCATATTAACGCAAAAATAATGATTGGAATCCCTTTTTTAATTATCAAATCAATTACAAAGTGTTCCCTTACAATCATCATATATCTACCTCTCTGTTCATACTACCAATAATCTTCCACTTGTGCATGAGCTAATCACCCATGAATCTAGGTCCAAGTGATATAACATGACCATCATGCTTTTTCTATGAAATGTTTTTCATCAAAGGATTAGGAACACTACTTTAAGTTGGTACTCTACAAATCATCACATGTCATTGTAGTACAATATCTCATATGACATGGTAGTGACATAGTTTATGCTTGGTAAAATGATGTGGTCTGGGTTCCTTAGCTTGTGCAATGGCTCCACTAATTTTGTAGTGTAGCTCTACTACTTCTTCAATGGATGGAACCACTTGTAGTTCACCAATGAAATTATGCGTCCATACATATTCCTTTTTTGGCACTATAGGTAGCAATATACTCATCCTCTGTCATAGAATCAACCACTGACTCTTTCTTGGAACTTTTCAAACTCACTGCTTTGTCATTGAGGAAAAACACAAAAGCTAGTGTAACCATTTACAACCAACTCTTCCTCAACAAGGTAAATAAGGATGTGATCCTTAGTTATCATCAAGTTCTTAAGGATGTTCATTACAACAAACAATGGCATTCATTGGGATCTGATAGGTACTTACTTGTCATGCTCAAAGAATAAGAGACATTGGGACATGTACATAACATTGCATACATGATTAATCCAAATGTAGATGCATATGGAACCTTAACCATGTGTGTCATCTCTTAAAAAGAGTTTGGACATTCAACTCTAGAAACATATATTCCATGGGATGTGGATAAGTGTTCCTTCATTGACATAACATGTTAAACAATTTGAACATTTTTTCAATGCATGACTTTGACTTAGTCCAAGAATACTTCTAGATCTATCTTTACAAATCTTTGTTCCTAGTATATAGGATGCTTCTCTATGTCCTTCATGTATTATGTGTTTTCTATCCATGTTTTAAACAATTATAGATCACAAACATAGTCTCTAGAAGTAGTATGTCATCTACAAACAATATGAGGAATGATCTGACTAACCTTCCTGTAAGTACAAGGTTCATCTTCATTTTAGAAGAAGCCAAAATGTTTGTCAGTCTCATCAAATTGAATATTTGTGCTCCAAGAATTTTGCTTTAACTCGTAGATTGACCTTTGTGACTTACATACTTGTGTGTCTTCTTTTAGAGCTATAAAACCTTTCATTTGTGTCATGTTCCATATTCCCAATAAGGAATGTGGTTTAAATGTCCATATCATAGATATCATAGTCGTAATAAATTGCAAATGGAAACATTATGTTGATGTAGTAAACCATGAAAAGGGGTGAAAACGTTCCATCATAGTCAACACCTTGAACTTATTAGAAACCTTTTGCTACCAATCACCTTTGTAGTTTTTTACAATACCTTCCATGTCAATTCTACTTCTTGATGACCCATATGCACCCAATGGGTTTTACCCCTTCATATGAATCCACCAAGGTCCATACCTTGTTGGTATACATGGAGTTCATCTCATATTTAATGTCTTCAAGCAATCATTCAAAATGGGGTCCCTTAATATCCTCAATTTTAGTTGTTGAAGCATTATCATCAATGAACAACACATTGATAAGTTATGAAAAATCCATATCTTTATAGTACAATACATGCCCTACTAGACCTTTAAGTTTCTTGTATTACATGAATAACTTGATATTCCATAAAAATTAGTGACTCCTATCGTTACTTATCAACCTATGTAGATTTAATGTTATTGTGTTAGACTCTAAGTTCTTTGAGTTATGTTTCCCTCCCCTAGTTCCTTTGGAAAAATATTCCTTTATGAGTAATATGGAGTTCTGTAAACAAACATATGGTTTTTAGATGGAATATTGAAGTAATATCCCTTGGTTTCCTTAGGATATCCATGATATAGACATATTCTAGATTTGTTTGCAAGCTTTTCAGAAAATTATTTATTGACTCTTTAAATCCATAAATCTTCATAAGAGACATATTGGGATATTTACCTATTAATATATCATATGGAGTCTTTTGAACCAATTTAGAAGGTATGAAGTTAGGTATGACGTTGTGGCTTAAGGATCATATCCTCCGAAAGAAGTTGCAAGAACAACAAAACCCATCATAGATCGTACCATGTCCAACATTGTATGATATCTGCTACAACATCTCTAATATTAAGTATATAGTGATCATTGATTCTTCTCCAATATGATATATGCTTCTATATCAATGATTATTTTCATTAACTGGGAATGCAATACCCACATGGTTTGAATTCTAGAAGGGTTATGATCTTGATGTCAATTACTAGCTAGTTTCTTTTATGCATATACCCATGTTGTTAATACCTTATGGCTTATAGTGTCATGGATATGTTATGACAATGTGGTCCACTCTAGGGAAAGACACTCAAGTCCTTTCACCATTGACTTTCTAGACATTTGGAGTTTGAATTCTGGTAATAAATGATTTTGTGGCAAATGGTATAAGATCCAATCACATATCCTCTATCCATGATTATAACATAATTACTCGTACCAAAAAAGGGAAACCTATGTCCATAAGAGTGATGTTGAGGTGTCTGGGCTGGTCAATGTAGTAACATTGACACACATCCAATCTGCCTTATTGCAGTGGTTGAGGTTTCCAATGTATACCTACCAGGCCAAAGTGAATCCAAAACTAGATTAAGGAATTTTCCCTACTAAGATTATAGGTTGTTCTAGAATCACATCTCCTCTTTAAGGACTTATCCAAGAAACCTTTTAGATGATGTTTAGTTAGTTTTTCATATCCTGATATGAGCTCTCTCACGATAATGATCATATGGTCTCACAATTATGGGTTTCTTATGTAATAGAAAAACTAAAATATGAACAAAATGTAAATGTTAATGGTAATGATGTTGTGATCTGACATAATCTTAAAAACCCTATAGTGTTTAATGAAATTACTCAATAATTTAAGTACTCATGAATAACCCATTAGATCATGCTAATTAACTTCACCAAAATATGACCTATGTGTTTCCTATTTTTGAGGTAAATGCTAAGGATATCTATATGATGAAGTAAGGAGAACTCATGATCTATATTGCATGGTTGATAAGTTCCTATTTATTAACTACATGTGGCCCCTATTGTCAATTAATCATCAAACATCACTAAGAAGACTTTCCCTAACTAGAAATGCATCATGTCCATGATTTGAAATAACTATGTATTTAGAAACTCAAATTATGGTGGAAAGAACTTGTTACAACAAAAAAAATACCCTATGCCTCTTAGTAATCCCAACTTCAAATAATATGAATAATATGAAATCTTCACTATACTCTATGTTTCCATATATAGTTAAAGAGACTAAATTGACTTCCCTATTTCCATGTATACCCCTTACCTTGACCATTAAAAGGAGGGAATGAAATAATGGTCAATATGTAAAATCTTGAACAATGGTTGCTATACGATGATGATTGATATTTGATACCATGACTTTATGAGTTACAAATAATTATTCATCACTCTCCTTATGTTCTATGCTTTATGTTTCATGATCAATGAGGAAAATGTGCTAGGTTTTGGGGGTAGTTGATTTATGAGTCCCCTGAACTAGGTCGCATCTCTGTTATGACTAACTCATAATTTCATTTTGTTGATTATTTAGAGTTTTGGAAATGAAACCCCTTTTATGTAATTTTTGTATCTTGATCTAATTCACTAATTGGAAAGATCCTACAATGATATTTAAACTTGAATTCTAACCTCAATTTGATGTTACTCTTTAAATCTAATGATGTTGATTATGCCTGGTGATTAATATCCTAGAAAGACCTAGGTGTGATCATTCATCAACAATGAAGTGAATATATATGTCTCAAAATGATACTTGGTTGTTTCTAATGGATGAATAATGACATGACATATCTAAACATGGACATATACCCTATCTTTCAAATATTTGGACATATGACTTTTCATGTCCAAAATGTTGTCTCTCAATATTAATTTAGGAAATATTGACTTTTGATTATTGATCTTGATATTGATATGATCCCCATGATCACTCAATTTAGAACTTGAAAACACCCCCATTATATGATTAATGACTTTCATTTTCTCACACCTAAATATATGAATGACGATTTGTTGACCTCTCGATTAATGAATAGGTGATAAGATCTCATGTGGACTAGGGTGAGTGCTTCCAGCAATTTAGATATGAAACGAGTGTTCGAATGCTAAATATCAATCATGGATGTACAACCCCACTTGGGCCAATGTGGAAGCAAGAACCCTAATGTTCGGTTTAACAGTCATGCTTTACTCTTGAATTAAAGAGCCATATTTGTTTGATCTAAAAGGAAATCTCTCCAAATTTGTGATCTATTTATGATCTACGTGACTATCACTAGGCATTGATACTTGCTTTCTATATATTGAAATAATGTCAGTTATTCAAGTGAGATGATGCATAATGTGGAATTGGAAAATAAATATGATATGAATAAAAAATCCCAATCTTATTTGAGTATTTGTTTTAATTTTAGGAAAAAGAATTCTTTTAAAATGGGAAGGATCTGACAAAGTAATGTTCCCTCTCTTATGATTATGCATATTCTGTCTCATAATTACCTCACTCATCATTAATTGGATGATTTAGAGTCACATGATGCTCAATGACAAGTTGTGACAAACAAATTGCAATCTGATACTTAATTTTTCTAAGTGGAATACATCAATTCACTTTTAAATATGTGATTCCAGTATTGATCCACCTAAATATTATTATCTTGGGTCCATCATTTTAAGTAGAAGAAGAATAAATTTGTGAATCCCATGCTAAAACTTCGCCTCAATTCAAGTTATAATTTGAGTATCATGATTTGTTCAAGTTTAATAAAGAAACACAAAATTGAAATTTTCATTTTTGAAACTCATTTTCCAAATCAAAACTCTATGGATCCTCCTCTTATCAATGAGAAGCCATAGATATAAAACCATGGATCAAAACTCGTTCCTAGGGGACTGGGTTCACCCCCTACTCCTAGCCACTAGAGGCATGGAAACTACAATGGCCAACCATGCCGCCATTCTAGGCCACATTTTCCAACCAAATTAAACACTCATTTTATCTTTCTTTCTTCTTCCTCATTCATTATCCACCTATACTGCTCTCGTAAGTCCTCTAGATCTCCTCCTTGCTCCCTCTTCTTCTTCCTCCACATATGGTGGTGCCACCACTATAGCCATTTGGGTGTTTTCCCTCTACAACACTATAGCTGCATCCAAGGCAAACCACATATTTGTGGGTCCAAGCTTAATCGGGGTAGCTAGTATGTTTGTGCCATCAAGACCCTTTCCACCCTCATTCCCATGGCTCCCGTGAGTTGCACATCCTGGCGCCTGGATCTCCCCCGCATAGAATTGAGGCCAACATGGATGAATGTAATGACAACACTCTTCGTCAATACCCAATTAAGGAAGGCCTTCAAGTTGAGAGACACCACCTAAAATTTCCATGGATCCAGATTTGACCAAATAATAAATATTAGCAAATAATTTCCATTAATTCAAATATAGTTTACAAGATGCTCCTAAAAGGAGTTACATGATTTTCTATCATCAGAATTATACACATAATAACTAAATGAGAATATGTTTCTATCTAATCCTCCTTGCAAGTTAACTTTGATGTATTCATGTAATATCATATGTCCATTACATATTGAGATCATCTTATCTAGCATGTACCTAGAAAGTCATGAAACAAAAACATGATTCAACGTGATGAAATATATTGCACACGTTGGGTGCATAAAAACGTGTGCAAGTACATAACAACATATATTGAATTAATTACTTGCAAATAAGAACTGTGATTTTCTTCAAATAATCTTCCTTTATGTGATAGTCATAGTGGCATTATAATTGAACAAAATGTAAATAAACATCCAACAGTTTAGTTGTTCAATCCTAAAGAAACATTCGGCAAACATCAACAAACTTATGTGGGTAGTCATAAGCGTAACCATGTACTTCGATGGTGAGCCATATAGATCATCATGTAGAATACACTTCAATTACATTTAAGCAATCCAATCAACAAAGATGAATCTAGACAATCACATTATATATGCATGTAGGTATATCCTAAAGTGCCACTATCACATTAAATAGATTATTAGACCCTACTCGGGTTCAAATCTAAATTTGTAGGGTTTGGATGAGGAATAAAGGTATAAACCCTATTTCCATCAAATATTAACCATTAGGTGAAACCCTGATTACTATATCCAACATATCATTTCATTATGATTACTTGGATTAGTCTAAGTTCATTGAAGATATCACCCTTAACGTCAAAACCCTAATTCTTCATATGCATGGATATTCACATTAAAAATTGTAATTCTACATCATTATGATCATAAACATGTTAAATCACCATTATATTCCCAAATATTAGTGTACATTTCAAAGGAATTTATTTAACAAGATTAACATTATCAAAAACTAGGGTAGTTATGATTTAAACACCACTTTAACACATACTACTGGCTATCCACTTTAGAAAACCTAATTTTAGAAACATATGAACTTTTAACCTAAAAAAGGTTCAAGATGCTCTTTTTATCCAAAAAGGTTAAGCTTTATCCATTAATATTATTTAAACAAGTGATGACCATTAAAATCATGAAACTAGGGATTTTATGCATATAAAGATTGCATCTTTATGCACATTTGGAAAAGGAATCATTATAAAGTCTCAATTGTAATTTATTTGTGTTTCTCTCATATTTATGATAAACTTGATAAATAGTTTTGCTATATTTTGATTAGCCTATCATTTATTATAAATTTTACAAAACAATCTAGTATTTTCAATTAATTACCTTTCCTATTAAATGATGTCACAGCTTTTGATTTGGCCATGACCATACCAACTCATTCCATTGCTCTCTTCTCCTGTAATCTCAAAGCAGCAGTTTTGAAGTAATAAGTTGGGTTGAGTAATGAATAGAGATAAGAGGAAAAGGACCAAGTCAGTGTCACACTGTTAGATTGGTCTGCCTGGTTGATCCTGTCTCCCATCAGGCGGTTACTACTTCTCTTCATCATGCGAGGAGAAGCATGAACCATGGTGGGGGGCTCACTAGAGTAGAAGGCAAAATGATAGGGATATGGTAGGGAGGCTCGGGGACTAGCCTGTTGTTCTCGACCTTCCCTTGCAAAGTCAAGTGAGTCTTTTGAACAAGACTTCAAGGGTGTAGAAGTGGGCTTCACCGCTACGGCGCCACCCCTACTGTGCGGCGGTGGTATGGGGGATAGGGAATGTTGTGCCCCTCTTTTCATGATCGCAAGCATGGAATTGACTTACTCAAGAGAATGTGAGGCTACAAGGGGTTTATAGTGCTTACATATGTTTCAACTTAGGTTTGGGACTTAAGTTTTGACTGGTTGAGAACCATGGAAGTGGTGTGATCCATTCATTGTGCCCATGGCACTGTTTTTCCTCAACTTTCCCATAAATAGAGTCAGTTTGGTATGAGGAGTATCAAGCCACCATTTTTTGGTAAGAAAAAGGGGCATGAGCGGGTGATAGAGAGGTCAGATGAGAGGGAGTCACTGTTAGACAATTTTTCTATTTGAGCGGGAGGTGGAAGATGACCGTAGGTTCGTACATCTTTCATCAGATGGCTAATATGCCCCTCGTTATATTAGAGGATCGGGTCCAAGGTCCTAGTCACATTAAATTAGAATAAAATCACAATAAAACCATTAACCTTTATCTTTATGGAAATATGTAAAAGTCAAAACTCTCTCCCCTCTCATCTAAATAACATCAAGTTTAAAGGGTAAGCTTTTTGTGACTAAATCTCAGTGTGGGAAAGACTTGGTGTCAAAACGATATTTCAAGATGCCCTTTTTCTCTATCTCTTCAGAAAGGAAAAATATTCCATTTATTTCAAGTCAGTCCCTCCACCTTCACAATTTTCTATAGGACTCTAGGAACCTTCTTTCTCTAAGAAACTTGGGGTAACTTATTAAAGTGTTTCCCAACCTTAATCAAATTTGTGGGATTTATTAGAAAAAAAATTATGCATGAAATTTCACTTTTAGCATATTCTTAAATTAATTTCACATACTACATGGAAAGTCGTTTTTTCTTCCAAATTCTAGAATTCTTTTCTTTTCATTATTATTTTCAAGTATACCAAAAGGCAAACTCAGATAACATAATTTGGTCCCCCAAATATTGTGTTGCCAATAATGGTTAGATAATTACCCTGTTAATTATCTAAAACACCAAGCATTTTATTTTCCTTTGGAACTTGCACAGTATCTTATAATTTTTCTATATAATAATTAGTAAAGTCACCATCCTTTATTTTTGCTCAAAATTTCTTATTTCTTTAACTCGGGGCACAATAATTCAATTATCAGCACACTTTCTACTCTTGTGTATTATTTTTGTCTATTTTTCTTCCACAATAATATCTAAATAGGACATAACAAGAATATATATACTCTTATCATACATATGATCTCATTGCTTCGGTCCTTCACCTAAAAACATATATCATCAATTAACATCAATCTTTAGACATCTATCATGTTATATAATCATATTATAATTAAGCAAACATAATATACAAAATTCTCTTGATTATTAATCATACATCAAGTATAGGATGCCACACTAGAATCATCATATGACTGGCTCTCTAGGCATACATACCAATATGATCATGATACAATACTATGATAAGATATATCCTTTTTATTGGTGCAATTGTCATGCACTTAGTTTTTTGTAAAACCAAGGGATTTCAACCCTAGGGAATTTGTATGTATGGTTAAATCGCGCATCAGCTTTACATGTACATCAATTATTGATTGTTGAACCAAGACACTATAAAAAAGTATACTCAAACTAGGATTGACAACCTCTTCGAATAGTTCACAACTACCTGGATCTTCTCTAAGATTGATGTATGATCTGGGATTCAACATTTGTGAACTAGATAAGAAGATATTGGCACCATGAGTTCATAGTAATGACTTTTGGGTTATCAAATGGATCAAGTGTTTTAAGGAACCTTATAAATAGCACATTCCAACCCTTTCTCAATACCTTCATGATAGTCTTCATTGACAACATCTAGATCTTTTTGACAAAATAGAACAACATTACTACCACCTTTCTAAGGTCCTTGATATCCTTAGAGAGAAGAAGTTTGATGAGAAATTTTTGAAATGTGATTTCAAGATACACCAAGTCATGTTCATCAGACATATCATATCTAAATGAACTATTGCGGTAGACCCTACCCGGTAGCATCAGTTTGTTATTTGCCAGAACCCAAGTCATTGATTGGTATTTGTAGTTTCTTTATATGAATGTGTTACTATCAAAATTTCATCATGAATTTCTCAAATATTGATCTTAACATTACCAAATTCACCTAGAAGAATGAGAATTATGTATGGTCCTATGTCTGTGAAGCCAAATTCTAGGAGCTTAAGGACAAGCTCACCTCTTCTCCCACGTTGACCTAACCCTTATGCAACAATAGATTTGCGATCTTCATCAATACATCAAAGTTAGGATTATGATGTGTCCTGGAATAAGACCAACATGTTGTCACTTTTTCCTCGAGGCAAGTCAATCCCAATGAGTTTAACTACCCAAATCACAACCAGAGTTTGCAGCAATCGTATATGCTCTGAGGATATAGCAACATTACCTCTACGGATCTATGTTCAATATTTTTATCAACCATAAGATCCTAAAGTACCTTTTCGCCCAAAATGACTTTAACCTATAGTAGTGACAAAATCTAGAATACCTTAAGGACAATGGCATCACAATCTCCTACTACCCCAGTAAGGTTAACATGGTGGTCGATGTCCTCAATTGTAAGTACACCAGCTATGATGTTGGTTCAGCCACCTAATTGAGACGACCTAAAAAGTTTTCCAAAGAAACCTCAAAACCTTTCTATAATAAGTTTTTCCTGGTCAAGATGCAAATTGTCCCAAGTTTCATTTAGAGTTAGTAGATGCCCAATTATCTAACCCTACCCTCAAAAATTGAAGTCCCTTCTCTTTTAACCTCAATTCCACCTCTCCATGGGTGTTTATGGAGGGATTCCATACAAACAACATATCTGGGTCCCCAAAGATTCATTGTTGAAGGCTCAAATCCTACAAGAAGTTCATGGTTGAAGTATATCATGCATCCATGTACCGCTAAGATGTTTAAGGACCTACAAATATTTTTCTGGTGGTGGGTATTAAGTGAGACATATTCTCATACATGGCTAGTTGCCTCGCATGACAGATGATGAAGGAATGGCACAAACAACCAGGTGGTTTACTACAATCTATTGAGATTCCTAAATGCAAGTGGGACCAGATCACGATGGATTTATTGCTGGTTCTTCACAGGACCAAGAAGGGATAGAATGCAATATGGGTTATAGTGGACCGGTTCATGATGTTTCCACAATATTTAGGTTTTAAGACCATTTCCAAATTCCTTGACCTAGATGAGTTCTACATCGAAGGGATAGTATGCCTCCATGGAATTTTGTGCTTAATTATATCTGATCATGGTCTCAAGTTTGCCTCAAAGTTGTACAAGCAAGTCCAAGAAGAACATGATACAAGATTGAAGTTAAATGTCTCCTATCCCCCTCAAACTGATAGACAGTTAGAACACACAATACAAATCCATAAGACCTGTTAAGGACTTGTATCCTAGAGTGGTGTGGATTGTGACAACAATATCTACTTTTAGTTGGGTATGTCCATAATAATAGGTACCAATATAGTATTAGAATCTCCGTTATAAACCTCTTAATGGGAGGCTATGCCGATCATCACTTCAATTGGATGTCATAATCAAGAAGACCTTAGTAAACTCTAAGGAACTATAAATATGCCTCAATAATGTTCTATTGATGAAGAAGAGGGTGAAGAAATATTAGGATTAGTAGAAGTCCTACACAGGTGCAAGGAGAATGGATTTACGCTTCTATGTGGGAGAACATGTACATTTGAATATTCATGCCCTTCATGCCATTACTAAAAATTGAGGAAATCTGAGCCCCTAATATGTGGGTCCCTTTGAGATTTAGAAATGATTAGTGAGACCACTAATCATCTTGTCCTACCACTAACTATAGTATCATTAGGGGTGAATTTATTGGGGACCAGAGCTCTAGTACCCCACTTAAATCTATCAATATAATATATACATATATATCGTAGTAAAATACACTAAACAAATGGGTTCTTGGATCTAATATAGCATAAATATGTAGCTGGATTGTTATTTTTGTCTTCTTTCTTGTCAAATTCCTAGGGTAAAAGTCCCAACCACAAAAATCTTTTGTAATTTCAATTAACTCAGGATCCCAAATACATCTTTTATCATCTTTGTCCAATTCAGCCCAGTCCTATTGGAATTTTCTAAATCCACCATTATGTATGATGCATGATTTGTTCAGTGTGTCCAACTAAAGCACTATGTAAAAAATCATGTGCATTTGTTGAACATAGAACCCTCTATATCTCTAAGTTAAGTTGTCCTACCCAGAGGCACCTATAAGGATCTTGTATTAAAAGGTGAAGGAACAATTGAGACGGTTAATGTTCTATGGAAATGCGATGGTGAGGATGAATCCACATGGGAGTCAAAGGTGGCCATGGAGAAAACACCCTTGCATTATTCCTCTGTATAGGAAAAATTTTAGGGATGAAATTCACAATAAGGAGGGAAGGATATAGCATCATGAAATTTTTAGACTTTGAATAGCCATTGTATTGAATTTAAATTGATCGACGGAAAGTATTGGTTGAATTGAAATTGTTTGTTTTGAAATTGAGACCTTGATGTGAAATTTTGAAAAATAATCAGTTTTTTTACAAGAATTGCTATTTATAGTTTTCATTCAAAAAATAAATGCATTTTGAAACAATTGATAATTATATTTTTCATTGATAAATAAATTACTTTTAAAATAGTGGTAATTTTTTAGAATACTCTATTTTAATTAGTATCTTGATAATGAGATATTGATTTATATCTCTCCTTGGTTGAAAGTCAAGTTTTATATATAACACAAGAATAATTTGGTTTGATTATATGCCTATGGCTAGATAACCAAGAAATAGATATTTTCTTGAAATATGATATAAAATAGAATTGGGATGTGGTATGGGGAAATATTTCATTAAATTAAGACTTTGTTAAAATGTTATATAGAGAGAGGCATAAATCAATCAAACCCAGACATTGGACCCGTACTGAGCAACAATGGGACATGCCTCATCTCAACCTAGACTCTCACCACCCCACAGATCAAGAATCTACATATATTCTAGTTCCTTATCTCCCTCTCTAGGCCACCTTGTCCATGATTTTTGTGTCAATGGCTTCATCTGATAATGGTGAACCCAAACCATGCTTCACATGCCATTGTCGTCAAGGAATATGACAATACCTAAATAAAAAATAATCCATAGGATTAGGGTTGGGTAATTGGAACCTCTACCCCCAAACACACCCATGTATAAGGAGACATTTACTGCCATTGTAACCCCCCAAGTACACTACACTATCTAATTCCCATGAGAGACCTTTTAGCCCCCACTCAATCTCCATCTTCCTCTATGTTGTCCTCAACATAGTCCCTGGTGAGTTTATGACCTCAAGGCTAATTGGCTTGGATAAACACCACCTGAAGACCCCAAAGAGCTCCATCATCTCCAAACCCTTAGATTAGGCACACTACCCAAAATTCTTACATTCCTTCTTTGAATTCAACACATTAGACCTTATCTAGATCCAACTAATATTTGGTTATGTTTCTTCTTTGTTGTCACTTGTAGGCTCCAGTGGACCCTAGTGAAGGCAATGGAAACCTCATATGTGCCTACAAAGGCCCATAGCCTAGAGTTAACCATGTAGTTGACTCCATCATTGTCTGGATTACACGTGAGATAGGGAGAAACAATTTCCTCAGGGATTTGGCACTCTTGCCCCTAATTTGTGTGAAAAAACTAGGTCACAATGTAATGAAAGATAGGTCATTTACTCCAATTTGTAGATGAGCCACACCCCACTAGGGTGACTTGGTGGGCTGCAGTTGGCCAGATAGTAATTTATTTTGTTGAAATTATAGAAAATAAACCCTAGCTCTAAATATAGACAATATACACAAACACACACACATACATACATACATACATACAAACAAACAATCAAACATACATACATACATACATACATACAACAAGGAGTGGATCAAGTGGTCAAGCACGGTATCCCCTAACAAAGGGACCGGGGTTTGAATCCCAATTGCCACCTTGATTTACCACCCTCCCAGGCGTTCGTCCTCCACCACAGGCATGGAAGAGGAGGGAGAAATCTTTCTCTCTTAATCCCATACATACATACATACATACATATATACAACTGACGAGGAGTGGCTCAAGTGGTCAAGTACAATGTCACATAACAAAGGGACCCAGGTTCGAATCCCAGTTGCCGCCTTGATTTACCACCCTCTCGGGCGTTTGGCCTCTGCCAGGAGCGTGGGAGAGGGGGGAGAAATCTTTCACTCTTAATCACATACATACATACATATATATATATATATATATATATATATATATATATATATATATATATATATATACATACATACACACACACATATATATACATATATAAATGTATCAAAAGTAGAAAAAATATGTAGAATCTAAAAATAGGTTTCAATACCTAATTCATTTTTGGTTAAAAAAGTTTGTTTGATGCCTAAATATAAAATGATGATTACATATTAACATAAGATATAATTATGTATATTTTGTCAAAGAGGAGGTTAATTTGATACAATATGATCCTGCTTGATGATGATGTAATTAAATGAGAATATTAATCATTAGGGTTACCTATGATGGCTACTTTCATTTTCTTATTTTACAGACCCAAAATTTAAAATATTTAGGGTTTTGAAGTGTAACCCTAACCCAACCATGATTCGACCATGAACCAAATGTCTAGGACAAAGATTGGACCTAATCCATTTTATATGAATACGATGGGAACAAGTTGATGTTGTGTAATAATTTCATATTGATTAGATCTAAACTTTCTTGCTTGAATTATCATTATTTGGAAAATACCTCTCATTGAAAAGGTAGGTGGTTACTTTATAAATAAGTGGTTTTATCGACTCCTGAACATTTTTTGAGAGTTGCTTGAGGATTGTCTATATACCAAAACTATTGGACACTTATTTCAATTCCAGTTCAGATGTGAAACTCTATGTGTATCACATACGAGCATATTAATTTTCTAGAACCCAACATGTACTCTCTTAAGGGTAATTTATGGAGTTCAATACCCTCAGGAAGAAAGGAAATGTCACTAATGAAATGACTAATAATCCAATGATGACGTTTTCACAATGTCCACTATTAGGTAGTCACCACAAAATTCAAGGTTGGATAGAAATCCTAGAGTTCATGGATGGAACAAGTGAATTGGAACACCCTTGGAGATAAAAAAAGAACAGGTTTGAAAATTAAAAAGAAAAAACAAAGTTTGATTATGGTTAATAATTTTTTGATATGATTAATAAATTGTTATTCATATATGCACACCTTTTTTATGAACCCATGTAGTCAGTATATAAATATGTTGACCGCGTTTTGAATTTTTAGTTTGGGTTATCTACTTTATTTAAAGCTTAAAGATATAGACATCTAGAAGAGTGCATCAAAAGATCACAAGCGAAATATAGCTGGAGGATTAGTTAGATGATCATATTGTTTCTTTCTATGTATCAATTTTTCCTTTGAAATTTCACGTAACTCTTTTGATGAACATTATCTTCCATTGTGTTATAAACAAAGTTCATGAATGAAATTATTAACTATTATTAGTTACTTATAATATTGAAACAGAAAAATAGGTTAATGATACTTTCCTCTTTGGTCCACCTTCAATGGGATAAATTGGAGAAGGAAATCCTTACAAATATCAAATCAAATACAGAAGATAATGTTTAACTATCAAATTAAGGCTCAGTTTATATATGAATATCATTAGTCAAAAGGTTGATGGCCAAACGGAACCAAGAAATCATTCTATCCAATTACTGAGCAACTAGATATCGACATGTGGAAATAAAGTTTACGGCCATACATAGTAAATCTATAGGGCAATAGATTCTTATCCATGTAAACCACTCCTATGTCACTATTACCACGTAACAACTAACACCATATGCATGTTCAAATTTTGTTTTCAAAGACCATCATTTTCATATTTACAACTGGTCATTAATCCATTCCCATTTGTGTTTCCGGTCATATTATTTATCAGATGACGCATCACTAGTACATAACCAGCACAAATTGACACACTTGTATGACTGGATACCAGAGAAACAGACACAATCTGGAGACAAATCTCAGAGGTGTGACACTTTGCATATGACCATTGCAATGAAGTCAAATTTTGTAAATATTTTGACACACGTAACGAAATAAGTCATATGTGTGTGACAATTTACAGCATGACCAACTGCTAATAACTACCGATTGAAGCAACATATGTGTGTGTCAATTTCAAATGACAGAAATACACAATTTAAAAATGTGCAGTAGCTATTTGAAGAAGCGGACAATGCAAAAATTTGTGCAGAAGCTATTTAGAACTGAAGATGAACAAAAGGTTTGAACTCAATACATAACTGGTGCCAACAGCTAGCGTGCAGAATCATAATGTACATGCCAGCACCAAGGTAGTAATAAAAAAATCATCCCAGCCAATTAAGAAAGCCAATTGCCACAACAGCCAACATTACAGAACTGCTCAAGCTCTGTCAATCCAACAGCATCACAAGTTGAATCCCTGCACTTAACTGCCAATGTACCAATAAACATCATGCAAGAAGCTATAGCAACAAACCTTGCAGGCACAGTCGACATAAGAACAATGAACTATGTAATCAATAATAAATTAATGACTAAAGTAATATACCAAGACACAATTCACAAATAGATATCTGCACTACTATATAACTGGAAACTATTCACACTTATTTTTTTTATTAGGAGAACCAACAAATGAGGAGAATGTAGTAAACAAACTACAACTCATCCTTCTGGTTTGATTTACCATTACGATCACTTCTTCCATCTAACAAGTAAAAATACTGACATATACGGCTTAGACACAACTTTAGCTTTCAGATTAAGGCCTGTCTAATCAGCAAAAGAAGAAAAAGAATAGGTTCTGAAGAAATACCACAACTATTCCGATGCAAATACATTTTAAAATATCCATTAGTCAAATAATAGAAATGAATATTGCGCCATTGGGCATAAGCTATGTGATTGGCATAAAAAGAAACTTCATTAAGATAAAATGTCATGTTTGGTACATAAATGCATGTTGCATATACTATTTAGATTCAATATTTCTTGAAGAAATGTACAACATGCTCATTACAATGACAATATCCCACATGAAAAATGTAACATTTTTATTCTTCATAGTCGAAATAACTTGCTACCAATGCTGACTAGAAAGTACTCTTCCATTTCTCTTGCACCAATCATCAAAGAAACTTTAAGGGCCATTTTCATGTTGATTAATTCATTCTTCACTCAAAGTTGCAAGCAATTTGGAAACCCAAGTCATATTAAAAGCTGTACAAAAAAATTGAATTTTAAACTAACGTATCCACTAAATATATTATTATTAGAGACACTGAAATTTGAAAATGTTGTGAAAGTATACCTCGTGCACATCCATGCTTAAATCTTTTAGTCAAAAAATTGCAAAATTACAAAATGGGAGGCATATTCGAGCTGCACATTCAAATATTTTAATGGTTCAGACTAATTTCACAATCTAACATTTAAAAAAAAAGTTAAATAAAATATACTTCCTCCCGCACTAAGAAAAGCGTCCAAAGAGGATAATGGGTAAATCAGAGATGGTAATACAAGGTCTACATGACAGAATAAATAAATATTCCATAGAAGTTTTTGAGGGTACATCTGAAGTCAAAAGAGGTAGTGACATGGTTGTCTAGAGAAGGATGAGTAGGCACACACTATAGTGAACCTAGGACACAATGTAAGTGATAGAAGCACTGCAAAAACACAGAGTATTACTCCAAACCCCTGTTACATCTCCCATGTTCCTTAAGTGTTGCTCACAACCTCAAGTTTTCTTCAATTGTCACTACCCACACCAATTTCCCCTCAATTTGTACCAATCCACTAAAATTTGAACCCTTATAGGATGAATATGATCTGTATAAAAAACTAAAATCATAAATTTTCCTTCATTCACTTTCCCATCATGTCCCTTGTGCAGAAACATGGGCTAGGGAGAAGGAACTTGCAAATTTGTTATTTGTAAAAATGGCACTATTGGAGGATGAGATGTGTGGCAGGTTGGCAACATAATTGCAGATGTATGTATGTTTTTGAGCTGCCACCATCGGTTTCAAAATTGTGCATGGAGAGGAATATTGTAGTAGATTACAAATACTCAAAGAATATGACAAATAATAAATATCGTGGTGCCCTCCTCTCCCACTAATAATAATTTCTCCCATGCTATAGTATATTTTAATAACTTTGGATCCGTATGTTAATAGTCTAACTGTTTTTTTTATCTAGTCACCTTGTCACAAAGATCAAAGCTAGCTTACTTCTATGCAATAATTGGTGGCAAATTATTGTGTGCTTGTACACTGTGGTATGATATTCTATAAGTATTCTTTGGTATTCCTATATCTTTTGAGTTTCCTAGACACTACGAACTTCTAATTAGTAGTTTCTCTTGTCTTAAGTACTACAACTTATTACAAGGTTGTTTTGATTCCCTGGGAAATTTTTACATCTATTTTTATTAAAGAAGATGCTACCATACTTTGGTGATGGGCTATCTTCACTGTGGTTTAAAACCCATTGAGTGCTAGAGTGAAATAGGGCAGGCAGTTCTGAATGTGGTAGCTCTGAATGTGAAACAAAGGATTTTCTAGCTAACTCAGTTCATGTAAATATGATAATTTGTCTTGCCTGAACTTTTATTAGTTTTGCAACAAAGAATGATATACCCATTCAAAAAGAAGGATGACAAAATGCATTGATTTAGAACTGAATTCAGAATGACAAAAAGGTATTAGCAGTCTTAGCTATTGTGAATCTTTGAGTACAACACATAAACAACTATTCGATTGGGACGTGAAACAAGTAAAAGAAAAATTAGGGCTAAAATAGAAACAACAGTTTTCATCAAATCCTTATTCAAAGAAAAGAGGAGAGAAAGCCATTACTAGACTTAAGAACGAGCAAGATAGCTGGATCGAGGAAGTGGAGGGTATCCAAATCCACATACGTGACTACCTCCTAAGAAATTTCACCAATTTTTATGCATATCTATTAACTAAATTATATTTAATTGCATGGATTTAAATTGTCTTAAGACACAAGAAATATTAGCATAGGATTGGTTAAATATGTTACCTGTGGAGTGTGGAATAGATCTTCGAAGTACTATATTCTGATAAGAACTTGTAGCAAAAGGACAATTTCTCTGGATTTTATAAGAAGTGCCCTATCAAAAAGTTACTTGGGCACAAGTTCTCAAAAAAGAGCATGATATTCTGTGGGAATGCATGCTAGTTCCCATAACCATGCGGAAAAACTAACTAGAAATGACCCTATAATGTTAAATGCCACACGTTAATGCATATATTAATTGTAACATTATTCAAAATGTAAGTATTCATATCTCGAAGTACCTGACTGCCATTGTGACTACTTGAAGTCTGTTGTTGATCATTAGAATTAACTATTCCTCCTTGCTTTAACTAAGGGATGAAGATAAACAAAATCATAATTTGTTTGATCAATAGAGAAAAATTAAAGTTGCAAAAAATACATTACTTGTAGTACCTGTTCTCTTAAAAGAGAATTTTTAGCTTCTAATTGGTGGATTCCATCTTCTAATTGATGGATTCAAGATTGTTGATTAAAGTATGGTTGCATTTTCACACGTTGCAAGAGAGACTCCTTCCATCTTTGTCTTGACACTCCTCCACCATAACCCCTTTCACAACCAGTATTATGTGGACCATATACATCATCAAGCACCCTAACAAATAGTCGTTGATTCATTGACTTTATTAGTTGTCGTTGTGCACATTTTTTAGAAATTTCTTCCTGCAATGACTTTTGAAGTTAAAAATTATGACTAAACTAGCAAAAACTGATAATATCATTAGTATAGAAACTTACACATTTTCTCTTTGTGTATACATTTGGATAAGCTCCAGTTTTATCTTGATGGTATCTAACATACGCTTGACACTCACTTGATATTTCTTTCTTTTCAGCCTGAAATTAAGCTTACAGATCTTGATTAAAATGAAAAAGAACGAAACAAGTAACAATTTTGTTAGGGGTGTGACTATATGTAGATACCATTTCATGATAACATCTTGCATTAGATTTTGCACCCGTAGTGTGGGTGGGGCGAGGGGCTCCACGACTAGCCTTATTTCTTGCACACTCATCCTAAATTTAGAATAAGAATGATAGAATTTATTTAGCTCAAATACTCATCTCAAGAAGGAATGGTATACATTCAAAATACTAACCAACTTTGTAAGCGACTTCCAATATTCCAATAACTTTCCCCAATCATCGTCACTAACTCTAGGGTCCGATGACTTTGGAGATTGGGAGTTTAGATGATTAGGATTTTTATCTTCAACTTTAGTGTGGTGTGCCATGATCGGACCTTTTTTTGCATATTTGCATAGCACCAATGTACTACATCTTCCATGTTTGCAATTGGATACTCCACTCCGTCCATGTTTGCAGCCAAATTTCCATCCAACATGAAAAAAATGAAGTCCTTCTACAAAGATAAAATTAATAATAAAAAATCTTATGTGAAATTGAGAGTTTTCACACAAATTTCTTACCATCAAATCATCCATTACAGTTTCAAATCATAACACATGTTCTTTATCCCATTCTTTATGGAGTAGAAATAGCATATTATTCTTTGTGTACACTCCAAAATAATTAGTAAGTTTCTTTGCCTCATCTCCAATTGGTTGACCACGGCTAAAGAAACACTTGTGCATTTCTCCCTTTTTAGGACGACATGAACTTAATCTAGTTGATCCTCTACAATGCTTCTTTGAAACTAGAGTTTCAATTTGAGTTGTAAAGTTTTTGCCAAACACATCAACAACATGATAAATATTTATAGAAATATATATATATATATGGTCATATATACACCTAAGGAACGTGTAATCACTCTTTTATTTTGTTGGCTTGGGGAAGGCCGTAGAGAATCAACACCATTTGGTACACTTTCAATGGGTTGACTTGGAGTGAAACTCATAGAATGAGAATCATTTGCATGCCCAATCATTCATGAAGCATTTTCTTCTCCACAGATAGAGATGACTACATTGAAAAAAACATAAATACTAGAAACAAAGTAAGTGGCATGTAAATCCAAACAATGACAGTCTGATTACCCATGTTCATAGGAGAATGATTCACATTGTTTGGCATCCTTGTTCCACACAAGACTTCTTGGTTGTTACCTACAAGAGAAAACAATACAACTATATTATAAATAAGTCCAAATTCATCAATTGATCCATAATAAGTAGTCGAAGTAATTTCAAAAAACCATTGGAGATTCTATGGGGATTGTGTGGGGACTCATTTTCAAGAAACCCAAAATCATATTCTCTAGGCTCCTTTGAGCATCCTACAAGTACAATAATAATGATAAATATTTTTTGTTAAATCTATCAACTAAAATATGATAAGAAATCATGAAAACATCTTAGCACCAAATCTGCTTCCAGCTCCATAACTTGAGTCATTAAGGTAACGGTCCACTACCCTCGATTCTTGCAAAATGGGTTGGTGATCATCTACATGAAAATATATTATATTTTAATACAAAAATGCATTACATAAAAGAATTAATCAGAAATTGGTGATATAAATTCAAACCATGTATAATCACTCTTTCATTTTGTTGACTTGGGGTGGAACGTATGGAATCAACACCATTTGGCACACTTTCAATGGGTAAACATGGACTGAGCCCAATAGAATGAGACTGGATTTTTTGCCCATTTATTTGTAAAGCATTTTCTCTTCTCCGAATAGAGATGTCTACATGTAAGAAAAATATATTTACTAAAGACAAAACAATTTTAAATATAAAATAATTCAAGAACCGTAAAGAATAGTGATAGTAATTTCACACCAGTAGGGTTTCTATGGGGATCATGTGGAATGGGATGAGACTGGTTGTAATCAAACCAGGTATATTTTTCTAATTCTATCAATAAATTATAGCAAAAATTTATTTAATCAAACTAGGTATATTTTTTTGACTTGGGATGGATTTTATGGAATCAACATCTTCTGGAACACTTCGAATGGGTGGAATTGAAGTGAGCTTTATAGAATGAGAATTATTTGCTTGCCCATTTATTCGTGAAGCAATTTCTCTTTCCCGGAAAGAAATGTCTACATGGAAGAAACATATATTTATTAAAAATAAAGTAAATTGCATGTAAACTCAAACAAATGACAATCATATTACCCGTGTTCACAGAATAATTGTCAGGATTGTTTGACATCCTTGTTCCATGCAAGACTTCTTAGTTGTTGCCTACAAGAGTAAATACTATAATTTTATTGAAAAGTAAGTCAAAAATATTTCAAATAGTTCATAACAAGTAGTGAAAGTAATCTCAAACCATTAGAGTTTCTATTTGTGTTGCATGGAATAGGACGATACTCATTGTCAAGAAACCCAAACACATTTCCTCTAGGATCCTTAGAACAACCTACAAGTAGACAATTATTGATAATTACCAATTTTACATTCTGTAAAAGATGGCATAAGGAAATCATGATTTATATATTTATATCAGATCTATTTGTAGCTTCATCATTTGAGTTATTAGGACAAGAGTGTACATTTCGTGTCATCCTTGGCTCCTGCGAAAATGGCTGAAAACCATCTAAAAGAAGAAACTACATTCAATAGAAATAATACAAATAAATTCAAAAGAAAAAGAATATTATATTTTAAGCTTACCAGTTATATTTCTGACTTCATTTGTAGTCATTTGAGGTGTACATAGGAATTGCTTTACCATCCACTGAAAAACTTCTTCAGGAAAATTTTGTTGATGGTCTTTCTGTGCATATTGAAGAATTTTTGCAAATTGGTCTCTAAAAAGATCTATCAAAAATTAAAGGAATGAACCGAAAAATTTAGTTTTTACCAAAATGAGAAGAAAATCAATGACCATTTTTAAAAATACATCAAAATACACACACAAAATTGTTGGCGCATATGTAGTACAAGTAAAGATTAATACCCGAAGGAGGTATGAAATCCTCAAAGCATGCTACATTGTTTGCTACACGCTCGTCATTCTTGTCATGTGAAGTCACTTTTGGTATTTCTTTTTGGGTTGTTGCTTTCAATTTCTTTTTGCGAAGAGGCTTAATTCCTATACATATACATATAGATAACAAAAATGAAGATTATTGATTAATAATTTACTATCATAAGATAGGTTCAAAAACTTACCAAGAAGATTACACAATGTCTCACCCATATTGAGAGATGAACTTGAATGAGTACCTATACATTTTTTGTATTAAATATACAATAAAAAATATGAACATTCATATATTATAACATACCATAGGAATTATTTTTTCATTCTCAATGTTTTGATTTACTTCATTTTGTGGACCTGAAGGACATGACTGTAGAAGTTCCCAAAGTGGTTTGGTTTTCCCAATACGTGCCATCGTCCTATAAAATTAAAATATATTTAATAACAATCAACAAAAAGAAAAGATGGAGAAAATTAAAATATTACATGATACTTGAACCTTTTTCTTGCTTTATCTATTAAGGAAGAATCCACTAGTAAATAATTTGACACATCTGATCTAGTCCATGGTTCATTATCATTAGTGTGGTTTCTTTCATCAATAATGCTAGTAGGATCAATGTTGGAAATTGACATGGCATCGTCATCATCATTATTAGAGTAATTGGGGCTCCCATATGTATGCCTAGGCCTCCAATGGCAGACAACACTCCAATCTTGAAATTCGGGATCCAGTGAGTAATAAACTTGTTGTGCTAGTGATGGAAAAATGAATGGCTCGTCAACATAACTTCTTTGGATAGTATCAATCATTGTAAAATTTAATTCGTCTTTATGGAACCCATATCTTGTATCAAACCATGTGCATTTAAATAGATGCAACACAATATCATTGGAATATGCAACCTCAATAATGTCAACTAGCGAGCCATAAAATATGCTTCCATCATCCCCCACAGTTTCTACTCCACTATTTTGCGTAACTCGTCTAATTTCTCTTTCTTTGACCTCAAATTTATATCTGTTAACAAAATATCCTTTATAGGAAACTACCCCAACTTTAGGTCCACGGGCTAAGCATTTTACATCTTCAGATAAGTCATCAGATTCATCACGAGACAAGAGCTGAAAAGTGCATATATACTTTTAGAAGAATTTCTATAAGAGTTTGTATATTATGGTACATTAGATAACTTACATGTTGTTTAAACCAATAGACAAAATTTTTATGTTGTTCCCTTTGGACTTGTAATTCACTCCAACTAGGTTGTTGTGCTTGTACAAATCTTTTATGCATCCTACACAACCACAAAACAATCTTAGACTTTGTAAGAACGAGACATTAATAGAGTTGAAAACTATATTTACCTCAGATAAGGTTGTATCTCATCTGTGTTGAACAACACAAAATGATGTGCTTGAAATATCTCTTCTTTAGAAAGAAGTCTCTCTACTCCAACACCAATTGGGCCCTCTACATGTTTTTTTGTGATGTCAAACTTGGGAGTGATATTATGCTTGAATCGAGAACAAAAGGTGACAACTTCCTCCATTAGATAAGCCTCAGAAATGGAGCCTTCTGGCCTATGCCTATTGTGAGTATAATTCTTGAGCCTAAATAAATATCTTTCCATAGGATACATCCATCGAAAATAGACCGAACCTGCAATTTTAGCTTCTGTAGCTAAATGAACCGCCAAATGCACACTTACATCAAAGAAGGCAGGTGGGAAGACTTTTTCAAGCTTGCATAGAGTTATGGGAATTTGTTGCTCCAATTTCTTCATTTTCTCAACATCAATTACTTTATTACAAATGTCTTTGAAGAATGAGGACAACTCACTAATTGCCATTGCAACAGGTTTAGATATTGTTGTTCTCAAAGCCAGAAGCAAAATTTGTTGCATAAGAATATGGTGATCATGACTTTTCAAAACACCAAATTTTCTATCCATGATTTGCAATTTTTTAGAAATATTATAAGAAAATCCATAAGGTAATTTCAAGTCCTTCAAAACCTTCAAAAAACACTCTTTTTCTTCATTTGTCATGTTGTATGATGCACGAGGAAGAATTGATTTTTTTGTATTTTTTTAGGACTTAATCCACAATGATTGCCTTATTCCAAGTGCTTCTAAATCTAGCCTTGAGTTGATGTCTCTAGTTTTACCATCTTGCTCAAGTAACCAATCTAAGATATTTTCACAAATATTTTTTTCAATATGCAAAACATCCAATTTATGTCGTATCAACAATGTCTTCCAATATGGAAGCTCAAAAAAAATACTCCTCTTCTTCCATCCACTTTTTGCAAGTGCAATATGATCATAATCATGTAAGAGTTTTTCCACCTCTTCTCCATTCATATGTTTTGGGGGATCCTCAAACTCAGTATCATCATAGAAATTGTTACTATCGCTACGCCATGGGTGACCAACAGGTAGAAATCGATGATGTCTCAAATATACAACCTTTCTACTAGATGGAAGATAAAGAGATCCACTATGAACATGACACATGGGACATGCCTTGTGCCCTTTTGTACTCCACCCCGACAACATAGCATATGCAGGAAAGTCGTTGATGGTCTATAATAGAGATGCATGCATGATGAAATTTCCCCCCGTAGAGGAATCATATGTGTTTATCCCATCATACCATAAAAATTTTAGTTCATCAATCAAAGGCCGGAGATATATATCAATGTCTTTCGGCATTTTAGGACCATCTATTATAAGTGTTAGCATAAAGTAAGATTGGTCCAATAAAAATCAAGGAGGCAAATTGTACACCATCAGAATGACAGGCCATATTGAATAATTGGTACCCTTGGCCATGTTAAAAGGATTGAATCCATCAGCAGCTATTCCTAGTCGAACATTACGTGCTTCATTAGAAAACACTGGGTATTTTTGGTCAAAGTGTCTCCATGCTTCATAATCTCGAGGATGGCCCATTTCACCCTCCTTGTTAGGTAGAGCTTTCTTGTGCCATGTCATAAGACTAGCGGTAGTATTGCACATATATAATCTGATCAATCTAGGAATCAAAGGGAAATAGCGAAGAAGCTTTGCAGGTATTTTTTTCTTCTTTTCTGAAGAACATGTCCATCTAGATTTATTGCATTTTGGACACTCATTTAAATTTTCATTTTCTCCATAATACAACAAACAATCATTAGGGCAAGAGTGAATCTTTTGACATTTCAGCCCTATGTTGGTCATTATCTTCTTACACATGCCAATTTTTTGGAAGGCTGTTGTTAGGAGGAAGAATTTTATGAGAAAAGTCCAAAACATCACAAGCACCTTTCTTAGACAATTTGTTGTCGCATTTCATCTTCCATAAATCAAGTATAGCATCAAACTTTGAAATTGGACAATTTGGATATAGAGGAGTATTGGCATCTTGCATCATTTCTTTCAAGTTGTTAATACTAGAATCTCCATGTTGTTGATTATTGTTAGTGGATTTGTTGACATCATGAACCTCCTCATAACTATTCATCATGTCATTTAGCTTATTCAACATCTCAACATTGTTCATATTGCCTAGATTATGTTTGCCAATATTCTCCCTGTGATATTTCCATGTCGTATAATTAGCAAAGAAGCCATTGCATAAGACATGATGTCGGATGACATCTAAACACTGATAAATTGGATTCTCACATATTTTGCAAGGACATAACTTTTTAGACTTGGGGTTATCTTTGAATGCAAATTCTAGAAAAAATTCTAACCCCTTATGGAAGTATGAATCATTAAGCCTGTCAAACTTAGAATTGTATTTATACATCCAACTTTTATCTTGAATGATTTCATGTCTCATTTCGATGACACCTTCAAATAAGAAAAAGTATGGAATTAACTAATAATTGAGGTAAATATAATACAACATTAAATAATGAAAAAATATATTCATAACTACAATAAATAAGGAAAATGCTAAACAAGAAAAATGCAAAGTAAAAAGGAAACTACACAAAAGAATTGATGAATAACACACACAATAGAAAGGAGACTACATAGTACATCATACTCTATATATACACACTCCACATTTTATTCTAGGAGTGCATATCATTTTTACTTTTGCGTGTTTCCATGTAACTTTCTCTCAATGTTTCTTCTTGTGCAATATGTTTATTCAATTATCTATATTTCCTTATATCTTTAGTTGGTAATTTTCCATGTTAAAGCTCTATGACTCTTTCCAATCTGCAAGGAGCATGCTAAATATCCTATATTTATGTTTTTTCTACATTATGTTTCCAAAAATATCGAAATTTACCAATCATTTATGAGTTTTTTTTACAGCTCTATATTTGATGATTAAATTGATAGAAAAAATATTTTCAGGACAAATAAGAAGAAATGTATTGGTAAGTGAACCCAGATTTTGAAATGCCAATGTTTGGCCAATGGTTTCAAATTTTACTTGATCTCGAAGTTGTATTATTTCAGTTGTTACATATTATTGTCGAAGAACTTGTGTTGGTGTTGTTAACACAAGGAAAGAAATAAAATGTCACAATCATTTTATACATAGGGCACATCCAAAGAATCTATGGCATTCTGATTGTTTTATCTTGTTTCACACTACAATGGTATTTTTATAAGGAGACAATTTATTGGTGACACCAATTGAGATCAATTCAATGAAAGTCATTTTTAGCCATTTGGGACGATCCAATTTGTCAAAAATGTTGATATGGGGAGTACCAAAAGGTTAGTTTTGGTGGATGACACTGTTTTACTTGATATAGTCATGCATTAATAAAAAGGTGAAACTCTGATTTAAAAACTTTGTTGTTATTTGATAAAAAAATAAAACTAGGAATAAGTTGAACTTGATGAGGATGGTGTCCCCATACTACCTCACATATGAGGAAAACTTATTGTGGCAGTGGGGGAGTTAAATATGGACCGACTGAGGCACAGACCTCACCCAACATATGGGGAATGCCCCAGCATTGTATAATGGTTTCTACTAGTTGCAGCTTATTATAGTATAAGGCAAGCGGGGTGTCAATTCTGTAATTGCTCAATCTGATAGTCGTGCCATGGCATCCTTCTATTATTTATCACATGGCCAGGAGCAATGCCTCATTGCATGGCTACTACTCGGGGAGTGAAGTTCTGATGCCACAGTTGCTTCTTAGTTATATTCCTATGTTCCTAATTTCTTGTCTTGATCTAGACCTATAATATATCGACTACTGTATGTTAGATTTTACAAAATGGGACAGTTGCTACTGCGTTCCAATGGTTTTCTGAGTGGTGAACTCAATAATGGACAAAGAAGAGGGCATCACATCAGAATAATTGATAGTAGTAGTAGATTTGAGGCGCCCTAAGGTATTGTCACTGCTATAGCGGTAGTGGGCTACATGATATCAGAAAAGTTGGTCAGATGTGAAATTTGGTTTTCTAATGAGTCTGTTGGTAGATATTTCAAAGTAAGGATGGAAAATAAGGAGAAATGTCCTTTCGGACAGGGAAACTCTCCAAAGCATACATATGATGACAGATTAAGCTCTTAAAACTAGATATTGTGTCATGGAATCATGTGTATAATAATTATTCTTCTCCCCATGCCAATGTATATAATCGTTGTATCATAAAACATGTATTGATCCCCGTATAAGTAATTTTTAAGAGCCAGTATAAAAAGACTTACAAGTATTCCTTAATGGATAACACCGACAAGTGAGGTTCAGTTGTTGCTCCTTCTGACGAGAAGGTGTTGTTGCTCCAGACACCAAACGTTATGCTCCTTCACCAGCTTTGTGCAGGGACGACGACCAGCCTATAGATGACGTGCGAACAGGGGATTGCGGAGATGTAGAACTAAGCATGCTTCTCCTACAATCGCTGCTCCTTCACCAACTTTGTGCAACTATGATGAAGATTCAATGCCTGACGAGTGAAAAGAGACTTGCAAGATGCGAAGTCGAGAAGCAGCTCTGAGATTTTGGGGGTGCGATTTGGGGGCGGGGTTGTAGAGATTAGGTTGGTGTTACGACCCCACCTCCCAATAACCCCCAATTAAGGGAGACCGAGAGGTCGAAGCCGCACCCATGACTTCCGGATCAAAGGTTCGGCAATTAACCAAGAATAATTATCAAATTTCAACATACTATACTAGAAGCTGTAAGAAAATAACTTTTTGCATACCTTTTTGAAAACTTGGATCTCTAAACTTATATCCACGCCAATACTAATCTATCTAATCCTCCTTTGCACTTTAATTCACATTTAGTACCACATGTGCCACTTTACTGTTGGTTCCTTTCATTGTACCTAAAACGCCGACAAACAAAACGTCGGTCAGCCGAAGCTGGTATGTGGAGGAAACTGATAATGTTCAACTATGTTAACGACATAATCATTCAATTAATCATTTAACAATCAAGATTACATTTTTAAGCCATACAACTCAATCCATACATATTCTCGAACTCTGGGTTGTCCCTGTAGTGGACATGAACATCACCTCTCTTTTAGGTAATAGAGTCGCATGGCACTATCCTAAGATAGCCCAATATCTAACTCATTGTGACTTGATGGACCTACCTCAATGGTAGCCATGTACTAAGTCAACCATAGACCTGATGGACCTACCCGATAGGTAGCCATGTACTAGGTCATCCATAGACCTGATGGACCTACCCAATAGGTAGCCATGTACTAGGTCTTTCTCTAACCTGATGGACCTACCCATAGGTAGCCATGTACTAGGTTAGCTATAATGCCACAGAGAGAACCATGATCTGAGTTTGTAGGCATATATCCTTTGTGATAGTCATAGCCACATTATAGTTTGCAATATGAACATCCAAACAGTTTAGTTGCATTCAATGCGATTAAACATCTGGGAATCCATCGGGAAACTAAAGCGGTTATTCATAATTAACCACATACCTGATTTGATGAGTCATGCAGTTTATTCAACACATACTTCATGTATATATCATCAAACCAATCAACATATCCAAGCAAGTAATTCAATCATCACATAGTTCCTGAAATAAATATGTACTCTATTTATTACACACTTTATCAAGAATCTACTTGGATTCACTTTCTATGGTTTCTAATCCGCATTAAGGTTTCATTAATATTCATTAGGGTTTCTTAGATCAATTTCTCAAACTTTATCCATTTTAGGTCAACAAACCCTAAAATACCCTTTTCCATATTTAAGAACCTTAATTGCTCAACTATCCATTTTAATAGTCTTTTATTGACTTAGGATCATCACATCCCTAATTATTCATGGATTTGAACATTTAAACAATTAAAAGACATATTCTCCTAAATTAGGGTTTTCAAACTCATTAATGCATATTCATGCACTAAACCCTAAATTAATCCAATTATATAAAAAATCATCCTATTTTCACTTTTATTAACAATAGGTTAATATCAGCTTGAATTATCCAAAGAATATCATTAAGACCATCTATCATCAAATCTAAGGGTTTTTCCTTAATTAAAACACTAAAGATGATAACTTTATGTACTTTTCCAATTTCAAGCATATAAACTCTAAATTAGACTAATCACGTGCAAAGTTCTTCATTTTTGAACATAATGTATCTTTTTACATTTAACATGTTAATATCAACTCTAATGATCCATTAAACCCTATTAATCACTTTAATCATATCAAAGTAGGGTTTCTTTAATCATCATTATGTTAAAGTTGATAAATTACACTACTTTTCAAATTGCAAGAGGAATTGGCTTATAAACATATTTTTATTGAGTTCCTATTGTTTTCCTGATCAAAATTCATATATAACTTATTTTAATCCGAGTTAAGAGTAGCAAGATATGATTTTTGCAAGAAAATTACCTTCCAGCCAATCAGATGGCGCCACGTCACCCGACTTCATGCAACGCTATGGATTTGGAAATATAACCAAATTACGAGCTTGCCCCCGCTTAAGTTAGTCGTTGTTTCAGCCCGTGAAGGGCAATTCTGTCCAACGCATGTAGGTCATCTTCTTCCTTCAGCTTGCCTTAGCAGCTGCGTTTTTGCAGCCTTGCGTGAGCTTGCCTTCCCTCCCTGGGCCGCCATCCAAGCCGGAGCTCCTTCCTTCGACTCTGTCTCTCATAGGCGCACGTAGGGCACCTACACTACTTGGCGAGGGTGTCCTCTACGGCGCTCGTCGGGCCAAGCATTGGCGGCCGTCACAGCAGCCTAGCAGTTGTTGCGGAGCGAGCTCCTGGGCGAGAGATCGTCGGTCAACCTTCCCCTGAGTTCGTGGGAACATGCAGCAACCACTAAGGTCGTCCACTGGTCCTTCTACACTTCATAGATGCGCTATAACCCATGGTTAGGTTTTCAACCGTGAAGAAGCAGTGGGGTAGAGAGAGGAAGACGTAGGACCCTTTAGAACTCGAGCCAACGTTTCCCCCTTTATATAGGGTGGAATATGAAGCCCTAAGGCGTGCCTCATGAGGATTCAAGTCCCAACTTGAAAGGAAACACATATTCCTTGGTTGTGAAGCAACTACCTTTCTCTCTCTCTCTCTTCATTAACTTTTATAATATCCTTTATTATTTGGATGCTTTAGGAATTCGAAATTCCTTTTACTTACTCCCTTTAACCTTGCTTTTTAATCCATTGATCACAAAATCCTATTTTCCTTTATAGAAAATATCATCCTTTTAAACAATACCACATAATTTATTAATAAAGCAACACATTATCATCTTATTTTGCCTTTTTAGTATTTTCTCTTTCTTTCCTCTTTATTGGGACTCCTTGGATCCCAAGATACTCTATTACTTCGAAATTCTCTTTATTGGATACTTATTATTCTTCTAGATGCATCATTATGCATTATTTCACATTATCTTGTTTATTTCTCATTTAAACATCTCTTTTTGAGAATTTCTTTTTATTTCTCTTTTATTTTCCTTATTGACATTCCTTTTAATATTAATAACCTCATGGATACGAAATTTCCCCAAGAAATCTCATTTATGCCTCTTTCCACTCATTTTCCACATTTTATCCTTATTTGCAATTTATTTCTTAATAAAGAAATACTTAATTAACATTTTCTTTTCTCATTGCTTTCTTTTTGCAACCTTGGACTCCTTGGTACCCAAGGAACCCAAGAGGCACAAAATCCTCTTTGGATTTGCCTTCTAGAGGTTTCCACATATTTCTTTTCTCAAATATTCAATTATTCATTCACTAATTGAATTTTCTTTGTTATTTCCTTGTTATTGGGCCCAATAGCCAATAAAGCCCACAATACAAACATCAAGGCTATTGTAAACAAAAATCCATTTATTTGAACCAAATCATATCTTTATTTGTTCAATTATCTTTCATATGAGAAATTACATTTCTCACCAATGAACCCAAAAATTGGGGTTGTAACATCCTTCCCCTCTTATAGGAATTTTGTCCTCAAAATTCTATCAATCAAACAAACAATTTTAGGATAAGACCTTTCCATGTCCATCATTGGCCCCTATGTGGCTTTACCGTACTCATGGAGCATCCAAAGAACCTTTATCATCACATATTCTTTTCTATGAGTTCTTTCATCCTGGCGTCTATAAACTACACAGGTGACTCAGGCCATTTCAGCCTCCCTTGGGGCTCACTAGGTTCATTGCTCAGCACATGGTCGGGATACCTCACATAGTGCTCTAAATTGGACACATGGAAAACATCCCACATTACTTTATCCTGAGGGGTAGGGTCAAAACCTAACCATCTCCACCCATCCATCTCTAATGGACCCATGTATCGGGGACTCAACTTTCTCAGCTGCAGCTCAGAGGGGTCGGATTCTCACATTATATTCTCCCACAGTGCACTGCATGTTAGTCTACTTTGCACCTTCTCACGACTCTCATTGTCTCTAGGCTCCTTTCGGACCTTGCACAATCAAAGTGACTTCATCTACATGCATTGTGGTCCTTTTCTAACCATCATGTGGTCCTTTTCTAACCATCATGTGGCCCCTTTCACCAACATCACCTTACTGAAGTGGTGACTGACACAACCTCCCTTACAGAGCTTCTTATAAAACACGATACTGGCTATGGTGGTCATTGTCACATCTTTCATAGGACAAGAATTGTCTCTAGATATCACCCTGAACGAGCACACATGCCCTCATCAGAACCTTTAGTCTGGATCATACTAACCATAGTTAGGGGTGATAAACTATACTAACATTGAGTTCTTCATGTTTCTACTTCCACCTCACGGAATTGAATCTTTAAGTCATACTCATGCACTTTTGAACGCGCATCATGGTGTAGTTGAACCATCTCTCTCATATGTAGCTCAACCCGATCTGTCCCTTGACGGTACTCTTTCTCTCTTATGCCATCTAGGTCAGGCGATCTACCATAACCCATATTACATCTCGACCTTCCTTGGTCTAGGGGAGACCTATCACAACATCCATAGTGTTGAGCTCCCATTCTCTCTCAGGGACTCTTTTGTCCTCTATACCGATACACTAGGTTACTAGGGTTCGTCCTTTACCTCCTGGCTTGCATGGGCATAAACCACATGCAACTTTATCTTAAGCATCCAAAGTGCTATCTCTGTTTTACCACTGTGTATGGTGATCTTCAATCATGCTTTCCTATGTGTCATTATTCTTCAAGATCAATACCTCAAAACCCTAAACCATTTTATCGGGGTTTCTTTTCCAATGAAGTGCACTTGAGGTTCTACCACCATCCTTTCAGCGTATCAAGGACTAAACTGGCTAACCAAACAACCCTTACCTTTTCAACGTTTCTTGTTACATTTGAGTGTTGTCCAAACACCTCTCCTTTCCAAACTTAGGGTTAGCCAAACAACCTCTTCTAGCTTCAAGTCAGATGTATCTTGACCAGTGCAACCATTACCACTTCACATTCTTAGGTATTAGGTAACATTGAAGACATACACTTCCATGTATTTCACCTTAAATTCTATGTCTATTTTCATTAAGAACACTCTCTGATTTCATCATCATGGTGATCAAACTCATCCTGATATAACTTGTAAGTTCCACATAGCTCATGATAAAAACATTGTCATAAGGTGACTACTTCATTCCTCTTAGTGTTTACAAACCATCCATGTATCATTCACTTTACCAGGGTAGATTATCTTCTCTATCCCCAATTCTCGTGGCAACGTTCCAACCTACATCATCTCTTATCCTTGGTGTATGGCATGCGTAATGTCCTATCTCTCACTCCCATAACAAGAGGAAATAAGCATTTGGCTACAGTCCAAATACAGAGTTCTTCCTGTTCCAAGAGTAGAGATGATACATCCCACCTTGCCAATACACCTTTACATCTAAGTTGCAACGTGCCACATATGTCTCTACATCACGGACATCATGATATCAAACTAGTCTTGAACCTACTGAGGTTTATATCCTTGGTCATGTCCTCTAGGTCTATAGGGTACCGACTCTTTTGGGGTCATCCCTCTTCCCTCATGCATCAAGAGAGTGCCCTACTCATATTCCCTTTGGGTCCCATGAGTTCATGAAGGTGATCAATCTCCTAACCCATGGTCCTCGGACAATGATAGCTGTTACCTCCCGACCCTCTGGTCATGTGCAACTGGGGAATTAGGCAACTCCTACTTCCATCGGTCTTATCCCTACCTGACCCTAGGATAGACTTAGGATTCACCATTGTAGTACATGTTCACTTAGAACCTTACCCAAGTCTTCGTCATCTCTCTTTCTGCATCCATGGTTGGCTCCCATCCTTTCATAGGGATCATGGCAACCTTCCTACCTTGGTCAAGCCCCGTACCGGGTACCTTCATGGTAACACATTCATATGTAATTAGAGATGGCTATCTATGGGTCTACAGGTTCATTCTCATACCATGTACTTTTCACTTAGCTTCTCATGATCCTATGAAACGTCTTTAGGTTACCTTAAACCAAAAAAACTGATATATACCCTACCAAAGGGGTCCCTCTCCCAGGATGGGAGGACAACTATCTCTTGTCAACAAGGTCACAAAATCTCTTAGGTCTAGGGTTTACATCCACACGAGCCTACTTAACCCTAGCAAGCTATTAAGGCACAGCAGATCGCCTACCGAACCATGCTAGGTCATGCTTGTCCACTTTCCTTCATGCCGGATCAAGATCACACCTTCCCTAGCTTGTCATCAACCTAGTTGTGAGGGGTTCATCAAACACACCTTAAATTTAAGGGGCTTCCTTCTTTCCTCTATACATGAGGAGTACCATGCTCACTTCTATAGGAACTCAACTTCTCATCATGAGCCTTAGGTACACCACTTCCCCTCTTAGGCCTAGGAACCCTAGGTTCACTGCATGCTCTGTCTCTTAACTACGAACCAAGCATGAAAAAGGCATGACATGCACTCCTTGTTATCCTTCAACTCAAGCAACACTTAGAGTTGGGTCCTTCTTAAGGACAACCGACAAGGTACAAGGCCTCATAACCTGCTACTAAACTTTTCTAGGTCTAAGGAACTCTTCTTCCTACCTCAGAAGGTAAACACCTATACCGTAGGCACATAGGCACCAGATGCTTCATCCTCTATCTTTAGGGTTTGGTCCCTCTAAGATATCATCAATCTTTCAGGGATCGATCATGAGCCAACCACTATCATCCATTGTTCAGGGTTTTAGGCTTCCAACCTTCTTGCTGGGTTTCCTGCTCTCTCTAGAGCTAACCCCACATCCAACCTCACCATTAGAGGTCCTTTCTTCATGAAGGATCATCCTCAAAAGCATGCTCTACATGGGTGAAGCCTAGGTTCGAACTTATAGTTTCTCAAGATCATCCATAACCCTTTATGCTCCATCATAATTCCTTATCCATGGTTTCATCCTACTGTTAGCACTATGACGTGCCCTAGGTGCCAGCTATGCCCTACTTGCACAAGCCCATAGGCTTTCTATGGTCCTTCACTAACATCATCATCTAAGGAGCTATCCTTTACCCTAACATGCACGACCCTTCCCAGGGTTGGGTAGCCAAAGGCGCTAGGTCACCCATGGATCATATGGTATCCCAAAGGCATGTCCTTTCAAACACCTGGTCCAACTCATCTCTCTCTAACCTTCACTTAGGGTTAGGGTTAGCATCATCCTCAGAGGGTGTGCCAGGTCTCTACTTGCAATGGAGATCTCTATCTCCAAGACTAACTTATCCTCCTGATAAGAAGGTCTAGCCTCAAGTCTCTTCTGAGGACATGACAACTTATGTCATACGACCTAAGCATGTATCTATTCTTTAGTTTGCGCTTAATCTATTAAGCTTATGTCCATGACATCTTATTTACATGCCTTTCATTAATTTGGTGGAGGATTTCTTAAACCTTATTAACCTTACCCATACCTCAAGAGGGTGAGGAGAAGAAAGAAAACCCTAATACTTTAGGTCCTTATTAGAATTTTGTGGTGAGAAGGGATGAATAAGATGAGAAATCCCAAAGGTATCTTATTTCAATTCATACCCTAAGACTTTGGCCAGGCAGTCACACGGATCCGAGAGTCCTCGTATTCTGACTAGCGGTGCGGAGGAAAAATATTGCCAGCCCCCGGTCGTGATCCTTTTCTAGACACCTCCGTCTTTCAGATAATCCTCTAATAACTCCCTTGGGTTGTATGGAGTTTGTAAAATTTAATAATTATTAATGGTTAACTGAGGAACCTAGGCTCTGATCCAAAATGTTACGACCCCACCTCCCAATAACCCCCAATTAAGGGAGACCGAGAGGTCGAAGCCGCACCCATGACTTCTGGATCAAAGGTTCGGCAATTAACCAAGAATAATTATCAAATTTCAACATACTATACTGGAAGCTGTAAGAAAATAACTTTCTGCATACCTTTTTGAAAACTTGGATCTCTAAACTTCTATCCACACCAATACTAATCTATATAATCCTCCTTTGCACTTTAATTCACATTTAGTACCACATGTGCCACTTTACTGTTGGTTCTTTTCATTGTACCTAAAACGCCGACAAACAAAACGTCGGTCAGCCGAAGCTGGTATGTGGAGGAAACAGATAATGTTCAACTATGTTAACAACATAATCATTCAATTAATCATTTAACAATCAAGATTACATTTTTAAGCCATACAACTCAATCCATACATATTCTCGAACTCTGGGTTGTCCCTGCAGTGGACATGGACATCACCTCTCTTTTAGGTAATAGAGTCGCATGGCACTATCCTAACATAGCCCAATATCTAACTCATTGTGACTTGATGGTCCTACCTCAATGGTAGCCATGTACTAAGTCAACCATAGACCTGATGGACCTACCCGATAGGTAGCAATGTACTAGGTCATCCATAGACCTGATGGACTTACCCAATAGGTAGCCATGTACTAGGTCTTTCTCTAACCTGATGGACCTACCCATAGGTAGCCATGTACTAGGTTAGCTATAATGCCACAGAAAGAACCAGGATCTGAGTTTGTGGGCATATATCCTTTGTGATAGTCATAGCCACATTATAGTTTGCAATATGAACATCCAAATAGTTTAGTTGCATTCAATGCGATTAAACATCCGGGAATCCATCGGGAAACTAAAGAGGTTATTCATAATTAACCACATACCTGATTTGATGAGTCATGCAGTTTATTCAACACATACTTCATGTATATATCATCAAACCAATCAACATATCCAAGCAAGTAATTCAATCATCACATAGTTCCTGACATAAATATGTACTCTATTTATTACACACTTTATCAAGAATCTACTTGGATTCACTTTCTATGGTTTCTAATCCACATTAAGGTTTCATTAATATTCATTAGGGTTTCTTAGATCAATTTCTCAAACTTTATCCATTTTAGGTCAACAAACCCTAAAATACCCTTTTCCATATTTAAGAACCTTAATTGCTCAACTATCCATTTTAATAGTCTTTTATTGACTTAGGATCATCACATCCCTAATTATTCATGGATTTGAACATTTAAACAATTAAAAGACATATTCTCCTAAATTAGGGTTTTCAAACTCATTAATGCATATTCATGCACTAAACCCTAAATTAATCCAATTATATAAAAAGATCATCTTATTTTCACTTTTATTAACAATAGGTTAATATCAGCTTGAATTATCCAAATAATATCATTAAGACCATCTATCATCAAATTTAAGGGTTTTTCCTTAATTAAAACACTAAAGATGATAACTTTATGTACTTTTCCAATTTCAAGCATATAAACTCTAAATTAGACTAATCACGTGCAAAGTTCTTCATTTTTTAACATAATGTATCTTTTTACATTTAACATGTTAATATCAACTCTAATGATCCATTAAACCCTATTAATCACTTTAATCATATCAAAGTAGGGTTTCTTTAATCATCATTATGTTAAAGTTGATAAATTACACTACTTTTCAAATTACAAGAGGAATTGGCTTATAAACATATTTTTATTGAATTCCTCTCGTTTTCCTGATCAAAATTCATATATAACTTATTTTAATCCGAGTTACGAGTAGCAAGATATGATTTTTGCAAGAAAATTACCTTCCAGCCAATCAGATGGCGCCACGTCACCCGACTTCATGCAACGCTATGGATTTGGAAATATAACCAAATTACGAGCTTGCCACCACTTAAGTTAGTCGTTGTTTCAGCCCACAAAGGGCAATTCTGTCCAACGCATGTAGGTCTTCTTCTTCCTTCACCTTGCCCTAGCAGCTACGTTTTTGCAGCCTTGCGTGAGCTTGCCTTCCCTCCCTGGGCCGCCATCCAAGCCGGAGCTTCTTCCTTCGACTCCGTCTCCCATAGGCGCACGTAGGGCGCCTGCACTACTTGGCGAGGGTGTCCTCTACGGCGCTCGTCGGGCCAAGCATTGGCGGCCGTCACAGCAGCCTAGCAGTTGTTGCGGCGCGAGCTCCTGGGTGAGAGATCGTCCGTCAACCTTCCCCTGAGTTCGTGGGAACATGCAGCAACCACTAAGGTCGTCCACTGGTCCTTCTACGCTTCATAGATGCGCTATAACCCATGGTTAGGTTTTCAACCGCGAAGAAGCAGTGGGGCAGAGAGAGGAAGACGTAGGACCCTTTAGAACTCGAGCCAACGTTTCCCCCTTTATATAGGGTGGAATATGAAGCCCTAAGGCGTGCCTCATGAGGATTCAAGTCCCAATTTGAAAGGAAACACATATTCCTTGGTTGTGAAGAAACTACCTTTCTCTCTCTCTCTCTTCATTAACTTTTATAATATCCTTTATTATTTGGATGCTTTAGGAATTCGAAATTCCTTTTACTTACTCCCTTTAACCTTGCTTTTTAATCCATTGATCACGAAATCCTATTTTCCTTTATAGAAAATATCATCCTTTTAAACAATACCACATAATTTATTAATAAAGCAACACATTATCCTCTTATTTTGCCTTTTTAGTGTTTTCTCTTTCTTTCCTCTTTATTGGGACTCCTTGGATCCCAAGATACTCCATTACTTCGAAATTCTCTTTATTGGATACTTATTATTCTTCTAGATGCATCATTATGCATTATTTCACATTATCTTGTTTATTTCTCATTTAAACATCTCTTTTTAAGGATTTCTTTTTATTTCTCTTTTATTTTCCTTATTGACATTCCTTTTAATATTAATAATCTCATGGATACGAAATTTTCCCAAGAAATCTCATTTATGCCTCTTTCCACTCATTTTCCACATTTTATCCTTATTTTCAATTTATTTCTTAATAAAGAAATACTTAATTAACATTTTCTTTTCTCATTGCTTTCTTTTTGCAACCTTGGACTCCTTGGTACCCAAGGAACCCAAGAGGCATGAAATCCTCTTTGGATTTGCCTTCTAGAGGTTTCCACATATTTCTTTTCTCAAATATTCAATTATTCATTCACTAATTGAATTTTCTTTGTTATTTTCTTGTTATTGGGCCCAATAGCCGATAAAACCCACAATACAAACATCAAGGTTATTGTAAACAAAAATCCATTTATTTGAACCAAATCATATCTTTATTTGTTCAATTATCTTTCATATGAGAAATTATATTTCTCACCAATGAATAAAAAAATTGGGGTTGTAACAGTTGGGGTTTGGGAACGACGGAGGAGGTCGGGATGGGGTAGGCGATGGAAGGAGAAAGGAAGGAGGAGGGCAATCGGGATCGTGTAGCAGGTTGTCGGCTGGCCGAGAGATTGCGTAGCTGAGCAGAAGCTAGAGGAAGCGAAGCCGAAGCGGCAGTGCAAACGGCGCGCGGACAGGAGACGGAATTTGCTAGGGAAAAGAGGGAAATGAAAATTGTGTACGTACATTTTTGTCTTTCTGGCGGGCCGGATTGGCGCGAGGCATAGCAGGCCTTGGGACGGAAAATTATGCTCATCGAAAGCTGACACATGCAGTAATCAGTTTTAATCTTGTGACGATTGCTTTAGGCTTACCGTTCCAGTAGTGATGCTTCGTGTTCATTTCTAACGAATATTTAGGTAACTCAAACATAAACTGGTCACGGTTTCGGTCATCGGTTATAAACCAGTTGCATTTTATTTAGGCTCGGATCTCGAGCAGTCGTTTCCCCGGTGCATATTCTTTTGCCTAGTCTTAAAATAATATATATCCTCAGGCAAGTTGGGACCAACAGGCAAGCAGCTATTTAGAACTAACATGCCCAACACATACGCTACAGACGTACAGTAAGGTGAAGCTCCAAGTGCAACAGTTGTAACTGTGGGTAAGCCAATGAAGCACGCTGTTCTGATCCCCTGGCCGACCGCCGGACACATCAACCCGTTGCTAAAGTTGGCCAGGATCCTCCATTCCCGCGGCTTCTACATTACCTTTTTCATCTCAGAACAGGTCCGAAAGCTCCAGCTAGCGGCCGCCGCAGCTCAACCCAATGAGCCCCACCTGCCGCCTCCGTCGCTCCATCCCTTCCAAGGGTTCCGCCTGGAGATCGTTTCTGACGGACTGCCGCCTTCCTGCTCGTCGGGGCCAGAGTATCTCAGGGAACTGACAGCCGCGGTCGGGACGACTTACGTCGACGAAGTCCGGACGCGGCTTAGTCAGCTGGCGGACGAGGTCCCTCCGGTGACGTGCGTCATTGCGGGGCTCCTGGGTCCGGCGCTGCGGATCGCAGAGGAGCTCGGGGTTGCAGGATTCATGTTCTGGACCACCAGCGCATGCGGCTTCCTACCTACACTGCACGCGGAGGAGCTCATTGCAAGGGGCTACGTGGCGCCACAAGGAAAACCACCAGGTGCAATTTCTTATTTTGGTTTATTAAGTTTTTTGCGAATGATTATATTTTCCTTTGGGTATGTGTTTTATATTTTGTGGAGCTCCTCCTAAGCCACTATAATGAAGAGCTGCTAGCGCTGCCCATTGTGGCTTTCGGAGTGATCAAGGGTTGGCGTTTAAGGGTTTGAGGGGTCATAGCTATGTTTTAAGATAAACAAAGAAAAGCATTCACCCAACCCGCTCCACCTCAACTCTTCGGGCGCAACCAGACATAATATACATTGACTCGCATATTAAGTCTCAGACAGTACTGGATCATGTAGTTTATACTTGTGTGATTGTCCCTTCAGTTTTATTGTCTAATCAGTAATCAAAACGAACAAAACGTTTTCAGTCGTTGCTGCTCCATTCTAAAAGAAAACGGAATCTTTTGAAATAAAATACTAATGCATGGTATTGTCATATTGTTTTCTAATTTACTTTTGCCAATTCTAGGGAAGTACCAAACTTAAATCGGGATAGTTATCTGTTTTCTAATCCCTTCTTAGATATTCTATACTACACAACACATCATTTTAATTTCAGTGAACAAATCATACGAGAAGTGATACATGCTGTACGAACTTGGAAATAACCCCAATTAATGACTATACTAACTGTTAGCGTTTGTTTAATTTTTTTACTAGTGTGTTTAGTTTTTTATATGGGTAGGTACTGCCTTTTTTTATTAATGTGAACCATAATAAAGACAGTCGTTATAAACCAACAAATCAATAACAGTCTAGATTCTTTGAGACACAACTGGGACAACAAGTCGGGTACAGTAAATTTGGAGGTTTGTTTTAGATCTAGCAAAGTATAAAATACATATCGCGTCAATAGAAAATGTTGTTGTACAGTTTGTATGTATGTATTAGATATAAAAGTGGGTGCACAAGGGGAGTTATGTATACATTTTTAAAATCAGGTCGCCTGTTGTATTTCGTTGTCATGTTGGGAGTCTCTTCCGTCGGGAGCCAAAGATAAACGATTGCGTTTTGTTGAACAGCACCAGTAGACTGGTGAAAAAAATTGTACAACGGTTTCAAAATTAGTTGAGCTGAATAAATCATTCACATCTTCAAAATTGTAAGAAGTTGATAGTTTGATTTGGCTACATGAATTGATTTAGTTGTCTATCTATTCATATTAGACACAACATAAATTTAAACAGACTTGTACTTTTGAGTTAATTAGTTGCTTCTTTGATGCTGATCTTATCACCATTTCTAAGATAATATCCTAACTACTCTCCTTACCACCATTCATTGAGATATTAAATTTGTATTTCTTGACTGCAACATAGGCTTTCAAGAGCTCACCATTTCCACGGGCTACCTCATCTTACCCATTTTATAATTCTTGATCTTTGACTTAGAAAGTAAGTGAATAGCACCTTATCTTGTAGAGGACCTGAATCACGAGATCTTATAACCACGTCCTTGATGAGAATGTCTTTGATAAGCTTATAGCATGCTGAATTTCAGTATTTGCACCTTATTTTACCTTTGAGCATGTCCTTTTGTAAGGTCTCGACTATGAGTATTAGTATTGCCTTAGAAATAAATACCCCCACACATAAGTATTTGAGTCAATAAAATATATTATCACAAAGTGAATATTTTTCCTCTTTGATACTCCCATCTTCATTGATGTTTCTTATCCCCATGATGTCATCTTCTATTTTCTAAGCTTCATATGCGTCTACTTTCAGAAATGGAACATCTACATTGTGTGTACATTGTTCCTTGATTAGACACCCATGTACATTGGAATGAATAAGCTTTGATCTAATGTTTGTAAAATCAACACTATGTAGGGTATTTTAGCTTAAGCTCACCACACTATGTAAAAAAATGGAATCTCATATGCTAACTTTTGTAGGTAAAGATGGTTCTTCTCTTCGTGTTTTATCACCTTAGTATGGAATATAAATTAGTTATTCTATTCCTTGTCTACATTTACTTGTCTGCGTCATCATGAAACTGAACCCTTGTATTTTGACTTGTAGATTAATGTCTTCTAGCACACTATGTGATAAATTCTAGTGTCATCTTTTCTACATTACAACATCCCAACATCTTCAAACCACCATGCATAGTGACACTAGGTTTGTGGTATTTTTCTCTATACCAGTTATTGAACCACAAAGATTTGTGTTCCCTGACAGAAACCACAAATGGGAGGGTTGAAAGGGTAACATGTAATATCCCATAATTTTACCCTACCCAAAATGTAAAAGAACCACTCTCGAGATCCTAAGGCTGGATTGAAATTTCATCCAACTAATGATATTCTATAATTTATTTTTCATCTAGATAGAATGTTTTATTACCACAAATTCATTCACTTTCTTTATGTTCCAATGTTCAGTCATGTAAATTGTCATTCTACCTACTTCTCCCATGATTATAAAATCCATCACCTTCTAGCAGCCAACCCAATGTGTCTCTTTTATCCATCCCTGGCTTTATCATTTGATGTATATGGAGTGTGATATATATGCTACTAAACGCAATGTGGGACAGATTGTAGGTAGGGTATACACTACCAACAGTTAAAGATCACGCCTTAGTGATTCCTCAAATTGTGTAAACTAAACCTTTCAAACAACTACCATCTTTTTTTTATCATTCCATTAGAAAACTAGTGACACAACCTTTCAAGATATAATAAAAACAACATAGTTTTCATGTTCATTGTGCATCTTGAATTCTAACTTTATTTCAATCTCTCTTTACTTTTATCTTTTATTTCTTCCTAAAGAACATGAATGTTTGTGGTCCACTTCTTGCACCAAGGTTGTTTTTGTAAGGGAACAATTGAAACTAGCTAAAAGAATTGAACACTACCAATGATAAAAAAAAAACTAGGTGCCATCCATGAAAGGAGGGCAAGGTGCCACACCTTTTCATCTTGTTTCAAATCATCTCTTTCAATTACACTTCTATTTATTGAGTATGAGAATAATTCTATCATGAAAGTGAAGCAAACATATTAAAAAGATCAACTTAGTTAAGATCCTTCAACCTTAAAAAAGAACACAAACTTAGAATATATGCTAAAAAAGAATGATAATTATGTTAGAAGGGGGATGGGAAGTATAATTCAACCATTAAATCAACATAAAAATAATCCACTTATGGCATAAGACCATCATTTCCAAAGTCTTACATGCATAAACTTTCATTAAGATAGTATTGGGCTATTCTCATAACATTAGTGACAAATTTATTGTCTATGGATGTGTTTTTCTTCCTTGGCACTAGCATATCAGCATATGTAACACACTGCTATTTGTATACCACTTTATTGTTAATCTCATTCCAATACAAAATTTTCCATACTCATAGAAACTACCAAGACAAGTGATTGAATACTATTTACTGAATATGGCTATGAAATATTACCCAATGATACAACTGTGAAAAATACTATTTACTACCTCAAATTAGCACTAGGATTGAAACCATATAGTATGATTATTTAAGGAACATTTTTTTGTTGTTTCTAATTACACAGAACTTAGAGGCGTCTTTGATCTTATTGTGGCTTTCTACAAGGGTCTAGAGATTCTAGACATGCCTTCCACCTAATTTTGTGGTGGCTTGTAGGAAGGAAATAAATTTGATTTTCCTTGCAATTAGTGTGAATAAAGTGAAGAAAGGCATGAAATGATTTTGTAAAGAAAGTTCAATAATTGTAGGGATTGAACTTGTATGTTTTGTGTGGCCTCCGCCATTAGTGAGGTATAAACTTTGAGTTTTAGACGTTTCAACAAAACCTTATTCTTTTGTATGCATTTATAAGGCCTTCAAGTTTGTAGCGAGAAGCTATCTAGAAATAAATATGGGTTAAGTTTTCAATTGAGAAGTAAAGCACCAATATGTGACTATTATCCTTGAAATTATAAAGGACCCTCATTTTTAAGTATTATTGTTCTTCTTAAAATATATATATTTCTTGACATGTTAATTATATGTGGAGAATGAAAAATTAAAAGTAAATTCTCTTAATTGTATTTAGTGAAGTGGAATGGAACCTTAAAAATGGCTAGATCCACTCATTTAACCAAACAAATGTAAGTTTAACTTCATGCTTTCTCTTTCTTTTTTGAATATATTTCCTTTATCATGATTTTTAGCCCTTTTTATTCATACTCTATTCCTTTTGAGTTAATTGGGAGGAGTACAATGTTGCTTTTATTAATAAACAAAGATAATAAGTATTAGAAGATATCATTGTTTAGTTCTCATGTTATTGTTATTTAACACATTATTAGATTTCATAGATAGTTAGACTTTCAATATTTTTCAAAATAACACCATATTGCTTACTCTTATTGACTGGTCTACTTGGATACTAATATGGCACATTTTCCATTATGCGATATATTGTTCCATTTGAAACATTGCCTGGTTTTTGAAGTGCACATGATGAAATTCTTGGTGGCATGTCATGTTTGTTGATATATGTGTGTATCAATGTGCAAATAACATGCACTTAGGATGTTAAATTTTATAGTTATTTTTTTATTTATGATAGCTTATTTGATTAATTCTACATAATAATTTCATGCGTGATTCTATATATTTTTATGAATGTATTTTGGCCAAATTTAGAAGGAATGCTTGAGTTTTGCAAATGTATTCCAATTACCAACCCATATACTCAAATTGAAAAACTCATGTGTTTCTTGGAGGGGGATGTTTCATGTGAGGGGATGCTTGATGTGAGTACATGTAACCTATATGTACCCATTTTATATTTCATGTAATTAACAAGTATCATCTATATTTGTTCATTGTTTACAAGTGGTTCATATTTGAAGTGATCTTCAAATAATTTCACTTATACATTTGTATACCATCCAACGATATAAGATATGTACTTTAAGGTATATTATAAGTTGTTGAAATGCACGAAACGATAATGATCTAAAGATAGTTGGAAAAATATTGAATTGAGATGATTACTTGATTTCCTTAGACATTTATCAGACATGATAATTTTCAAATGGATGTGGTGTTGTGGACTACAGACCTTGATTCTTCTAGGAGACTTATCCTCATTTACCTTTGTTTTATTATGTCATGTTCAATAGGGCTAAAATTAATCTATCTTGAAGCTTTTGTTGGTAGTTCCAGTCACCGATGTGTTCGCCCTTCATGAGGTTATGGATTTTAGGAGGAGATAATTACTTCTTGACTTTCTACACATATCAACTGTATTCATAAAATTTTCTCCTTTAAATGGAAACTATTCTATTTTTATATGTATCAGTCTTTGTGATTGTGTAGCTTGCTCAGTTAGTAAATTCTAACGTTGGAGCAGGTCATGAAACTCACTGGGAATTTGAGAAAAATAGTTTAAAATAACAACAAGACATGCATTTGTGCGTGATGGGACTCCCCTACTGATGAACCTTTGTTCCATTTGATCAGAGGGTTATGCTTCAAGATTATACAATTTGCATGAATATTTATGAATTTGTTTAAATTTTATGTCTTGGATATAGTTTAGTCTTAAAATGGTCTTAATTATTTGTATAATTACGAGAAATCAAAACAAACATCTATCTTGTTAATTAGTTATTGTCTGTTCATGTAGATGGAAGTTGTATAAATGTTAGCGATCACCTAAACAAAGTAGTTGACTGGATTCCTGGACTAAGGGCGCTCCGAGTAAAAGACATGTCTAGCAATTTCAGTATCAAAAATCCTGATGACGTGCTCTTAAAGTTCGATTGTGAGGCATCTCTTTGGGCATCACGTGCTTCTGGCGGAGTGATACTCAACACATGTGATGCGTTAGAGTACGAGGCCATTGAGGCTATGAGGATCCATTTCAAAAGGTTGTATGTTTTAGGTCCTTTGTCTATTGTTCTCGATGATCTCAGAGAAGGCATCCCCATAGTTGAGATGAGCTTCTGGAGGGATGAGAGGAGGTACTTTTCATGGCTGGATACACAGGAAGTTGGCTCTGTCCCCTACATCAACTTTGGGAGCATCGTCACCATGGATTTTGAGCAACTGTCAGAGCTTGTGCTCGGCGTAGTAAGTAGTGGTGTACCCTTCCTGTGGATTGTCAGACCAGACATTATGGATGCAAGTAGCACAAATAATGATCTTGAGATTCAAAGTAAGGTTTTAAACTTACTACCCGACCATTGTAAAGAAGTTGTGAACAATAGAGGTTTCTTTGTAGACTGGTGCTCTCAGGAAGAGGTGCTTGCTCACCCCGCCTTGGGTGGTTTTCTAACTCATGCTGGGTGGAACTCCATGTCAGAGAGCATCGGAAGAGGGGTACCTATGATTTGCAAACCCTTTATTTATGATCAAACTGTAAATTGTCGCTATGCATGTGATGAATGGGGTGTAGCCATGGATTTGGAAGAAAAGGTCACATCCCATGATGTGGAGGGCCTCATTAGAGAGGTCATATTAGGCTCGAAGGGGAAAATTCTAAGGAAGAATGCAGACAAGTGGAAGAAGATAGTGTTTGAGAATGCGATGAAAGGGGGGCCATCACAGAGAGATTTGGAAGCACTTGTCAATTCTTGCTCTATGTCAATCAAGAGTACATGATTAACTATGGAGAATGCCTTATGATTTTCTTACATTTTACTGAAAACATTTATTTATGATTATTATTTTTGTTGAGTTCAAATAACTCTCGATGTTATTATTTTGAAAAAAGAGAAAACATATTATTTGTAATAAAATGGGCAATTTATGAAGGGGAATTGAGTATTTTCATTTTCTAGTTACAATTTGAATATATGTTCTTTTAAAACTACTACTTCAGACACGTGTCATACAAGTGGAGATTATAATTTTTCCATTTTCTATTAGATGGTATGCCATCAAGACATACGATATTATATAATTAAAACTAAACTCTAATAGAGGTCATTATTAAATAACAATGGATATTGAATTTAATTGTTAGACAAGTGATATGATAATGGCATATGTGTTTATTTTGTTGTATTATTTATCAAGAAAAACTAAGATAATTTTATATCAAACTATTTTATGACAAAAAAAAATTTCATATGAAAAAGAAGGAAGGCAAAATTGAGATAAGTTTAGGAAGAGATATAGGTAGTTGCACAAAGAGGAATGTGGTTATTTGGAGGAGACTCTAGAAAATAGAGTGGAAGAATAGGATGTAGGATGGAGGGATAACAACTAAAGGGAAATATGAAGAGAGAGGTGATGGTTTGTTGTAAAAGAGTTTGTTGGGTTATTGAAACTCAAGGCATATCCAACTCGAAGAGAAAGAAATCTAGTAATAAATATTAAAAAAGAAAGAAACAACAGGGGTAAACAAAGGATGAGAGAGATAAATAATACACAGAGACTTTTAACTACCCATGATTTTTTACTAGAGTACTTTATTGAAATTAAAACAAAAAGTGTAACTAAAAAATAACTTTTTTATTGCACTATAGATGGTAGATCATGTGTAATTAGAAAAATTGACTCCAAAGCTAGTTGTAGGAAATTTTAACTCAAGGTTAACTCATTCACCATATTTTGATGAGTAAATTGTTTTCTATATTGTTGATATCATCTATGCGATTCAAATTTATTATAGTAAAAACAAGCTAAAATGAAAATGCTTTGCAGACAAATTCAAGTTTACATTACATGACAAATCAACTATAAAAATTATATTTGTTTTTATTCTTTTAAAGGCACAAGTATTATTGAGAAAAAGTATAATAAACTATAGATAAGCACATGGGGACCCAACATGATCAAGATATTTATTAAAAGAATGTTACTTTTGTGTTGCAAAATTGGGTTAGTGAGTAACATATTTCTGGGCTTAGTATAAGTTTGATAGAGGGTTCTTCAGTTCAAGTTTCATTCGACCATGAAACATTGACTGAGTCATTCAGACTCTGCGTTTTTCCCTATCACCTTCAACCAAGAAGAACTCCAAAATATTTTCTTTTGACTATTTACCATGATCAAATATATTTCACCAACGATACAGTCTTTAGGCCATATTAACTTTAACCTACCCACCTTCATTTGGGTAAGTATTTCAAGAAATAGTGTGCATTTATTTACAACATAGAAGTTGCTAAGTGAAATTAACTACAAAACAATGTCTATATTTTGTATCAAGAGTATGTATTAATAATATTGGCTAGCAGCATATTGCTCCTGTAGATAATAATGGTGAGTATATTTTGGATTTAATTTACCATTGAATATACATTGTGATTTTTTAGTAATATTTTCAACATGATGGGATCATTAACTTATCCAAAAGCAAACCAAATCAAATTCTTAGTGTTGAGAACCCATTTTTGGGTCTACCTAATTGGTTACTAAATGATTTAAATTTATGAGAAATGTCAATAAAAATATTTAGTAGTCAAATCAAGATAGGAGATCCAATATTAAAATAATAAAAAATTTAGTGATAAACAATGGCGTAACCATAATAACTAAATTCACCACTACAGAACCTACCTTTAGTGTCGGTTATTTAAGGCCTTTAGTGTCGGTTTCTAAGCGACACCTATGTGGGCGACACTAAAAGCTCACCCATTACGCGTCGGTTCCAAAACCGACGCCCAAACTCTTCGTGCACCACCGAAAATGCGCCATCAGGGGACTATAGGCGTCGGTTATTAGATAAGAAACTGACACCATACACCTTCGCGCCACAGAAAGGGCGCCATCTTGGGCACTATCAGTGTCGGTTATAAGTAAGAAACCGACGCCATATATCTTCGCGCCACAGGAAATAGACGTCGGTTATTTATATAAAACTGACACTATAACTTTGTGTGTTAGTTTTATACAAATAACCGACGCCTATTGTTTTGTTTTGTTTTTTTTGTCAGTCTGCAGACCTGTTGCGGATGGTCACAGGATGAGAAACTTGCAGTTCAGTTATGAACTGCAGGTTTTACGACATCCATTGATATCAGCCAACAACAGCCCACAAACATTCAAAATTAACAACAAAAATATTCACACATGCATTTAGCAATGCAACCTGCAGTTCCATTTTATTTTCACACATTTAGAAACATTCATGTAGCTAGCAATCTGTAGTTCCATTCATTCACATTCACACACGTAGAAACATTCATATAGCAACCAACACTTTCATTCATTTTCACTCAGACACATGTAGAAACATTCACACAAATATCATAATTCAGAAATTCATTTACAAAATATCATTCTTTAGTCATTATTCGCTATCAGGATCCCAATTATATTTTAAAACCTCCACTATTTGTATGGTTGTTGCCCATTCTTCTCTTACTTCATTTAATTCTCCCATCGTATAGGGAGCATGTACATCTGGTAAGTCCTTTCCTGTAATGGGGTCAGCTTTAAACACCTGTAAAGAGAATGATGTATATATATAATTAATGAGTTATAAATAAGACTGATATATTTCGATCATATTATCTAATGAGACTATATAATACCTGAGCAATACAATCGATATCCAGTGCGGCATGTTTGATAATCATGTGCATATATCACATCGCATAGTATCCACATGCCCATCCATTGTCTTGTGTAGCACACTATATATTCAAACATACAAAATATTAAAAAATACAACTAATGAAGCATTGTTCACATAAATAATATATACATATATTGCAGTCGGGAACTTACTTTCACGTTCTTCCAAATTATTGGCTGGTTCTTTTTCATGGGGACCTTTCCTCCAGCCTTTTTGAACTCATCAAAACCCCTACATGTTAATGTAACACAGAACATTGCAATTAAATAGTAATGTAATAACATATGTTAACGAATATGAAAATATATTTCTCACCGGAATAATGCCATTTTCATTATGTGTCCAAATCTTGTATTCAATTTACTCCCCTTAGGATCTAGATAATAGACAGTGAACGTCTCGGGGACAATAACCAGTAACTCCCAATGCCTACCACTAGAGGTAAAAAAGTTAAAAATTAATAACTCAAAATCCACAATAAAAATGTAATTTTCTTAAGTCCAAATTATAATAAGCAAAGTAAACTTACTCTACATTGAATGGAGCCATTATCACTGTCTTCTTATTTAAAGCAAAATTTGTAAAAGCCTCACAGCAGTATTGTTGAACTGACGTAGGGTCTTTAGCTACTAGACTAATCAAAGATGGAATAAAAAACCCTACATGTTCGAATCCAAAATATGCACATATCTTGTCTAAGTAGCTGCAAAATATGTATTAATTACACATGCATTAATAAATAAGAAACAAGATCACCAGATCATACACAAGGTATATGGATGTATAAGGAAGATCTCACCTTATCCATAGCTCTATCACATATGTATTTAGCCAATCATTTCCAAACAACTCCAAAATATCTTGTATAAATAGTTTGGTTTCGTATGACTGACCTATAGAATCTGAATCGGAAGAAACAGTTATAGGGCAGTTTATATCATGTTCGCCTAACCATATTGTCATACCCCTATAGTTAGGACCTAACGAGACAGATAGGTCCAGTGGAACCCAACTAGGTAATGTAGGAGGTGGAAGTGGAGGCCTAGATGTTGTGGGTGTCTTCTTTTTAACCTGTATATATATATAATTTCAGATCAACTGACATCATATACACACACTAACAATTTAACATAATGTAAATTTATCATACAGTTTCAGTAAAGAGGACATCTGCTTTTCTCCACAATATCACTCCGCCTTCTGCCTCACCAAGCGTTTCACAATCTGGGTGGGCATATGGCAATGGAAGATCCACCCATCCTTGGAATATATGTACCGAGCTCACACGAATCCAACCAGCTGGTAATGGAGACCCGTGAAATTGTTCCCTGGGTAGCGATGGGTAAGCTGATGCCTCTGCAATGACATATTCATTACTTTTTAGATGGCATGGCTTCAACCCCTACAAATTTTTGTGTAAAGAATGTTATATACATATATACATATCATCTTTTTTTGAAACGACTACAATTTCATATATACATATCATCTTGAAATAAAAAACTAGTTACTATGTCATAAAAATACTTACAGCGGATGTGCTAGGTGGTGGTTCTACAGGATTACTCCCAACCTCTGCAGTAGGAGTAGGAGTAGAGCCTGCAGTAGGTATTGTCTGGTAAGTGCCAATCTGAGATGCCTGCCACTTTTTCATTGCTTCTTCGAGTTTCCTATCAAATAGCTTATCTACCTATACATGGATAAAAGAAACGTCAAATTCTAATTATTGAATTCTCTTTTACAGTAACATTATAAAGAAAGAATATGTTACCTCTTCTTGTGAAAGTCCCGCTTTTGGGACATGTTTGCGTTGGGATGGCCCAAAAAAAGCTTTGATGCCCACACCAGTGCCTGCAGCCCTAACATGTCCAGGATGCTCTGAGTTACCCAGAGCAACTGTCGATTCATCCCTTGTTCCCTCAGGGATGAACTTACCTTGTTTCCTCAGCTCATGCAGCTCCCGCTAATCGCCAAAACAAAAATTTGTAATTAAGTAAACAGCACAAATAATCAATATTCGATTGATTGCTGAAGAGTTGTATTTTACCATTTTTGCAGCCGCCTCAGCAGTTGCGGCCTTCGTTATTTCTCCCTTATTATTTTGCCTCCAAGCTATCCAGACATCATGGCGAGGCAGAGGTGTGCTACCTATGGTAGAGGACTCCTGAGTAGAAGCAGACTGAGTAGTAGCCTCAGAGTGTAGTCTTTGGCGAATGCCTGCATACCCCTTTGGACCCATTGTGTGGTCATGCACATTCAGTGCACGCCTTGATCTTTGTGCCTCACTGAGGGCCTAGTTAGTATGCACATTAATGATTTGGTTAGTAACACTAAATGTTAATCTTGAATAGGTGAATACAACATATATTAATTAGTGAGATTGAGACTGACGCCTAATACCTTGAATTCATCAGTTTGTCTTGAAGCGACAAACGCATCTCATTCTTTTTTGTCTAGGAAGTTCCACTGTTCATTGGTTGTCTTCTTCCTCTTGTCAGCTTCTTTTATGTATTCTCGGGTGAGATTTGTCCTATAGTTCCTTAGGACTCTCCCACAGTGTTGCATCACGCATTTACGATGCAGCTTTTCATCCAATTCAAATATACTCTGCAAAATAGAATTGCTATTAACTAGTATCTAAAACTTTAGTAATCTACAAAATAGAATTGCAAATTAATAATAACTCATGCATAAATCCCTCCATATTAAGTCTTTCTTCTCCTTAGAAACTTTATGCCAAGAATCTAAGCGACAACCGCAATGGCTACGAGTAGCATACCCAAGATATGAAACAAATGAATTGCGATTCACACCAGATGCATTTCCTGCATTATCAAAATCCACAACAAGTTTGGGTCCATTGCCCTTTTGCACAATTAACTTCTTCATCATAGTGATGCCCCTTCTCTTGTCAACTTTTTGGTGCTACTGATCAAGTGCCTCAAGTGCTTCAAATGGTACCTGTGCATCATCAACCTAAAATTTGACAAAATAAACACATTTACAAGATATAACTATAAATGGACATATAGATATAAATATATGATATATTTTTAAAACTTACATTGTGAGGCGGCGCATTGATGTCCTCACCCTCACAGTAATCATCAGCACGGTCATCAGGAGAATGCTCAGCCATCTGCAAATTCACATTCAAATTGTAAAGTTCACATTGTAAAGTAATTCAAATTGTAAAGCTCACATTGTAAAGTTCACATTCACATTGTAAAGTAATTCACATTATAAATTAAGCTCAAATTTTAAGTGATGGTTTGATACTCAGTTTTGAACAACATATTAAATTTTTAGTATTTTTGTATAGTTAAAGTAATTCAAATTGTAAAGTTCACATATTCAGAAAAATAAAAACGTATAAAATAAAACATACCTCTATTATTGCGATTCTTTATCAATTAACAATCCTTCATTGTGATCTTCATGCACATACAAGTCATCATTAGCTTCAATATTTGTTGGTGTTGGCAACCCAACTTATACAGGAGATTGGCAGCTCGTTTCCTTCAGGAAGCATTTCTTTCAACAAAGACAGCAATGACGTGAAGCTTTTGTCACTCCATCTATTGTTAGCTTTCAACTTATACAATCTCAACACAGCGCTAAGCTTCGTAAACTTAGTACAACATGTGTATAACGGTATCTCAGCATCATGCACAATGTTTCTAAAAATGGGAGGTGGATCGGTGTGCTCTACCCCACAACTATCCAACATCGCATCAACGATGTCTACTGGAACTGGTTCATTCACATCTACGTCATCGTAGGCAATTTCTTCTTCCACACAAGCACTGCTATCGACATCCACTGGTTTGGGGTTTGAAATTTCTCCATGCCAGTGCCATTCTGTATAGCCTTGTATAATCCTGTTGCACATGACATGACTTTTGATTTCGTCACCAGTGTTGAATTTCAAGTTGTTACCGCAATGCCTACATGGACAGTAGAACCTATCTCCAGGTTGTTTCCTATGTTCCTCGATAAATCTAATAAACTGGTCAAGACCAATAAAATAAACTCTGGGGTGCAGCGATTGCGAATGGACATCCATGATCTATCCATTCTATGATCAAAGAGAAAACAAGTATATATTAGGATAAGATTAGGGTCTAGGGTTAACAAATACATGTGATGTCATTATTATATATAATAAATGTGTACCACCTATCTATTCTTGAACATCTAATCTCATTAGTAAGTGTATAATGTGTATTAGGTTTTCAAGAAAATTTCGGCAGCATTTCCCCGTTGTTCTCCAAGTACATATGTACTTAGAGAACAAATGGGGAAATGCTGCCAAAATTTTCTTGAAAACTCAATACACATTATACACTTACATCCTAAGCGAGATTAGGTGTTCAAGAACAGTCCCAAACCGGGGACTATTAAAGATTTACTCCTAATGAGTAAATCTTGGATGGGTTTCTAGGCCAACAAATAATGTGTTGTCATTCTTATATATAATAAATGTGTACCATCTATCCCATTCTTGAACACCTAATCTCACTAGCAAGTGTATAATGTGTATTGGGTTTTCGAGAAAATTTCGGCAGCATTTCCCTGCTGTTCTCTAAGTACATATGTACTTAGAGAACAAACAGGAAAATGCTACCAAAATTTTCTTGAAAACCCAATACACATTATACACTTACATCCTAAGTGAGATTAGGTGTTCAAGAACAGTCCAAACCGGGGACTATCCAAGATTTACTCCTAATGAGTAAATCTTGGACGGGTTTCTAGGCCAACAAATACATGTGTTGTCATTCTTATACCTACAATCCTAGTTTCATCATTCATATCCTAGTTCTTCAAGTTAGGTGATTAACATTGTCAATATACTCAAAAAGGAAATAAGTTACCAATTTCATAGTTAGGATGGTAGAGATACCCTAAGATCTAGATCTAATGGTTCATAATGAGCCTGTGATAAAGTTACATCACTAGATGATTATATAATTTCAAAAGCAGTACACAATTAAATTCAAATGAGTAGATAACTAAATAAAAAATAGTAGACAACAAATACAAATAAGTAGATGAAAAATATAAATAAGTAGATGAATAAATCATAAAAAAATCAGTACATAATTAAATAAACACAATCAGTAAATAACTTTCTTGGTGAAATCAATACATAAATAAACTCAATCAGAATATTTTTCATGGCTTTTGGGGTGACTTGGTGAAATCAGTGCATGTTTTGGGCATCCAGTAGATGAATCCAAACCCCAGCAGCAGCCTAGACGTGCCCTGGCACCGCCCAAGCATCCGCCCAGAGGCCTAGCTAGGCAGGGCACCTGGGCTTGGGACCCTAGGCGTGCCCTGGCACTTGCTTAGGCGCCGCCTGGGTGAGTTCCAGGTCGGCGGCGGCAGAGAAAAGCAAGGCGGAGGAGAAAAGGCGGTTATTTAAGGGTTACCTTGCAGGAAGCTAGCGGAGCAGAGCAGGAAGCTTTAGCTGGCAGAGGAGAGCACCGAAGCAGCTACCGGCGGGGGCGGCGGTGACGAGGAGAGCATCGAAGAAGCTACCAGCGGGGGGGCGGCGGCGACGAGAGGACAGGAGCAACGACCGGCGGCAGCACCGAGGGACGACGAGAGGACAGGAGCAACGACCGGTGGTAGCACCGAGCGGCGACGAGCAAGAAATCGCCGGACCTAACTGAAGAATCGGGAATGAAACAGAGAAAGGGGAAGAGTCGCTCGCGCTGGTGCTGTTAAGTTGACAATAAACGTCGGTTATTCAAAAAAACTGACAACTAAAACAACAGTGTCGGTTCTTATAAAAAAACCGACACCAATACTAGATTATAGTCGTCGGTTTTTAACTAAAAGACAACCGACACCAATTTCTGTCTCACGAATAACCTTTAGTCATCGGTTTTTTATTTATTAACCGACGCCATATGTCAAATTTTGGAGGTAATTTTTTCGCTGGAAATTTTGGTTTTGGCGATTAGTTTTAGGTGTCGGTTTTTTATTAAGTAACCGACACTTAATAAAAGCGGTACCCGTGTCTAGTCGCCCTTCATAGATTGGATGTCGGTTTATGTTATCAACCGACACTGTAGAGTTTAGGTGTCGGTTTATTTATACAACTGACACCTTAAAAAGTGACTTTATAAGCCATTTCTGTAGTAGTGATTCTAGATCAAAGGTACTAAAGGGCATCGGAAAGTGAGTGAAAGTGTTACAAACATCTTAAAACCGGAGTAATATCCTCATGGACATCACAAAATGTAGAGATGATGTAACGTAACAACAAAACCGGCAAAGTCACCAAGAAGTTTTTTTATATGTTTGTGGTCAGTTATAAAAGTTTGTTTGAAAGTTAGTAAGATTGATAGGAACTAAATGTACTATTCAAAAGTTATCCCTATCTCTAATGATTAGATGTCACAATCATGCAATCTAGGCAAGTCAAAAAGGTAGGGTGTGGTCAAACAAATTATTATTAAAGCAGGGTGTGGACCATTTATGTGTCCCACATTTTCCCCTTTGGAAAGTCAAAAAGACATTTAAAATGCAAACAAAAAGTCTCCAAAGATGGGACAATGCCAAGGCATACCACTGAGGTTTTCAAACCCTTCTTGTCTTTTGTATGGATTTAGAAAAAATATAATCATTAGCAACCCCTGGAACCTATAAATATAGCATCTGATCATCATTTATAGGGATCTAGGCCCCTAGGTTGTCATTTAGTTAGGAAATTGTGTAACTACAATACTAGCGAACAAGTGAGGACCTCTCCTCACAAAGAATATTCTAACAGTCCATCTCCTACCTTGGAAATCCAATAAAGCAACCTATTTCTTTAGGGGGTAATGGAGGAAAAGATCCTTAGTCTTCTCCCAGTACATTTAAGAAAGGTATATTTGGACTAGCTATAATATTGATCTCTTTATCTCTCTTCCCTCCTTATACAATCCCCCAATTGGTGTGATGATATGAGAAAATGTGGTTAATGATCCTATAGGATAATATATATGTGCTAACCATATTAGACAAACTCCTTTATCAAAATTATGCTAATACAGTCTTTTTTCGTAAGTCACAATATTTATTTTACCTCATTTGGATAAGTATTATGCTAGTATCTAACACCTTCCTCGCATGTAACTTTGTGCCTTATACTTTTATTTGTTTTACCTATATGTCTTATCCTCTCACCTTATAAACCATTTTTTGTAGTTTTCCTCATTTTTCATCATCATCTTGGTGATCACTCCATTTTTGAACTGACCATTGACCATTTATTTTAGATTTTGAAGCCATGGTGATAAATTCATTGGCGTTTCAAGTACAATAGTTAATGAGGATCCTAACAAGGTTGATATTTTGATTTTTGTAGGTCTTTCTATGTGTGTGTCCTTGTTGTCAGGTTTCTTTGGCATCTCTAATCAAACTTTTACCACCAGAAATAAGTTTTTCAGGACTCACATACATGGCCCGACATTTATATGAACCCCCTTATGTCCATAATTTTTCGAGAGCCCTGAAAATTGATTTCTTATTGGAACCAATTTTTTTTATAATGAAGGATACAAGGTGTGGCCTATAAGTTCGCCTCATAAGGTTTAGTTGTTGTTGTTCACAATTTAAACCATCTTTTACCCTTTGAAATCATGCTTTCTGGGTCTTAGAGACGTTGACAACCATTAAATCACTCTTCACCAAACATGCTTTTTTTTTGAAGCTATGGTCATTGGTTTGACCCTATTTGCCAACTATAGAGGTCTGGGACAACATGGTGCCTCCCAAGAAAGAACATCATTTTCACTTTTTTTACTAAATGAACTTTTTCAAACAAGTTGGATTTCTAAGTTATAAGCTAATGTTCAAATGTATCTTCATGAGGTACATCCCTTTGATGGACCTTAAGCCATAGTTTTTTAGGTATACTTTTAATGCTCACTGGTTGTCTACTCATTCAAAGGGGTAGTCCATAGTCGCATACCCTCCTTTCATTGCAACCTTAGGCACTTATGAGAGGGGAGAAAAAATTACAGTAATCAGATATATGGGGAAAAGGTGAGTAGTTCGTCAAACATGCTTTCTTGGAGTATATGATGGTCATACTTTTTACATCCAAATCTCATCCTTGTTATATTTATTCCCTTTCATAGCCTTTTATTTTTTCACAACTCCTGGGTTAGTGGTTTTCTCCTTTTTTCTACTTTAAGAAGTCATTTTCTTACATTAAGCTAAGGGAAAATATAGAGGGAAGAAAGCGTATTGATACACAAATATAGGATACCCTTCATTTTCTCAATTTTGTCTCTGGCCACTAACTATCCTAGAGAAGAACAATTATATACGAGGAGCTTACTAATCATGCACTTATTTAACAAATATTTTCAATTACTTGTAGTATGATTTGAATAGGAAAATAGTTGCTAACTAAAATATTTGTAGAATATTTATATTTTTTACTGCACTCCTTTTTTCATTCAATGCTATTGTGATTTTTCTCATGCCCACTGTGTCAACATATTATTGTGAAAAATAGGTTTTAGGGTTTATAATTAAACACACTACAATTAGAACCCTCCTCCCCCATACGGTGTAGGAAAGAGTATCACTGAAGCTACATGGTCCTCGAGGCACCCAATCAGTAGTAATGGCAAGGACCCCTATACAAGACAAGGCATCATTCGTCCCTAGTGTTTCCACTCCCTTGTATTATAGATCTATTTCATACACCATGATAGGGAGGTGTATGAAGGGAAGACCCTAGCCTAGTTAACGTTAAGGTCTATGTAGGATGAAGTATATTGTATCCCTAGTGAAGTTATGGGCATCCATTTACTCAATGTAGCTTTCGCGAAGAGGTTGATGATATATTTGTTAAAAGTCATTACGGGTAAATGAAAAAGTGGCTTTCTTTTTAAGGTTCACACAAACATAAAATTATTCATGTCTGAAAACCTAAAAATCAACATCAAAATACCATCAAAGTTTTGACCTCTTGGTAACGCCAACTTGTGTAGAACTCAAGATAGCATAAACATTGTCGAAATTTCAAACCATTAGTAAAACCAACTTTTACAAAACCCAAGATAAATGTCAAAATGTTGTCAAACTCTGACCTCTTGGGAAAACCAAACATCAAAATCCAAAATAATGTTTAAATGTTGCTTAAATATTACTCTTTAGTAACAATATTTTCTTGAAAACCAATATAGGTTTAAGATCATTTAATCCTTTTATTGCAAAAAATATTTAGAATTCCAAACTACATCAAGAGCAAATAAGTCCTTGTCTTGGATAACATTAATTTTTAAACCCAAAAGGACCTCAAAATGCTACCCAGATTTTGACTTTTTGGTAACAATATCTTTTAAAAAACTCAAATAGATTTAAAAACTTTTTAAATATTGGTGCAATTCTTTTCAAAACCCAAAATACATCAACCATACATAAAGTCAATATAATGGAAAAATCAAACTTTTTAAGGAAAACACATTGTCAAAATGTTAACAAATTTCCTTTTTAATTTATAAATATCTGAGTACCCTAAGGAGAATTGGGTTCATGAAATGTTTCAATCCACAGGGATCGTATTATCTTCAAAATTGTTTAGAACCACAAACTTAGATCAAATCCTAAAATATTATCAAAGTTATTGACCTTCAAAATCAAATCACATCTAATTATAAAGTCAGAATTTGTTATAACCTATGACTTCCTACAACTAATAAGATACGAATGGTTAAGTATATGTTATCATAACAAATGGACATTCACCTTTAATATTTTTCATATTTCTTACAATGAGTATTCTTTGATTTTATTTTGGCCCATTCATCATTCTCAAATGTGGTCCCTAGAGAAAAAAGCAAGGATCTACACTTCACCAGTACCAACATTAGATAGAATTAGAGCCTTCATGATTACTTGGATGGGAACATCATCTTATGATTCATCCCTATTTTAGGGCTTCATCTTGTGTCTTATTGCATTTCAATCACATCTATACCTATTAGATTGCATGTTATTTCCCTCAATATGCATATTTGTATAAAATGCACTTATGGACATTATTTTCATGTTTTTCAGGCTTTTGGACCACACTTGATGGAAGAGAGAGTGAAGGAGGGATCCTAGGGTTTCTCTACCCTTAGAGAGCTCTCAAGTGAAGATCGATTCTCCCTCAACCTACCCCTAGTGGCCAAAGATCCATTGAAACAAAGATGTCCAAGAAAATCCAAAGAAACAAGTCTAAGTGTTAATCCAGAGACCAACATGGCCATGTTATCACAGAACGGCCATGCTAGGACACTTGCACATCAACAGAGCCTTCTCCAAGCAAGCTAGAATCACCACGGTCGTGCCACACAAAATGGTCGTGGTGAACTGAACCAGAACAACCATGACACCTTGCATGGCCATGTGACAATAGAGGCAGAACAGCCGTGGAACCAGGAATGGGTTGTGCATTTCGAGTCACCACGGCCATGGTGACCACCACGGCCATGCTACCCTAGCCCCACCACGACCATGCCACCTTCAATACAAAATCCACCATGTCTTTGTGATTTTTCCCCATTTCTCACCATGGTCGTTCTCATCCACCACAACTGTTCTCACCCTTCCCAACCACGACCATGGTGACCACCACGGATGTGCTACTTACAAAAACCTAGCTACTTTTGCACTGCATTTCCCATACTACCCCTACTTGACCTGGTTCTTCCCACACATCTACATAAACCTTAGGGGTGGCTGGAGCTTGAGGTTGGCCACCCCTAGCTACCTTCTAACACCTCTTATCCCCCTTAGCCATTCCACTTCATTTCCACCTCCAGTTCACTCTATTTCACCATTTCCACCATCAAAACCCTAGTTTCTTCTTGTTTCCACCCTTTTCCACCATCATCCCATGCCATTACACCTTGGAGGAGAGTAGAGGATGCCATGTAGTAGCTAAAGTGGAGGAATTCTTCATCTACACTAGGGGTGTAAATGGTGCGGGTACGGTGCGGGTCTGGCCATACCCATACCCATACCCATCTAATTTAGCGGGTCCGGTTCTAGACCTGCATAATACAAAACTTTGACCCGCACCATACCCGTACCCGTAATAATAGCGGGTATGCGGTGCGGGTATGCAGGTAAGCGGTTCTATAAAACATCATATTGTTTATATAAGAGAAATGACTATATTATATATATTTAATAGAACAAGATATTATTATTATATAGCATATTAACATGTAGTAGTTATATTAGACAATGCTATATTTTATACATTAACATTAGTTGAGTAATTGCTTACATATTTGTAGTCATGATCATAACATTTAACTTATGTAGAAAGCAATGTAAATTAGTAGACATTTTGATTTTTAGTTTACATATGATGTTCATTATTGTAATTAAAATACTTAATTCTTAATTATATGACTAGTCTCATCCTTATTGTGGTTAGAGTAGGATATAATCTCAAGAATTATATTAGTTAGACTAGTAAAGTATGATATATATAACATATTATTTAAATAGTTACTTATGTATAGTGGGTACACGGGTCTAGCGGGTCTGGGTCCAAGCATACCCATTATTGGACCCGCTTATATGCGGGTCCAAGGGTATGCAGGTATAAAAAATTAGACCTGTGACGGGTTTTTTAAGGGTCCGGATTTGCGGGTCTGCGGGTCTACCCGTACCCATTTACAGCCCTAATCTACACCGAGCTCCATCGCTTCATCTACCTATTTCTCCTTTCTTTTTGTATTTTTGCATTGTTATGAGTAGCTAGGCCCCTTGGGTGGACTGTTTGGGGTGAAAAATGTTACTTTGATACCATGTTGGGGGGAAATGATATGTAACCATTGTAATTTCATTTACTAATGATTATGTTCTATTTCTATCTCACTCTACATGAATTTCTTATTGGTTTGCACTTGAAATCAATTAGGAATTTAGGGAAATTGCTTATGTGTGTGAATTTTGGGATTTGCTCCTAGGTCCAATTCTTTGATCCCTAGCAAGCTACCCATCCTCCTACATGCTAATCAATTCTCCTAACCCTAGTTGAGAGATCTAAGTAGCTAGTTTAGATGAATTTGGTATTCTTAGCATGGAGCTCTCTCAAGGTTAGAATGTGGGTGATGGGAGGCATAAAACCTCACTTCCACTCACATTACTAATCTCATCCCTTAATCATCCTAAGATCATCTAATAAATAAACCTAGGCTTCATTAGTCTCTAATTGAATTACACCTAAACCCTAACCCAATTGAGCCTCGTAAGGGTAGTAGGGTGTGTTAGGGACTAGTTCCCCTATACACAACCTAGAATATTCATGGACAGTTAGTAGTTTAGGAGAAAGTGTTAGACTCTAGCTTGTTGTTTGTTTTGATAATCTAAATGAAATCATTATGTTTACATGTCATCCCCCAACCTAATTGGCAAGTACATCCCCTAAACAGACAATGTTTCCTTTACTTGCTTTAAAACCCTAATTGCCTTCTTGCTTAGCTAGTGTTTGCTTAGTTGTCTCTTTTCTTGATTAGATAGCTTCTTATTCTGTTCTTGCTTTGTTCTTGCTAGTTTAGGTCTTTAATTTCTCTTTTGCCCTGTTTACTTGCTTAGTGTAGTGTAGACTTCTTTTTGCATGTTGTAAAGAAGTGAAACCACTTCTCTACTAAAATTTTGAACAATAAAACCTCCAGTCTAAACACACTCAGAAGGTATGATGGAGTGGGTGTAAAATTTTCAAATATTTTTTTGATGGTAACAAAAGACCAAAGTATAGCAGCGGAACAAAAATATGACTATATTCAATTATAAAACAAAGGGTTACAAACTTACATCATAAGGATCCATGTAGAGGAAATCTAAACCACCTCAAGATTGTCTCCAACCTTCATCATCACAAACTAAGTCCATGTCAACATGCCTTGCATCCAAGTCCTCCAGCTAGGGTTGGAAGCATACCCCAGCAAAAGAGAAACAATAGGAGACATCATCAAAGGTTGGTATGTGCATACTAAAAATCAAGTTGAGCAATATAAGGATATAAAGGACATGAAATGTAAAGGCTTCCCATGCAAGAGATAAGGACTACCCAAATCAGAGATAAAAGAAAAGAATCATCATCACATAATAAAAGAAGATACTTTCCATAATCAAAACAACAATAAAGTTTGTGCAATACTGGCACATAGAGAGAGTAGGGCACACACACCCCACAATCAACATCAATAACATGCATGCATGTGAGATAAGCATAGCCCTAGAACAATATAAACACAATTGGCGGCCAACCCCCATAAAGATGAAGCCTGATAGAGAAAGGAATATTGCCAATCCCCCAAATATATAAAACGGGTCAAGACACACATCTTGCCCAGGGTATGAGGTTCCTTTCCGTCCCAAAAGAGTAGGAATATCACATCTGCTATAAACAAACCAATGTAATTACACTACTCTAGTGCTACTGAATCACATAGCATGTTTAATGTAGAGGCAAGTAGAAAAGTATAGTCAGAAATTACAATGTTGCCATCACACAATGGTCAACACAACATATAATAATCCACTTCAAAGTGGGCATATATCACCAAGTAAACTTCCACATCATAGTGGGCATATATCAACAAGTAAACTTCCACATCACAGAGGGCATATAATATCAAAAGTCCAACATGCACCAAGGCATATGAAACAAAGTCAAGAGAATATCCATGATCACAAGATCACTAACAAGTAAGATAGTTCACAAGAACCATGATATCAAAAGATAAGAGAAATGTGTATAGGCTATTGTTCATAGGACCAAGAAAAAGATAATTTAGGATAATTGCTCAAGAAGAATAATTGGGGATGCAAACATATCTCAACTTCAGAGTTAAACGATCCAAAGTCACATCTAGGTCCAAGCCTAGGCATCCAAAGAACCTATTAAGAATATATGTGGAATTAGGGTTAGGTTTCCATTAATATACAAAACCCTAAAAACTACCTTTTTATTATTATGTGAATTAGGTCATCAAAACCATGCCATGTTTTAGGTTATATTTTTATGAGTTCATAACATATTTTATTATGTTTTTCTGACTTATATATAATTAGTTATGATTTTTACAAATTAATTCATCATTAATTAGATCTATTGAAAACACATGTTATTAATCTTTAGATTTAGTTATCAAAACATGTACCATTAGTTAGATATTATTTTTCTGATCATCTGTTAATTAGTTATAGATTTTTAATTAGCAACCAATCAGATAATTCCACATCACAAACTCATTGGGAGAGGAAAAGAGAGAGAGGGAGAGGGTCGCAGCTCTGAGTTGGCCCAATCAGAGATGGCCAACTCAGTCGGCCTCTCATCCAACTCAACCAAACTAGGCGTAAAGCAAGAAAAGGAAAGTGAGGGAAACTACAAAAATACCCCTGATAAAAAAAACAAAGGAGAAGTGAAGGGGTAGAATCGGGAAACATAGGGTTGTCATCTTCTTTGTTTCCCATGGACCAGTGAGCAAGAACAAACTGCAGCAAAAATTGTCAACTAAAGTCAGAATCTCAGATGCCAAAATGCACTGGCGACCTCACCTCCAGGTTTGCCTCAAACAAACGAACTGAAAGACCCCAACTGGAAGTTCTATGGTGTATGATAGACCAGATTCGCCCAACCGCCATGACTGGCAAACAGAAGGAAAAGGGAAAAAGGGGGAAAACCAAAATCAGAGCTTCACACAGCAATTGGAACCAAAAGAGGGTTCCCCACACCTTACGAGTCAGTCGTCAACTTGAGCCGTCAACCTAGAGGTCAGGAACTGGCTGACGAACTAGTGGCATCAACCAACAGCCGGCGGCAGAAGGCCAATTCAAGGATGACCTTCTTGGAGTCGAGCGAAGCCAAACCAATGCCAGGGAACAAATCCCTATGTTGTGACAAAGGTCAGGTTGGCGCTTTCTGGAGATCTGAAGGCTTGAGATGGCGAGGAGATGGTCTCGAAGCGGAGAATGAGGGTGAAATAGGGGAACAAGGGCGGAAGATGCGGATACGGGATCACATCATGAAGTTGATGTACTTATAGGGTCCATCGGTGTGGCAAGGCGAGAGGAACACAATGGAGAAGAAAGCGGAGGGAAAGGAAGAAGGGAAAGGGAGAGAGACCCGAGCGAAGATCGTAGTCGGGACCCTACACAGAACGGGTTGCGTTGGACTCCTGCCAAAGGTGGGAGATGAGCTGAGCATCGTCGATCAAAAATCAGAGGGTCTAGATTAAACCTGAAACTTAAGAAAATGAAATTATGAATCATAGCGTGACAAGGAAATCGAGAAAATACTTTGCACTTAAATAATGTTTGATTAACTTTCTTTACTAAGCAAATTGAGGGTCCAAACATTAACTAAATTTAGTAAAATTTTGCACAAAGATCAATTAAGGCATGTAGATTTTGATTATGCACTTAGTTTTGCCTTTTGGAAACTTTTAATGTGTTAAATAAATCAAAACCTATTTTCTCTTTCCTCCTTCATTAATGGTATTAGGATGATCCAAATTTTATGAATCTTGACCCACAAGTCATATTTAATGTGTTGGATATGAATTTGCCATCAGCATTACCTTTTGGAGTTGTTTGAGTATTTATTTAATATTTTGAAGGTTCTATACACTTTCTCTCTCCAAATTTAACCTTTTAAGCAAACTTTCTCCAAATTGGATGAAAATTCATCCAAAGTCTATATTTATTATGTATATTACGAATTTAAAATTATTTTCCTCTTTTGGAGTCATTTATTATTTTATTTGATAATTTTAAGGAAAACACACCACTTCTTTTCCAATTTTAATTAAATGAATTATTATTATGTGAATAATGTGAAACTTGACTCCCAAGGTAATTGGGACCCAAGAAGCACGAATTCAGACTTAGATTTCACTTTTGGGATTTCTTTTTATGAGATATATCATATGGCCCATTAGTGGCCCATTATTTTAATTACTCATTCAATTGAATTATGTGACATTAGATTACATTATTCATTCATTAAATTATTAGAGTCATTCTAACATCAACCTTGTTTGATTAAACCGAAAAGGTCAAAGTTCTAGGGTAGGGTTCGAGATCTGGTATGTTACACATGCCTTAGTGTAGATTTCTCTTTCCTTTCCTATCTTAGTCCTTTCTTGCTTAATTAGAACTAAATTATCTAGGGTTAACTTAGATTTCATTATTGTCTTTGAATTTCTTACTTGATCACCCTTAGTTTAACAATCAAATCACCTTTAAACCCTTCAACCCTACACTCTGTAGTAGGAATCTATCCCAAAAACTAACCTAGATCTAGTGTCCCCTTTTCTCCATGTGGATCAACTGTATACTTGCCTCCCTCCTATACAACGACACAACCCCGTATGCTTGCGGGTGTAGTGTTTTGGTTTTTGAGAGTGTGTTAAGTTAGGTCCTTTATAAATTCGAATGTTTTAATCCACTATGTTTTTCCTTCTACGGGGTTGCATCTATTCAAAGTCCAATTGAGTAGTGTGTAATACCATTGGCAGAAGCGCACCAAGCTTTCTGGCACCGTTGTAAGGGAGAAAGGTGCACAACCTAGCTAGTTAGTTTTTCTTTGACTTTTCCAATTACCCTCATCATTGATATTATTTGTTCTTTATTATTTGTATTATTTGTGCATATTTGTTTACTAACTTGCCCTCTTTTGTTTTGTTGTGCTTTGTGCTTGTGACAAGCCACTCGAGAGAAGACAAAATGGAAGGCCAAAATGCACCTCACAAGCCACTTCAAGATTACTTCATGCCTAGAAACTATAAATCACCAATTGCTAGCAAGGTTGATCAAATTCCAGGGGAGCAATTCTCCATTCCTCCAGGTCTTCTTGGGCTCCTTCCCATATTCTACGACTCAGAGAGTGAGAACCCTACAAGAACTTGGATTCCTTTCTTCAAGTAGGTTCCACCTTAAGGACACCAACGACTAGTGATGACACGATCTAGTTGACCTTTTTCTCTCTCTCCCTCAAAGATAAAGCCAAAGATTTGTATGATTCAATGAGGGACATCATGAGTTGGGAAGCAATGAAGAATGCCTTCTTACGGCAATTCTCCTCTATAGAAAGGTTAACCCAAATGCGGCGTGCGGTGACAAGTTTCAGTCAAATTGGCAATAAGCAGTTTCACAATGCATGGGAGAGATTTGAGAAGATGTTGAGAGAGTGCCCGCACCATGAGATCCCTTTGTGGTAGCTAGTTCAATAATTTTACTCTGGTCTATCTCTTAAGGACCAATATATAGTGGATTCTTCTTGTAGAGAAGTTTTCATGGCTAGGCCACCTGAGGAGATATGGTGTAACAACCGCCACCAAACCGACAGCCAAATCATTACTAATTAAGAGGAATAATCCTAAGCAGTGGATTAACAAAAATCACTAAAAAATGAAACCATTTTGTAAAGAGATATATTTCTTGGAAAACTCTTAATGAAAGAACCAAAAATCCATATACATCAGGGTTCACATTGTACATACATTGTGCCATCTCATCTCGAGGATAACATATAATAGTTGCTTTGTCAAAACATATACTAAAGAAACATTAAGCCCTGAGGCATACACGACAAAATCTCTGATTGTTCATAAAAGCATTACATACTAAATCCAAGGACCTGAGAGTACAGATACGACACATATGACTTCTATCTATAAGACATGACAGACAGTACACTCAACCTGAGCTGTTACTACTATCCATGATGTTATTCTTCCTCTGCAGAAAGGTCTCTACCCCCTCGTGCACATCCACCTAAAAATATGTGGATCCCACGGGGTGAGACAATTGTCCAATTGAGAGATATCACTCTCCGCCAACAATGTTATTATCACAAGTAACTAGTATAAAATTGAGCAAAAGTTCTTTTATATTAATAAGCAAGATTAATCACTGTGGATAAGTAGATTAGAACATCTCTCATCTTTTAAAGCATTGTAACTATCTATGATAGAGCAGTAAATCATCTATTCACTATATAAGGAATATGAAGAATATGTGTATCATTTACCCATCATACTATACCAACATCTCAAGCTTATTTTGTGATAATATTGTCATGGTATGACATCCATGAATCATTCTCATTTCTATCTGTTGGCCTCAGCCAATCTGCTAGCCAGGTATTGGATTGTACCAATCCTATGAATATACATCATTATGTTCTGTCCAGGTATTAGACTATGTCAATCATGTAAAATCATATCCAGGTATTGGACTATGCTAATCCTGTGAAATTATATCCACGTATTGAACTATGCCAATCCTATGCAATTATATCTAGGTATTGGGTTGTACCAATCCTGTGAGAGTTCATCCAGGTATTGGATTATACCAATCATGTGAGATTAAATCCAGGTATTGGATTGTACCAATCCTGTGAGATCATAGCCAGATATTGGATTGTACCAATCCTTTGAGATTTCAGCCAGGTATTGGATTATACCAATCCTAAGAGATTAAATCTAGGTATTGGATTGTACCAATCCTGTAAGATCATAGCCAGGTATTGGATTGTACCAATCATGTGAGAGTTCGGCCAGGTATTAGATTATGCCAATCCCGTGAGATCTTATCCAGGTATTGGATTGTACCAGTCCTGTGAGAATATATCCAGGTATTGGGTTATCCCAATACTATGAAATTATATCTAGGTATAGGATTACGCCAATCCTGTGAAACTATATCCAGGTATTGGATTATACCAATCCAGTAAAACTATATCCAGGTATTGGATTATACCAATCATGTGAAACCATAACCATATTGTTAAGGATTCCATAGTAGTTAGAATACCTTTATGTTTCCCTTTTCACGTTCATTATGGGATATCAATCCCTTAAACTCATCATTGAATACCACATAACCTTTACTAGGAATTATACCTCGGTCGAGCCATCATAACCATTCACACCCTTTATGTGATACAAGTATTCCTCATATCTCAATTTAGCATATTCAAGACACTATAGCCCTCATTTAGCTATCACCATAATGCATGTATGACCAAGATTTCATTATTATCCTTATAACCATTTATTATTATTATTATTATTATTATTATGTTACAGGGTTTCCATTTCCTTAGTTTATTTTGAATATTACCATATATTACATCAATCACTAAATCATGAGACTTTTATAAACATCTTGTCACCTCTCACTAGGCAACAACCATCTCTAGGTCATAAGACCTATATACACATCTTGTCACCTCTCACTAGGAAACAACCATCTCTAGGTCACAAGACCTAGAAACACATTATACTTGTTGTACAAGTATTTCACATAACTTACAAGACCCATATAATCAGTATTATATGAAACATCATAGATCATGCTTATCTATACTCATTATCTCATGATACCAGCATGGTTTCAACATAATTAGGGTTAGGTTTTCCCTTTATTAACCAATGGTGGTTTCAAATCATATCATTACCCTTCATTAGGGTTAAGGTTTCCCTTATTAAGATGATTAGGGTTTTCAAGAACATTGTTCAAAAATCACAACCCTAATTCAAACTTTACACATATTAGGAGTATCAAGGTATACTCATTACATGAGTATTAAGAAAGTATAAGTTTCTCTTTCATCCCCACTAGGATATTAATTACATCATATTCCATTCGGTTGGATCAATCCTTCTCTCAAGGTACATTGGCCCATACTCCTCAAAATGCATTAAACTCTTTATGTCTTAATGTATCATTTGACATAACACACTACATTTGTCACTCAATCAAGTATATTGAATTGAGGTGCTTCCATCCTATCGGGCAAAGAGATGTGTGCTTGCTTCCTTATCGGGTAAAGAGGTATGTGTGTGCTTCACAACATATAGGGCAAAGATGTGTGTGTATGCTTCACACCATATCAGGCAAAGGGATGTGTGTATTCTTCACACCATATCGGGCAAAGAGGTGTGTGTATGCTTCACACCATATCGGGTTAGAAGTGTATGTGTACTCACCATATCAACCTTGAGGTGTATGTGTGTGTCACCATATCGTGCATAATGGTTATTCTCATCACCATATCATTCTAGAGGTGTATAACCATCATTATCTAGGGTTTCAACATCATATCGGTTAAGAGGTGTATCCTTCAACACCATATCAGGTTAGAGGTGCTTCAACCCAATATCAAGTTGTACCATGATGATGATGTCATCATCAACCTCTAGACTCTTGTTATTACTGTTCTAATTCATAGAAAATAGTCCTAGGTTACTACTAGAGCTTTTGTATTCATCAATTATTCAAGAAATTCTAATTGAAAGTAAATCATTTATCTAAGGCAAAATTGATGGTAAATAATAACATAATCTAGTTCAAGTTATATAACCTGCCTCAAGAGCAACTTCAAAGCTCCAAGCTATAAAGCTTCATGTTCCCCAGGTGGAAGATGATCTTATCAAAGTTCCAAGGCTTGACCTCCTCAGCACTATGCATGATACATCACCACTTTGTGGTCGATATCCCTCACTTGGGTGATATCACTTAACTTAGCCAATATCACTTTGCTATGCCGATACACAAGCTCTATGCACGATAATCCTTCACCTATGCACAATAATAATACTTTATTCACAATATATAAGAGAAAGGTGGTGATAAATTTCGAAAATTTCACTTATGGGTGAAAGGAAGGGTATATATACTTAAGGTTCATGAAAAAGTGTGTATATGAGGTGTCATCATTTTCAGCTACTAGGTGCCACGTGTCCATGCATGGTTGACACTTGTCCTTGCATGCACTCATATTTATCTTGACATGCAAAACACTTGAGTATGACTTAGAGATGATATTTCGGCCATCACTTATCTTGTTGGATAAGATATCTCAACTCAATCACTACTTTATTCACAACCCGATACAACTTTTCTTAGAAAGTTGAAAACTTATACACTTCATCTCCTTTAGGTTCTTTACTCGTCATGGACAAAGCCAAGAGTTCAAAAACCAATATGATCTCCCTCTATGGCTCCTTGGCCGATACACACTCTCATATGAACTCTACAACCTGATACAAGCTCAAATTAGGGTTTCACATTCAACCCTTTCTTGGTCTTTTCATCACCAAGAATGCTACCACACATAAATGATTCAAACATGGTACCTCCTTCTTTATCTCTCCTCTAAATGATACTAGGAGGGATTACGGACACTCTAGATGTGGTAATTTGCATACTGACCCTACATTTTGGGTAATTTACAATTTGTACCAGAATTTGTGCACAAGGTACTAGCATTATTCAAACAAGTTCAAACTTGGAATTTACGGTTTCCACAAGCCACCACCTTGCATAATTATCTCTCTTATGATGCTAAAACACATGAGGCACTTTCAACATGTGACATATTGCAATATAACCCTTCTTCTTGGGTGAATTGCATTTTGATCCAAAATAAGAGAACATTGTTCAAACATTATTCAAATAGGACAAAACTTGAAACATAAGTTTGTCATCTGATAACAAAACACTTTAGGGGATTATATTAAAGCTCTAAGAAACTTATTTAAGCCAAACAAACAGGGTTATCCATAAACCCAAGTCAGGGATATTACAAGTTATAAACCCCTAACAAGGATTTCATCCCTGAAATTCCAAATGTAGGAAGATAATTGTTATTCATGCATCATATCATCAAGCCTCCTCATAACATCTTAATGTAATGGAGATTCCATAGAACTTTAACCAGCATAAAGTTTCTCCATACAGGAAGTGGAGTTATAGTCCATCCGTGTGGATGAAATAGAGACGCAAACGCTCAAGACGGACGAGTACCATTGTGCACGCGAGGAGCCACACACATCACCGCGTGAAGGGACATCATCAGACTTGACCCAAGACGAAGTATATCTCACACACTCTCTTTCCGAATATGTTGTTATCGATGAGATTTGCTAGTAGGGTACATGGAGAAAAAAATTATTGTTTCTGTTGCATTTGACGCCTCCACAAAACCCAATAGAATGAATAACTTTCCTTTGACGAATGGGGAGATGTAGGTTAGAAGTTACAAAGGAGGTGTTGTAATTTGCCAACGAAGGAGAAGTTGGTTGTTAAGGGCCCATGGAAAGATTGTAACCTTAGGTCTTCTCTTGTACACCTTTATAGGAGGAAGAACTTCAGTTGCTTCAGAAGGATCATGTTCTACCACTTGAGGTAGGGGAGTGAATCCAATAGATCACTCGTAAAAGAAGACCCCTTTTCAAAGTAGTTCGTCATGTGTTCAAAAAAGACAACATCCACACTAACAAACCATTGCTTGTGACATGATCATAATACCGATATCTTTTTTGAGTTCATGAATATCCTAGAAAAACACACTTAGTGTAGTGGGGGTCAAGTATAGATATCACGGGGCAAAGATTCTTAACAAAATAAGTGTTGCCAAAGATTCAAGATGGTACAGAGAACAAAGGTGCATCGGGATGTATAAGCGACACATAGACTTGATTGTGCAGTCAGAAGAAGGCATGTGATTAATCAAGAGCATGCGATAGAAACAGCTTTAGGCCAAAATTTTGTACGAACATGGTAGTGAAGAAGAATAGTGTGTGTTACTTCCAGAAGATAGCGATTCTTCCTCTCTGTCACACCATTTTGTTATGGTGTGTAAGAGTACAAAGTCTGATAAATGGTACAAAGAAGCATTATGCATACATTATTTAACTCAAGTGTCAAACCTTAATGATTTGTCACCTTCACCACTTACAACTTATGTGATAAGATTCTTGACCTTGGGCGTCTTCCATACTCCTCACTTAGTTTAGCATTTCACCTTCAAGGAAAGACCAGAGTCATGTTCTATCACCCACTTGGAACTACAAGTCTTATCATACATCTATTGTGCCACTCTAATCTGTTGACACAACACTAAACTTTCTTGTAACTTATACCAACTGTCCTGTTATATTTTCTTATCATAATGAGAGGCTACTTGTCAAAGAAGAACTTATTATGGAGGTATCTCTAGATGTTATGTATAAACTGCCTCAACGGATCTAGATAGGCATATTCTAAGGAATTATTTTTAACTTGATAATCTTTTTCCCAAAATGATTCTACAATTGTTCCTTCAACTCATACATCCTTACTGATGTCATGTTTATGTGGAGCATAAACCCCTAACATATGGTATCCATACTATAGTATATAACTAGACTAATCTCAAAGTTGACCCTTCTAGGTAACCAAACATTATTCATCTTATCAGGAGTCATGTTCTCATTATCTCAAACCATTGAAAAATCTTGGATACTAGGATCCTTTACCTTGGTATCCATTATATGTGCCAAAAACACATCACATCCTCATCATTTCTATCCTCTGTTGTTATTACCAAAACCAAACATATATAGGACCTTTCTTATCACATATAGCTTTGTCTTGGAACCAAAATCTAGGACTAACTGATACTTTTCAAAGTATCCACTATAGATTACTTCTAATCTATGCATATCAAGTGTCATAAGACTTACTTGATTGTCATGTTCCTGAAGGGAAAGAATACAAGGAAACATAGTCATTCTTATTACCCCATCTTTATTCAGGGTTGTTTATTAAAGAAAAGAGACTATCACCTTCTTTGAGTATTGCATGAACTTTCAATTGTTCATGTGTCTTCAATCTTGTTTCCTTTTAGGTTCCTTGCCATCAGCATAAGAATTATAAAGATTATTACAGGTCATCATCCTTTAGCATTATCATCATCATGATTACTAGATCTATGTATACAAACCCTCAGTTCATCATTGAACATTGTCTCCTCTCATCAGGTAACTATTACCTCTAGGTCCTCATACCAAGGTATACATTATACTAAACATCTTATTTTATTTATAAGTTGTTTGGTGATTAACTCAGAATCCTTCATATATCAATTAGAATATGGTAGAAATATATGTGCCACATCTCCTTCTTCATTATTCTCTTTAGATTGTCTCAAAATGACTACTTGATCAAAGTAATCAGGAAGATAGCAATGTAAGAGTGTCATACTTACCTTGTGTTCAATAGATGAATACCTGGCCAGGGTATTCAAGAATTGAAATTAGGTAGCATGCATTTGTTTTATATTATGTTTCTTACTTTTAACATCTCTTTAAATTTTTACTACTTAGTATCTCAAATTTTATCTAGGTGTTTCTTTTTCATCTCTTCCCTTTCTACATGAAGAGAGAAATTTCAAAACATATAAAAGAATATTGGACTGAATATAGGTTCTCATCCTTCTTATATCTTCCTCATGTCCTCATAGGACTAATTAAAGGAAGCTCAACAACAACTACCTTCTTATGATTATAAGATAAAATCAAGAGAAGACATATCAAAATGAAAAAGCTCTATCTGACTGTCACCCCTCGCGGTCATCTACCACTTCAGGTTGACTCAAACATAGAGTCAAGTTTTTTCATGTTGTTGCTTTTGCCTTTTTACACTATTGGGTTGTAACTCAGTACAAAAAAATCATTCTTTAGCTACAATCGTTGTAGGTACATATATTTTAAATGAAGCTAAATCTATTTTTGGCTACGTATAATAAAAATGTAAATAGAATAATTATAGTTAGTCCAATTAGATGAAAATAACTACACTTATCCCCACTTCATCCCAAATGTAATTAAAAAAATATATCTAATTGAATGGAAATATCTACATGTGCTATTGTACTCTCTCTTAAACCAAAATAAATCCCCTCACGCCACTCATCTCATGTGCGTCCTATTTCCTAGTCCAATTGCAGTTCATCCCCACACCCACAACAGATTTATCCCTGTACACTCTATCCCAACCCAATCGTCATCTCTTGTCTAATCTCTCAGTCTCACCACATTCGCCCCAACTGCACCATGCAGCCTCTACCCCGCATCCATAGATTTCTCAGCGCCTGGCTCATAGAATAGTTGTTTCTTCTCGCAGCCTCCACCAAAAATCTAAGGGGGCCACAGGCAGTTTTTCTCCCAGTTCCTCCGCCCAGCCTTACGGCTCCGTAGGTGGATCTTCCTCCCAGTGTATGCACCCTACAACTTAGGGGATCCTCTGACTACTCTTCTTCTCGGCAGCTCTGCCTAGCAACCTGATGGAGACCCTATGATTTTCGTTTTCTGAATATTTCAGGTTTCTTTTTATAAAGTCCAATGTATATCTGCTTCAATAGAGTATCTGCATTTAGCATAAACATCTTGTATACACTATGGCAACTGTATTCTCAACATTTCACGTTCTCATAAAGTCTACTTCACATTTTGATTCAATGTGGCACAAGCTTTCTTCATTTGCTCATCGTATGCACTCTTTCTTCCAAGATGATCTTGACCTTTTCTTTGATCTCATTATGAAATTTTGTTCTATGGATCATGAATGTCCATATAAATTAATAAATATAGGGCCTGCAAAGAGATATAAGTAAAATGAGCAGCAGCCATCTTTAAGCGATACATGAATTTTCAATTGACTACAGACTAGATCACTTTTCTATCCACTATTGTCTAGGTCCCATATTGGGTTATTGAGATGTCTAAGTGAATGGTCATAAAAACTATCACAATGGGGAATCGTGGTAGGAGGTCCCTGCAACAACTTTGTAATGTTATCAACTTAAGAATACAACCCATATTATTTAAATCTACAGGATGTAGCCCTCTACTAATATAGGCGTATAGGAAAAGCCTAAAGAAGAAAGCAACAGTGTGAAAAGATGACGGAAACATAGAGCATCCAAGTATCAGTACAAACTAAATCAAAAGAACTAGCTAATGATTATTGCAAATCCCATTGAAATTGCCACAACTGAGGAAGCCCATGTCTTCTCTGTAATCCTAGGAATTCTATCTTTCAATGCCTAGCTACATGACCCCAATAAAATTGTTTGACTTTCCATCAAAACAATTGTTCCCATCGGAAACATGCCAAGAAAAGCAGCTCTAACAACTTGTGATGGAAGGGAAAGTGTTGGAAGGACCATCATTAGCGCGTCATGCTGTAGACCATGCACTATTCTAGTGGGAAAAAATGGAAACCCAATTTTCTTCTTTCTCGTTGAAGCAGCCTTAACAACACTGACACCACAATCCCCATTCTCCATAGCGACACATGGGGCAGGTACCTCTGAGGCCTCCTTAATTCCCATGGCTCCAATGACAAGAAGCATTAAGCCAGAACCCATGTGTCCCAAGTGTGAATAATCTCAATGTGCAAACAATCCTTGACAAATAGAAACAACATCCAAATATTACTTGCTCAGTGTCATGGAAACAACCCTAGAGGGCTACCACAATGGCATTCTCGACTCCTTCCCTGCAAATGGACACGGGAGCTAGTGCTACAAGATGGTATGGGTCAAATAATGTGTTAAAGCAGACAAAAAGGAAACCAGTCCAGGCATGAGTCAAAAATTGTGTTCTTACAAGTTCGCTAGACTTGGATGTAGTAGATTGAAAAGTGGCATATGTAGGAGGTGCTAGAAGTGGTTGTATAAGGACCAACAACTGTAGAAATCAAAATTGTAAAGCGGTCAGAAGCAACCTTACAATTGTCATGGTGCTATGTGCCAATTCTGTTACATTTTTTTGAGCTTTCAACTCTATTACATAGACACCACAGTTCATGAAAACTTGGTGAGACCATGAAAGCGACAATCATTTCTTCTCCAAGAGTGCTTTTGGGTTGTTGTTTCTTCAACTCCTTAAGCTTCTTGTATTCCTCATCAGCGGCCTTCCTTTCTTTAAGCCTTTTTTCCTCAGCTCTTTGAATAGCCTTTTTATCTTTACAGGACTTGTTTGACACAAGTGGGTTTTTCAAGATGAAGGTCGTTTTCTTATCTATCATGTCAACATAAGAAACAAAGTCACATGTAACACATTTAAGCTATAACATCTTTGTTTTTGGTGATGATTATTCAATTACCGGATTGCCACACCCATATCACTACACATACATTCTAATAAAGTTCTCTAGAAGAGCAGCAAGCTTGGTAGTATCATGGGCACAACTGATTTCTCTAGTGTAATTATACATCTATGCAATTCGTATCTCTTTTGTCTTGGGCCTGTGAAGAATCTTTGACTGTGGCTATTTTTTAAAACAATTTGTTTCTTCTACTTAAGTGCTCATATTGTTTAGAGTCTTTGTTTCTTTTAAATCATGACTATTATATAGATGAAATGCTCAAGTTTTGATCTGCAGTCTTTATGTTGTGTTTATTCATGAGTAGTATCTAGCTAAAATGCTACATCAAAGTATCATGCTTGTATTTTGTCAACAAAATTAATTTCCAGTCCAAAGAATACATACCCGAAATGACTTCGGCTTATGTTACAGTGAAAACCTCCAAGGAACAAGCCACTAAGATGTAATATAATCAAGAAACCACTGTGGTTCTCATGTTTAGGGCAATGAAATCAAACAATGAATCACTTGGACGATCATTGTCATATTTTGATGGAAACAACACACACAAGCATGGTGTCTTTGATTTGTATTTTACTTTAACACTCTATTTCTAAGTGAATTCTAAATGCTTGTTTAATTTGTATCATAACAGGTGATAACCATAAAATGATGATTCGGAGAATGACAAGGCATGTTAATGCTCTTGTCGTTCCACTTGATGTTGCCATTGCATCAATTACTAAAATGCAGATTCCTCATTTAGCATTTGTAAAGTTCTCTAGTTCTCATCCTACACTGAACCATACAAAGTCATTAGGTGAAACGGTGACACTTGAAAGAATGTTCCAAGTATCATTTCAAAAGGCAACCAAGCCATATATCTTGCCATGAAGAAAGGAATGAAGGTGCCATAGATTCTTATCCTTTTTCTTAGTAAGATGATCTTGTATTTTACTATGTGTCAAAGGTGATTTTGGTATTTGCTGACCCAAACCTCTACTATCTACTTCATGAACCAGAATCTCAGAATGTAGCTCAGTACCCATAATATCATCATCTACAACAATATTCACAATTACTTCAAATTTATTAATAATGAAAAAACAATCAACACTCTTCTCTTCCATTCTACTTTAGCAGATAGGTGACAAGATGGTAAATCATTTCTCTCCATCAAATCATGAATGTGGCACTTGTGGACATTGATCTCATTTTCAAATTTCTTTTGATCGTTAAAGATCAAAAGCATGTATAAGCATGTGGTTGAAGGGACTAGTTCTCTTTGCTGATGTCTTTCTTTTATGTAAGTAACCTCTCAGTTCTTTTTTTATGCCTCTAATTTGAATGTTAATTTCTTTAAGCATGCCAAGCCCATAGACATGCTTATGTTTCTCATCAATAATCTTCTGATAATTTCCATATTTTTCTTTCTTAATCGTCATGGTTTGTTGATTTTTCAAATCATTAATTGATTAGAAGCATTTCGTTAATATGAATCATGAGCAGGCAGTAATATCCTCCTCCAATGACAAACTTCTTCTCGTGCAAGCATTAAGAAGAAAGGACCATGTTGTGTCTAATACTGGGGATGGAACTAATGATGCTCCTACCAGCATGTGGTTAGTTCTTTCGGAGGCTTCTTTCAGACTTGTATCTTAATTGTTTCTTGTAAGCATTACATTTGTCTTAAGCCTGGAGCTAGGCTGATATCGGGCTTATAATGGGCATCACAGGAAAACAAGTGGCTAAGAAAGTTCAGACATAATTAGTTATCCTAGATGATAATTTTGCTTCAGTTGTTAAGGTATATGGCATGGCATTCTTCACATCTTTGATGTTACTATATGCAGTGGTTTCTGAATGTATCCATCATTTAGGTTGTGAGATGGGGTAGATCTGTTTATGCAAATATTAAGATGCTTTTTCAGTTCCAACTTACTTTGTATGTTGCTACTCTGGTTACCAACGTGGTTGTAGCAGTTTCATCTGGAAACGTTCCTCTAAATGATGTTCAGGTTAGTGGTCACTTTTAGACCTTGAACCCTACCTTGTCTCACATCTTAGGTTCAGAACTTATAACATAACATGTCAACAACTCCTCTAGGTGAATCTTATAATGGATACACTTGGTGCACTGACACTTGGGTCTAATGTACAGATGTTGTATTTCTAGGAATCCTCTTATCACAAATATCATGTGGAGGAACTTAAGCATCCAAGTATGTGTTCCTATCAATCCCATTCACTGGAAACTTGAGGGATGTAGAAACAATACAACATCATAATAAACAATTATGTTAAGCGGTTCTAATAGAAGTGTTTTCCCTGGTTCTGGGTCATAACCCAAGATACCACTCAGGGGTCATTCCCACTATCACTGCTGCCCCTGGCCTACTAATCCTTACTGTCTGATTGCTAGTGTTCCATATGGAGTCAAAATCCACTCTTAGAATATTTCCTGTGATTACTTTAACCTTAGTCTCAACATGACCAGCTGAGTCTTAAATCAATCCCTAAATCTCTTTACACCTTCATTAATGGGCATCATATCGGTATAAGCTGCACTAGAAGCTATCTAAGAGCAAATTGATCAAACACCTTATGAAGCTTTCATAGTATAGACACTTTATTTCTGTCCTTTTGGCTCTATTTCTGTATGTTACGTAGCATTTGCAAGATATACTAGGCATCACTTCTTCTTCAAAACGGAAGCATGACACATCTCAATAGCCGACAAAAAAAGATGACTACTGAACTATATGTAACGGTAGTTGAAATCTCATTTGGTAACTATTTTGGTATAAAGACTATTATTGAGCCATTGACGTGATATTGCCTGCCATTGCAAGGACAGACGAAATGTCTTACTGCTAGTGCTTCAACCGATAATATTCATAAGTTTTAGAATTTATTTACCCGCCATTGCATTGATCATGCCCGCACTATCCTAAATCACCATTTCCATTCTGAACTGGTATATACTAAACTATTTCTACTAAAAGGCTATATGAGATATGTTTTGTATACTTTTCAAACTATTTATAGTTGACTGTAACTTGGTTGATATGGGAACTTAAAATAATTATGAATTTCTTGTTTGAACAAACTTATCTATTTGTTTTTCTGCTCTCCATCTGTGAACATGCTTCTCTACTTATTTTAAAAACGACAATTTCTAACTAGCTTTTTGCATATTTTTTTGCTTATGTAACTGCTTCTCAGGTCATAGTGTATGCAATCAGCTATACTCAATGCTAAACAATTTGTATCTACAAGCAATTTATAGCATATAAACATTAATCCAAGTACAACACTTGCACATAGAATGGTGATACTTGTACATCAATATTGATTAATGATTCTTTAATTTTCAATTTGTATGTGTTACTTATAATGCATTTCTATTTTGAATGCCACAGATAAAACTTTCAATTTATATGTGAAACAATTTTAGGAAACTGTTATTTATGTTGTAAATTTGAAAACCAGGCTGAACAAGATATAAAGATTGGTTTGGGCTCTAATGAATGTTGTGATGACCTCTAATTCTGCAAATTGTCTTCTAAACTTTGTGGTTCCCACAATCACAACTTGCTTTCTTAGAAGAACATATCCATAAGTTGTAAGGGGTATTACTTATTATTAGAAACAAACTGATAATGTAAAATTGCAGTTAGATTTCAGTCTGTCTTGTTCAAGAGGTCCTCTCCCCACACTTCATCTGTTACTAATCACATGTAGGGCTCCTAATTGCACATTTAGTAACAATATTATATATCAGCTTGTAACCTATTTTTTTTATACGGGGGTCTATGCTAGTGGAAAGGAGAATCCTAGGTACTTCTTGGCTACATTTCCGCCAACATATATGTATTGTATGTACTGAATGTAAAGTTCTACAAAAGGTATATCACATGGGTGATGGTGTGGCATAAAAAGTTGTATTTGCCTCATTTATTTCATAACAAACTGAATCTTCCAAACATTTATCCCATTCAGTAGTGATTATGTGAACATGATTATTCTCTTCTTATAGTTCCTTATTTGTAATTGACCATTCCCTTTCAACTACTTTTATATGCTCCTTAAGTTTCCTTCTTTCCAGTAACTTTGTCTTTCCATGAACTTCCTGAATTGTTTAAATGATCTCTAGACTTTTTTCAAATTATATGCACTCTCTCTAACAAACTTTTAATTTCATTAGCTGCTATCTTCTATGAGCTACGAAGTGCATCATTTGCGGTAATGCACAGATGATAGCCCTTCATTTTTAGGTTGTGATGACGTTGACAAAGGGGCTAATGTTGTCATCTGTAAGCAACACAAAAATAACTTTTATGAGAACATTAACTATTGTGGTTATCCAATCACAAACTGACTATTGTGGTTATCATTCTTTTTCTAATTTTTAGCCACACAACCCACCACACTGTTACCACTATAAACCAACATATCGTCCATAATTTCCATTCCTTTCCACATACCATAACAGACATGCAGTGCATGGAAGGTGGTGTATTTGCCCTCCTTGCACCTAGAGGCTGGAACACCTACTATCATTAGTGAAATGTATAGATTTTTGTTTTTGGTTCTTCACTATAATGTCTCTAAATCCTAGTTGGAATACTGATAATTTTAGAGTTGTCCCCTTGGTACTCAATACTTAATAACATCCTCATTTCGTCTATTTAGTTCATAGTTCTCTATATTTATACCATTGGTACCCATCTATAACAACTAGAGGGTTATGTCTACCTTGAATATTGTTGGTCAATGAAAAATCCTTCATGATGCCTCCCTCTCAAACTAAGATGTGACTAATAACCACTGGATACCAGTATCTTTAGGAGTAACGAATCAAGGGATAATGTTCATCTTGAAAGTCCACAATGGAGTTTCTATTCATTTGGCTTGCTTTCTCTTGGGTTGGTATTGAGTAACTAAGAACTAAAGTTTCTCTTTGAGAAAGGTGGGATTATTGCAGACTTGAATAAGGTAGTCCCTATTGTTACATGTTGGTTGAAAAGTTTTGCAGCTCAATGTGGATGAGTGGTGAAGAAAAGAAGCTAATTTTGGCTGAATGAGGGAAACACCAAGCACATAAATGGAAACAATTTTTAGTGGATGATTGACACCTTTTTTATCACACTAGGGTGGAGGACTAGTTAAATTATTTCTGCTACACAATATGTTAATATTGTTATTGCATCATGCACACCATACAATATATAACCAGTAACTAGTAGAGGACTTCTTTATATCTAGTTTTATGACATGGATGGATGCATCATATGTCAATGTTAAACTCTGTAGTCTGACTCAGGGAATGCAAATAGCCTAAAGAAATGTTAGGATCACTCAAAGAGTTTGATTCTAAGTGGTTGGGTAGATGATATATTTGATGGTATCTAATAAAATGATTTTTTTTATTTTATAAATATATCTATACCAACATCCGCCACTAGTCTTTGTTGATTATTATGCAATATTGTTGAAGTTTTCCAAACAATATAACATCAAACTCTAAAGGTTATTCCAAATTTTAGTTAAAACAACTGGTTCAAAAGTGAGACACGCAACACTTAGTATCAGTGCATTCATCCTAGTAAAACATGTTATTTCTTTAGACACAGAAAGACTCTAAACATGGAGGGTCAGTGTAGGACACATGTCTTATATATAGTTTAATTTAGATGTCATTATATTCCGAAATTAGCTATAATTAAGCTTTATACATGTATTAATGAAGTCAATATACTACATTCAATGCCAAAGTATGTGGGTTGGGCCTTTCTAGATGTTATGTAGCATGAACATAATGTTTGACTCAAAATCTGACAAAGGACATTTTTTTACCAGCTGGGTGGGACCAAATTGATGTTTGTAGTTAATACATCACTGGAAATTCCACTTTTCAAAACATCACAACTTCAAATATTCAAGTAATGGGTCTTTATACTTTGGTCTAGCATTTTTTCTTGTTCTGTTCACATTCTCCATCAAGAAAAGTGTATAGGATAGTAAGACTTAACATATGCCATAAATTCTCACCACTAACTATAATGTTTGATATATTTTTATTGAATCATTCTCAACCTCTTCTCCTTCTTGTGTTTCTTCACTACACTGACTAGGAGTATGCTTTTTCATTCACCCTCTAGAGGGTCTCAAGCTTTTGAGCATATATTTGTAGGTTTGTGTGCTCAGTCCATTGAATCATCCTCAAGCTTTTGTAGGTTGCTCCTAAATAATCCAACTGACATATCACCTCAGATTAGTTGTTACCAAATGGGTTTTCTCCATTTGCATACTTGGGTTGAGTGTGTGAAATGATAAAAGGCGTCTAGTTGTTGTATTAGATAGGAGAAACCATGCTCCTATTAATAGGAGAACATGGAAGCGTACATGACATAAGGCAACCATAATGGGCCAAAACACTTAGGCCTATATTACAAACTAATAATAAAACACTAACTAAATAACTCTCAGCACTCCCCCTCAAGCTGAAGTTGGGAGAATCCCAAATTAGCTTGCAAATAGAGAGTTGGACTAAGAAAAGAAAGAAATAGAATGAAACAATAAACCAAGCCCATACAGAGTTTTCTCCCCCTCAATATTACATTAAAGCACTCAAACATTCAAACACTCCCCCTCATGTAGATACTCCAAGCAAGAAGGCAAGCAGGTCACAGAAGCTTCTCGATCATCTGGAGCAGAAATAAGCAGCAACATGATCATCTAGAGCAAAAGATAAAATAGCTGATAAGCACGAGGTCTTCATCAAAGTCATCGTCATAGTAGCCAGAGAGTGCTGGGTCACAGTGGCAGAGTAGCAGAGCCCAGAGAGTGTTGGATCACATTAGCAGTAGTAGTCAACGTACAAATAAAGTACGGACGGGTCAACGTGTGAAATAGGGCACAGACGAGCCAGAGAGTCCTGGCACACAGAAGTAGAGAGTCGACGTGCAAACAAGGCATGTACATGCCAAAGAGTGCTGGCACATAGAAGCAAAAGTCGACAACGTAGGCAGATAGAAGACCGGTAGGTAGAGTAGCAATAAATAAATAACTCCAGTAGACGAAACTCCATGTAAAGTCAGCAACAAAAAGGTTTTCATCATCTTCCCTCTTCATACAATATCCATCACAGTAGCAGACATCAAATTCTAGAGAGTGTTGGTCCACAAAGTAGAAAGTCAACGTGCAAATAAAGCACGAATAGTAGAAAGTGCAAAAGCACAAAGCAGTAGGTAAAGTGTGCTAATCATAACACAAGTAGCAAAGATGACCTCCAAGTATGCAACTTCATAGTAGCAGTTGAGGTAGATGATGATTAAATAATAATAGCAGCAGAAAGCACTAAATAGCAGCAGAAGAATCCATATATCAGCAGTAAATATGGCATGATGAAGCAGATCATAATTCTTCTCTTTTTTTCTTCATCTCTCCATCTCGTCTCTTCCCTCTACTCTTTCTCCTCTATTCTCCCCCTCATGCCAAGCACGGAAAGAGTAAAGGAGTGGTTGGCATGGAGAGTCAAAAACAATGGTAGAGGTAAGGTTTAGCGTAGGAAAATATGTGGAGGCAGTAACCAATAATGCGAGTCAAGGTGCAAACGATCTGAATAGGAAGATCTGGATAGAAAAATAAATGGACCTTTATACGACCCAAAAAGGGGATTTGATTGGCCCGATATGCCTCGCAAAAATATCCGATAAGGTAAAAAATGGATCCGATTAGCACAAAAATTTGAGTGTATATGGGAGGGGGCAGCAGATAATATTGAGGGACATAAATTTTTTATGCATAAAGGGTTGTTTGGTAGTGAGATAGAGCAGGGGTAGGTGGCCGCGATTGGGTAAGAAGCAGTGGGCAGCGTTGGACATAATGAAGTAGATGAGTTGTGGTGAGGAACCAAGGCCAGGGGTGGGCGGCGACTGGGCTTGATAGCAGCAAATGTCGGCGAAAGAAGATAGAGGCAACAACAACTACTATGGGTGGCGGTAGGCAGGTGTTGGTGGTGGCACACTGACAAGGACATGTAGAGGTTGCGGCGGCAGGAAGCTAGAGCTGTGCGGGGTACAGGGCCGGTGGGTATGACAGAAGATGATGTCCGCACAGAAACAAGGGTTGCACAATGTATCAGGACCCAGGGGGTGCACAGTAGAAGCAAGGGACAGCCGACGGCTATGCTCAATAGCAGTTCAGTAGCAGCCAGAGGCGGCACAGGAACGTAGGGCAGCAACAACAAAGCTGGCCCAGTCAAGCAGCAATAAGAGTCGATGGCGGCAGTCAGGCAGTGGGTGCACGAACAAGATGGTAGCAATGATGAGCAACAATGGGGTGGCAGCGTTGGGCATGAGGCAAAGTATGGACTGCGTTAGTTGGGTTGTGTGGCAGCTAGATGTAGCACATCAACAAAGGGGTGATGGTGGCGACACGATTAGAAGTATAGGGAAACAATAGGTGGTAGCAGTAGGGTGTGGGGAGCATGGTCCAATGGCAAAAAGAGGCAGGGAATAAGACTAGGAATTCCTTGCGAGCAGCCAAGCACTGATAAGGACGGCAGCCGCCCGCAAGGGGGCGCTCCTTTTCTTTCTCTCTCACATAGGGTTTTGGGATCTCTGCTCTGATACCATGTGAAATAATAAAAGGCGGCTAGTTGTTGTATTAGATAGGAGAAACCCTGCTCCTATAAATAGGAGAATAGGGAAGCATACAGGACATAAGACAACCCTAATGGGCCAAAACACTTAGGCCCATATTACAAACTAATAATAAAACACTAACTAAATAACTCTCAACAAAGTGCATCAAGATTTGATCTTCTTCTTCACACCTTGGGCAGGGTGAGGAAAAACCTATATCCCCTCTCACTCACTCTATGTTGGTGAGTGATCACTTGTATTAAAGTTTCCACATGAATAGCTTCTGAGAGATGGGGATGTTCATTCCCTATATAGCTTTCCAGTCTCTCTCAGTGGGTTGTGTCTTTCCTTTTGCAGCCAGGTGATATTTTGACTTCACTAAAAATATCCCAGTATCATATATGTTCCTAATCAATTTGTCATTATCCAAGTTTGGGATCCGGGGGGATTGTTTCAATAAGCTCAATGCTTTGTTACTAGAACCAATGCCATATAGCTTACTAAGTCAGTGCTTTGTTACTGGAACCAATGCACATGCTTCATATCTATGGGCTTCAAATCAGACTTGCATCATGTCAAAAGAACTAATTTCTGAAACTAAATGAATAGAGGGAGAGTTGGCCAGTTGTGAGCAGCTTGCTATCTCATGTGTGAGTAGGACATCATCAACACAATGCTTTAGAACATCATCAGCATCCAATTTACAATTATGGAAGCTCAAACAAAGGAAAAATCTTTACCAAGCATCACAAGAATCATATAAGATAATAGAAATTCTGTTGATTTATCTAACAGAATGAAATCAATAAGCATCATTATTGCAACAATTTGTAAAGCACAAGATCTAAGTTTTAATATAGTTCTCAACATGCAAATCATTGGATTCTTTTTTAAATTTGACGTTTTTCCCTTCTCTGTATAGTATTTTGTTCATTTGTTCTTTCTTATATTCGATGTTTATCTTGGAATGTATGAATATGTTGATGGTATATGTTTTCTCTCAAATTTTGTCCACCATGGAGGGGATCCATCTCCCACTAACATATCAAACACCTTCCAAACACCCATCTCATAGAAGGTTACATTTAGATAGACTTCATCTATATGCTTCAAGCAATACTGAAAGCATGAATCCATGCTTTGCAATGATAATTTTCCTCACCCTGGCTCTAAAAGTGAGCAACATGTTACCTCGTCAATCCATGTTCCTGGTACTCCCTGAGTTTTTGATTTTTAGAATTTGAAGGGTTTTCCATATCTCTAGTTTTCTTGAGCTCATTCTTCTAGGGTTGTGTTGTTGAAGATTCGGGGATCGAGTTTTTTATGTCAAAATGACATGTTTTGTACCTGCTGCATGAGATCTTATACTGGGTTAAAAGGGAGGTTTCAAATTTCTTCTATATGAAGCTTTGTATTCTGAAGTTTCTTAGCGACTCTACAATTGACAGGAAGTAAGATTAGCATTAATTATATTTTTTTAATGAATTTGAGTAGCTATAGTGACTTCCCATAATAGTTGGTGGAATGGTAAAAGGATATGGGATGATTCATCCTAACATGGCTATCATGCTTTGTGACTTGAAATGAATCTCACTCAGGCTGAAGATATTTTCTTGGTGTATTGGTAGTTTTTCTTCAAAATTCAAGCTGAGAAAGCAAGTGCTCTGGGTGAGTTATATCATTTTCTATATTCACTATTATGGTTCATATAAAACTTACATGTAGTACAACTATAAACACTACATGTTAATCTTGATATAGTGTTCCTGTTTGTGTAAAACTAACAAATCATACTAGAATCTAGTTCAAGGTCATAAAAAAAGCAGTACAGCATGCAAAAATGATATTGTTCCCTTAAAAACATCTCTACATATTATGAACAGTTAAAATATACTAAGACGATGAACACATGAAAGGTTTCCTCTTTGGAAAACATTAGCACAGATGCACATGAAGTACCAAAAATTATGGTTGTTGTATGGAATTGATCTTGCTACAAAGTACATGTACCATATTACCAAAACTAATATTCACCAATTTTGAAGGTTACATTTACATGTATTTTTTTGTTATTTTAAATACACCTGCTCCTTCATTTTCCCTGATTGAAAAAGATATTCCTAATCATTATTTCAATCTAACATGAGAGATCAGGTTTAAGATATGAGAATTTAATAATGATCACCGGAGATGGTCTAATATAAATTCAAAATAGACCCACTCCATAAATGAGTTGGTTTCTAACTAGTTGAACAATCAGTACCATTATCAACTTTATAAGATTTCAATCAAGGAGCAGCTCTTATATTTGAAAAGACTTTAGTTATGAATGCAGTCTTGAGTTTGTTTAAGTCAGTCTTTCTATTTTCAATGTAGCTCACTTGATTAGGGTACATAATTACCAGTCATATTGTATAATCAGATGAATATTGGTTTTTTTTCTTATTTAGGTTTTAGAAGTTCGTCCGGTGACTGACTCAAACAAGGGAAACGCGGTTGAGTTTTTTCTTGAATCTCTTGGATTGAAGGACTCCGATGATGTGCTTCCCATTTATGTTGGAGATGATAGAACTGATGAGGATGCGTTTAAGGTATGTTTGTCTTACACTACGATCCCTTACATAAGTAATCCTCATAGTCTTTCAATTTGTTATTCAACTGGAAGATCTATATAAATGAATAGGTTATTTTCTTCTCTTTTAAGTTGAATTTCATGTAGCCCACTCAGAAACTCCCCCCACCCCACACACACAACCGAATTAGCATGTTTGCTAAGCCATATGGCAAAGAAGAAGAGTTTGCTAGAAGTTCCAGCTCTGAACCATGCAGTAGTAGCCATTGGCACTAAATAGACAGGTTGGCTTATCAAATCCAATTGTCCAAAATTCAAATTTTTATAAACTATATGATTTTTCCAATTACTTGTACTACTTTTCACTTAAACTACGCTACTTTGAAGAAGAACAAAAAAATTGGAATGGTCATCTGAAGAGCTTCGCATATGAAATTAAAAGTCATCATAAATGTTGTATTAGGTGAAATCAGAGGGCATTCATAGCTTTTAACCGACAAGCACAGATGACAAAGGAAAGTAATACCCAAAGCTTCAGAAAAGACAGTATTCAAACACCAGTAGTGTAACCAGAAGATCATAGTTTACACTCCTCCAACTTCTCAGAGTTACTTATGACACGCTGGACAAGGATTAACTCAAGTGAAATGGTTTATTGCAGGTGTTAAGGGAGGGAAATTGTGGCCATGGCATCCTGGTTTCATCTGTACCAAAGGATTCTGCTGCATTTTATTCGTTGAGAGATCCAGCTGAGGTTAGGCTTCGAGTGCAAGCTTCATATAATGATGGCTTTCAAAGAAATTTTCAACTACTGATTAATATCTTTTTTCTATTAGGTAATGGAATTTTTGGAGTCCCTGGCGGAGTGGAGAAAGTCATCGCTTTCTCAATAACAGCACATTATCAAGTTCCTGATAACCTCATCTGACATGAGATCAAGCTGCTAACGATACTAGGTTTGGTAGTCATTTTTCATTCACTGAGTCCCTCGAATTCACATTGTTTTGGTCAAATTTTTTGTGACCCTTATAGCAAAATTTTGGCTTCATCGGGATCACTTGGTGGCCCGTTGCTAGCATGCTCCCTGTCTTTACGCACATTGATTGAATGTTAAATGGTTGGTCTTCATATATGTCTGACAACCAACTTGCTTCTTTCTCAAGGTTAATGAAAATGTTGGAGTTTTGCTCATTTTTGTAGTCTTAGTAATACCAGGGTCCATGTTAGCCAGATGAGTATTAGGGTAACTTGTTACTCACCAAGATTGTTTGTATAACATGCAACATGGATGATATCAAACTGCTTATCAAGATGATTCCTATTCAACTTAAGAATTATTAGCTCAAGAAAACAATGTTAGTATTGAGGGATTCTTTAATCTTTGACTAATTTAACTAAGTATGCAATAATTTGTAGTGAAGGATGTAACTTCAACAATGATTGTTTTCTTGATTAGTAGCTACTTTTGAACAACTTTTACCCCTTTTTATCTTAATTTGAATTCAACACGATGAATAACATATTTCACCCTCTGAAATATAGGTATCACATTTCATTTTGTTTAACTTAATCAATTAGTCTAATAAAGAATTGATGAATGAGATATAATTGTTTAATGCACTTCTAAAGCTTGTTGAAAGAGGGACTCCTTTTGTTGCAGTAACATTGTTGTACAGATTCTCAGAAGTTTCTTGATGTTTAAAACATGGATCTAAAATTTGGCATTCTGGAACCTGATGTGAATTTAATATGACCAATCCAAAATGGATTCAGAGGATTCTTCTGCATATTCAATTGGACTAGTATTATCTCTAACTCACCCAAGTCCATTTTCACCCTCTATGACCCCCTAACTATATTGTCAATTCACTTAGATGACTTCTAATACCTGAATTACATGGATGATGTGGATGCCATTAGATGCCATCTTTTAAAATCGACATCCATTTCCCAGTCAAAGATTAGAAAACTACTCAACGGTATGTAAATCACATTACCTTAGAGCATTTTTTCACACCATTATCTTGAGAAAGGAAATTTTAGTTTTAAGATCGTGTTTTAAGAGCATATATAGAGATCTCTGCTTTTCTTTTATGGAAGGATACTGTTAAGCATTTGTTGGTTTGACCAATCATTATGAAAATGGA